>CANIUD010000401.1:0-298451 GCA_947470075.1 Closterium sp. Yama58-4 | reverse complement strand
CACCACCACCACCACCACCACCACCACCACCACCACCACCACCACCACCACCACCACCACCACCACCACCACCACCACCACCACCACCCATCATCATCATCATACTACCACTTTCAGTGCTGCCGATGCTGCCAACGCTGCTATTTTGAGTCGACTCAAAAACCACCCCAGAGCCCACTCCCAGCACCACCAGCTGCCCATGAGTTAAGAGGCGGCGGAAGAGGGGGAGCAACAGCATCAGCCCCACCACCACCACCCATCTTCATACTACCGCTGCCGGAGCTGCTGATGCCGCTGATGCCGCTGCCGCTGCTGCCGGAGCTGTTAATGCTGTTGTTTTTGAGTCGACTCAAAAACCACCCCAGAGCCCACTTCCGGCACCACCAGCTGCCCAGGAGTTCAGAGGCGGGGGAGGAGGCGGGGCTACATTATCCACTCCCCCACCACCACCACCCATCATCATCATCATGCCGCTACTGCTGCCGGTGCTGCCAATGCTGCTGATGCTGCTTCTACCAGTGATGGCTGCGGCGGTTGCGCCGTGGTGGTGTAAATCGTAGAAGCCGTCGCGATGGCCGGGGCTGCTGCTTTCAGCGGGACTGCTTGCAAGGAGTACGGCAGTGGGGATAAGGGAAGACCGCTGGTGCTGCTGTTGGTGATGTTGCTCGTGGGGATGGTGCTGATGGTGGTGGTGCTGTTGGTTTTGGTGGTGGTGCTGGTGGTGGTGGTGGTGGTGATGCTGCTGGTGCTGATGATGCTGAAGCAGCTCCTGCTGCTGCCAGGTCTGCTGCTGTTGCGGTTGTGGCTGCTGCTGAGGTTCAAGCTGCTGCTGCTGCAGCTGAAACTGCACTTGCTGTACCTGGTGCTGCTGCTGCTGATGCAACTGCTGTTGCTGGAATGATTGCTGCTGCTGTGCCACCGGCCCCTGCCCCTGCCCACCTCCCCCTCCTCCTCCGCCACTCAGCTGCATCAGTAGCTCCTCTTCTGTCAGAGCCACAGGAAGCGGAGGGGCCATATGACCCGCACCCATCCCTGCGCCCATACCTGCGCCCGAAGGCGCAAACCCCATGGCGCCAGGGGGAGCGGGGGAGGGTATCCTTCCCCAAGCGCAAACCCTGAGGGTGGGGGGAGCTGCGCGCCTAAGGGGGCGGATTGACCTGGAGGGCCCTGGGTCTCGCTTAAGAACGCATGAATGGCAGCGTCCCCAGGGGGGAGCCCGCCTGGGTGCTGCCTGTGGGGAGGTGGAGACATGTGCGGTGGCAGGCCGCTAAACCCTAACCCTGAACTGCTGGAGAACTGCTGCTGCTGCTGCAAGTGTAGGTCAAGTGACTGCCCTGGGAGCGGGGGCGGGTGAGCGGCAGCGAAGGGGGGCGGACGGGAGCCAGAGGAGAAGGCAGATATAGCAGGGTCAAGGGCGGACGGGTCCCATAGCTGATGCCCCTGCACCCCCTGCGCCCCCTGCGCGCCTGCTCCGCCTCCCACCCCCATCTCCTGCCCGAAGTCCCTCCGCGCGTCCCGCCCTATACTGCTATGCTCCATGTCCCCTGCGCCCCACAAACCGCTGCCCGGCGCGCCCTGCGCTGCGCCAAACGGCTGTAGCGCGGGGTGATCGTCCTGCCCTGCTACAGCCGCGCCTGTAGCCGCTCTGTGCAGGCTCCGCTCGCTGATAGCCATGGCGACCTGCTTCAGATGCTCCTTCGCGGCTGCCGCTTCGGACGACGCAGCGGACGCTTGCCCTTCTAGCTCCGCGCATCGCGCTCGCAGCGCGCCCGCTTCCGCCACCGCTGCCGCAATCGCGGCTGCGGCGGAGGAGTTACTCGCGGCTTGCATCCTCTCCGCCTCCTCCGCTCGCTCCCAGTTCTGTCGCTCCCTCTGTGCCGCTTCCTGCCCTGCGGCGGACGCGGCTGCGAGGGCGGCGGCAGCAGAGGCGGCGGCCGCGCGCACCTCGTCCCGCCCGTTCCGCAGCCCCTCAAGCTCCGCGCGGTCCTGCCCAATCAACCTCTCCGCCGCCTCCGCGCGCCTTTTCGCGCCAGAGAACGCGGCCAGCAGACGCACACAGAGCCGACAGCCCTCGCGTGCTACAACCGCTTCCAACTCCGCGAAACTCTCCTCAACCTCGCCTTCCTCATTCTCCTTCTCCTCCCCTTCTTTCCCTCCTTTCCCTACGCCCCCTCCCTTCCCGTCACTCAGCGCCTTATCAACGGCTGCGCGCCCGTCCGCCTGCGCGGAAGCAGCGCGCGCGTCCGCCTGCGCGCTCCTGAGCTTCTCCACTTGGAACTTAGCCTCGAACAGCTCGTGTTGCAGCCGCGAAGCTTCGCACCGAGACTCCTCCAGCGCCTCCTCCGCGCGCGCCAGCCTCTGCGCCAGCCCTTCCGCGGATGCGTCCGCGACCCCCGCGCCCAAATCCCTCGTGGAGCTCACCTTCTTAGCTCCGCCTCCTTCTCCACCTACTGCTCCCCCTTCCGTTCCGCCAGCTCCAGCCGCCGCTTCCTCCGCAAGCACGCGCTGTTTCTCCGCATCGAACCTAAGAGTGAATAACTCGTGCTCGAGCCGCACTATCTCCATCCTAGCCTCAGATAAGGAGTGCTTTAATTCCTTACTTCCCTCCTTACCTTCCCCATCCTCACCCTCCCCTTCCCCCTCGCCCAAATCTTCGTTTCCCTTGCCGCCCTTCCGCTCACCATCCGCACCGTCACCGCCGCCGTCGCCGGTCGCGGTCTTCTGGCGGCGCCGCAGCCCTTCGGCTTCGAAGCGAGAGACGAAAAGGTCGTGCTGCAGACGTTGCACCTCAAGCTTCGCTTCTGCTAACTCACTCTCCACCTTGTCCTTCTCGCCCGCCAGTCGCTCCACCTCTCCCGCTAGCTTCTCCGCTTCCCCCCCCGCGCCCATCCCACGGGCTCCCCCGCGCCTGAGCGCGCTCCCCGCGCCAACGTACGCGCCGGCTCCGCCGCCAGCCCCGGAAACATACTGCGGAGGAGAGCCGATGGTGGAAGGGGGAGTACTGGTGTTACCAGTTACCAGCACCCCATTAGGCCCAGGTAACGGCTTCCCGCGGCCGTACTTAAAGCCGCGCGTGCCGTCCGGTCCGCGAGGCTGAATTGGTTTGATGTCTTCCATCGGGTGGGGGTGAGGATGGGGAGGCGCAACAGACCTTGCAGCTGCTCGCCTAGCGTGGTAACCCGATGAAGAGGGTACGTCGGCAAGACCGCTCGCAGCTGCTGAAGCCTTGTCTGGCTCCTGAAAGCAAAGGCAATCGCAGCAAAAACGAAATTAGAGATAGAGAGAAAAAAGAAGAGGAAACGCAATGAAAAAACAGAAGTGATTAGAGTTTCTAAGTTATTGAACGAACGAAAACTAAAAATACTTACCTTGGTGGAATTGGGACTGCCGTCAAATCCAGATCCATCCGGACTCGACACGGAGTTCGCCCTCTCTTGAGCCGCATAATTCCCTTTCTCCTGCACGGCTCCGTTAGACGCGGCGGTTGATGGAGCCATCATTGCTGTCGAAGGAGTCGCCAATTTCGAGACTGGCGCGAAGCCCGGGGGAGGACTCACCATCCGATGCATGATTGCAAGGCGGGATTGAAAAAGCACCAAGCAGCTGCTCCTAACGCTGCTCAAACCGTCACAAGCTGCCGCTTTCAAGACGTAGCAAGTGACAGAGCTTGTCCTGCAGCTAAGCTAACCTGAAGACGATATTACTGACCAGAACTGCGACGAGATGGCAGGTAATGCAACGCGAAAAACTAAGTAGTTGAGGAGGCAGCAAGACAACACAGGAAACTGATGTAGTAGCTGTCAGACACGGGAGGTTAGGAGTTCGGACTCCGGAGATATCATAAAATTGTGAGCGAGGTTGCATAGGATGTGTATGAAGAGGAGGGGGGTTTGAGAAGCACAAATACTGGAGAAGGCAGAAGCGTGGGACAGAATCAAGGAGCTCTGCCGTGAACACTGTATGCTTTGGTTTGGGGGCAACGCGTGTTACCAAACGGCTATTCTTTGGGCTGGCGAAGAGAGCTTGCGATGTGACGATAATTGCGAAGAGGCTTAGCATTGGCCAATTTTTCTTGCTCCCTCTTTTGTGGGTGAACTGGTAAATCGACGACCAATGGGTAGGCATGGGGTCTATTCGGGAGCCTGTTATTCGTCAACAACTAAAATTGAGGTGTGGTGGTGCGGTTCACGACGGCTTTGAGTACACCAATCTAGTGTATGCTCAATCACAGGTAGGATTCATGAACAAAAACTTGCTTCATGTTTTGCTTGGCTAGTCCACCTCTTTCCTTCATGAATAAATATAAAGAGCATCTGATTCATTTTATTTCATTAGCCTAACGCGTATGTTGTGATTCTTCATGCGGTGACTATTTGTTTGCACGTACACTTCATACAAGAATCACGCCATGGTCTAAGAAAAAATTCTTGCATGTTCACACATAAGTGTCTGAAACGTATCGTGTTACCTTATGTTGGCATTTCCAGCATGCAAATCTAGTTTACCTGGAGACCTGTAAGTCGACCGTGGAACGACGTGGAAAGATAATGCAATACTCGCTTTACCTAGTCATTGAGTGCCACGTTTTATCATAATCCAACGCGCCACTGATTGACAAGTCACACAGAAGCAGAAATCCAACAGAGCAAAGCATCAATGCAGACTCTCGTGGGCTTTACGTAAGATTTTGTCGGAAGCGAGCTTCAAATGTGCCCATATCTCGCTTTCAGAGTCAGCTCAAGTCGTTCCGATGAGCAAGGTCGATCTGCCCCTTCCTTTTTAGAATACACGTGCTGTAGAAGCACGTTCTTGGCATGTGTAGAACGCATGGCGCAATTTGCACCCCAATTTCACTTTCCTAGCTGGACTTCATCGCTTTCCCAGATCGAGCCGAGTGCGGCTGGTGCTGACCGCACCTGACCGCTTTCACTGCACCTCCCCAAAAATGTTGTGCACGGGCGAACGAGTGAATGCCCGTGCGGTGCGTGCACACAGAGAGCCTCTCCTCTTCCCCCCCACAGTAATTGGGGGTGGGGGGGCGTGCACAACGCATAAAGGACTGCTCTGCAGGGTCCAGCATTTACAGCACCCACATTTCAGCCTGGCTAGTGCTCTCACAACAACTGACACTAATATTCAGAGCGGACTCCTTGTCCCTGGTCTTCAAATTGGCCTTATTTCAAAACCTCTTGCTCCCCCCTGGTCTGGAAACGTCTCCATACGTTGTTCTCCAGCGGTTCTTACCTGGATTCGCCTGTCTTTTCCCCTCTCTGGGCCTTTCCCGATATCACTTCCCGTCCGGAATCATCTAATGGCGGCTCCGTCAGTCATCAATCAAGGTGGAAAAGTCATGATGTCAGCGCTGATGCCTGCCGCGTGTCAAATTTCCTTCGCCCTTCTCCGCGTCGCCCAGCGCTGCGCCGCGGAACGCGCCGCCAATGCCGCGCTAACGTGCGGCGACCACGTCAACCAGCGTCGCAGCGCCCCACTTCCATCCCTCCCGGTGCCGACGCGGCATCTCAATTCCGAAATTGGCGGTCAAGTCGAGGCGCTGGTGTGCTACGTGGCGTCCGTCAACCCCGGCGCGACGTCGACCGTCCTCGCCGCTACAACCATCAGCAGCACGATTGCCGTGTCCCGCGTTCCTACGCTGGCTGAAGCGACAGGCTTGTTCAAGGTCACAAATGCCGCTGATTATCTGAGAAGCATTATGGATAATAATACTGTATCTCACGCTTCTAGCGGATGTCAAGCTTCGCCTGCCATGTCGCTTCCGCGCCTTGCGACAAACGAAAATCCGAGCCTTGAAAAGCGCTTCGGGGCGTTCAACGATCCCAAGAAGGTCCGGACGTCGACAAATTTGCCGCTTCGCGCCGCGCCTCCGACCAAACCTCTCAGCGAAGACAGGCAAGGAAAGAGCACTCCAACCCTTGTCGGCTGCTTCGAACCTGCTCATCCTTCGAGAGAGCGTTCTGCAGTTCGTATTACATCCTTCGTGCGCTGCTCGTTTGCGGTTTCCGCTGTTCAGAGCTCCTGGGCCGATCCTGCAGCAGCCATGGCTGATCGCATAGCGGAACCAGCAATTGCGCTTCCCGATTATGCCAGCAATGGAAGAGCTCCCCGTAGCTTGGCCAAGCAATTTGAGGATTTTCACATGGCGAGGAACAAGGTGCGAGCCTCCTTTCACTTGGCCGTTCGTCTGTCGGAGCGTGGGGTTGCGGGTTCTTCTGCCAGCCAACAAGCTCTTGGAGACCGGGAGGACGCCTAGCCAATTTTAGACCGACCCATCGCCACATGTGAAGGCCAGTGCGACAGTCACGATAAGCGCTCTTTGGTAATAAAAGAAACTAGTGTGTTTTTTTTTTAAGCTAGTTAGACAACGGTTGTACTACAGTAGTGTCGGTTACTGAATGTAGACTGCATAATCCATTATATTGATTCTTATATTATTGGATACCACTACCATAGCTTCTCACCCACCCCAACAGCCTTGTTACCAAGATCGCCGCAGCGGGCTTCGCAGCTGCAGCAAAATTTCATTATAAATACCAGAGAAGCGTTGCGACGCTTCGCAAATCAGTCCCGCCGCCCCTAATCTCAGCCCATCGAGCTTCGCAAACGTTCGTTGTATCGATCATGCGCCCCGCTGCTCGTCGCAAACCATGGCAATGGCGAGCTGAACGACATGAATCAAGTCCCGCCGATTTCCGACGAATGATCCACAAGTGTTCCCCACAGTCGCTTTCCTGTAGTCCTAGAGGTCATCATCACCCAGAAAGTCACAATCAGGATTATGTTGCTCGATCCCATGTGCCTCGAGATCTTTCTTGTTGAGACCATCTCCTCCGGGATCATCGTTCCCGGAACGTTATTTCTTGGGGGGAGTTGTATCACTATGGTTTCATAAGCATCTTGTATACTCAATACAGCGGGAGCAATGCTCAGCTCTCACCTCATCCTCATCCTCTCACTCCTCACCTTTCCCCAGCCATCCACCCCATCCGCCCAAATTTCAAGGCCAGCAACCTCCTCTCTCTGGTTGCTCGACGCGCGCCCCTCTGGCCTTGTCAGCGTCACTCCACTCTTCACTCGATCCGCTGGCAGCTTCCTGAGCGACTCGATCTCGCTTGCTAGCTTCGATACAGCTGCTGAACAGCAAACGCGCCTCGGGGATGCGCGTCTGGCGGGAAGTAGTATGAGCGGAAGCCATGAACAACTAGGAGCTTCAGGTGCGGTCCCTGCGCATGCGCAGACCAAACCTTTCTTTCGCAGAGCCAGGGATCCTCGGGGTATTGTGACTGTAGACGAGGCTGAGACGTCCCAAAACCCTCGTAGAGCCATGGATTCTCGGGGGGATATGACTGTGGACGAGGTCGAGACGTCTCGAAATTCTCGCAGACCCATGGATCTTCGAGAATTTGTGACTGTAGACGCGGCGATGGCACGGACTGTATGGAGACGACGTTCGGCCGCGGGAAATTCTGCTGGTCTTGCTTCTGCTTCTGCTACTGCTGCTGCTGCTGTTGCTGCTGCTGGTGGTTCTGGTGCAAATGCTTTTGGTGCTGGTGATGGGGGTGGTTCTGTAGTCCATGGTGCGGCCGTTGCTGCTGGCGCTTCGGATTCTGCAAATCAGCAGCTTCCAATCAAGTACCATGGCGGGAAGCTGATGACTCGGCCAATCACGGTGTATATAATCTTCTATGGCTCCTGGCGCAAGAGCCAGATGCGCATCGTTAAGAACTTCATTCATTCGCTTTCTAACACGACGACCACACCCACTGTAGGGAAAGCAGGAGGTTCAGTGCGTTTACATGCCTCTGCTATGCATCACTTTATGCGTGATCCCATGCTACATGCGTGCATCTGCCATGCATTCTCTCATTCTCGCTTCTGCACTTACCTACGTTCCCCGCTTCCTTGTTCTTTTTTTGTTCTTAACTGGCTTGGCAGGAGAAGAATCTTGGGAGCGTGGCAGATTGGTGGAGGATCAACACGTGGTACACTCAGAAAGGCAGGAAACGAGTGACCTCCCAGGTGAGCCTGTCAAACTCCTAGCTAATCAAGTTGAGGGACTTCCTTTCTCTAACTAACCCATCCATCTTCTGTTTTCAACTTACTTCTCTCTTCGATCTTCTTCGCTCCGCAGTCTCTCACCACCATGTCACCGTCTGTAACACTGAATTATCTCATGTGTTGCTGCCCACGCGCCTGCAGGTTCGTCTGGGAGGATCAGTGCGGGACAGGTACTCTCTGGGGAAGGTCGTATCTAACGACATGCAAGGAGTATGGAACAGTGAGATAATGTAGCACTTTGTTACAACCACGACTTCCTTTCTAGTTCTTCTGTTATGTCCTTCTTCCTCTGATCTCCTCTTTCATATTCATTTTCCACCTCATGCTTTTTGCGACTTTCATCTTATCCCTAATCCCGTATTTCTTTCCACACCACTTTTTTTTTTCCTTCGTCCTTCTTATCTTCAACCCCGTATTTCTTCCATTCCCAACCTCCTCCCCTTCTATGTTATTATCTTCCACCCAAGCCTGGTCACAGTTATTGCTACTCAGCTAGCCAACCGAACCTTCCCCCGATCCTCTCAAGCCCAGTACCTCGTCCTCTCCAGCGCAGACGTCAGGTTCGGATCCTCCCGATCCAACTCCGGCTTCTGCCGAACCTACTGCGGGTGGCACTCGTACGCGGAAGTCTCCCGGAAAATTCTCAAATTCGCATTCGTGGGGAACGCGGAGGAGCAGTGCCCCAGTGGGTGCAGGAGAGGGTTTGGGATGCGGGGGAGTGCGAATGGGTGGAGAGGGGTGGACGGGATGGTGAGCATTGTGGGGCATGAGATAGCAGAAGCGGCAACGAATCCTGTGTTCACCCGAGGATGGTTTGATGATGACGGGCAGGAGAATGCTGACAAGTGTCAGGTGCGTGGGGTGGAACAGGGCAAGGGGGGAAGAGGGGGGGGCAGGCAGGGGTAGGAAGGGTAGGGGCAGGCAGGGGAGGGGGGGGGGGGGGGGGGGGGGGGTATGTAGAATGATTTAATCACTTAAATTATGGGTAATTCATAAAGAGGCATGTGTTTTGAGTTGCCACCCCACTTCATACTGCCCCTGCTCATGCACATAGACTTCCCCTTTACTAGAGCAGCAGCAGCAGCATCAGGTGTATTTTGAGTCGACTCAAAAATACACCTGGACAAGCTGCCACCCCAATCCACACCCCCACTGCTCATGCACATAGACTTCCCCTTGACTAGGGCAGCAGCAGCAGCATCAGGAGGTGGGGGACAAGTTTTTGGCGCCTCAAAACTCATCTCAATGCACCCCAATCCACACCCCCACTGCTCATGCACATAGACTTCCCCTTGACTAGAGCAGCAGCAACAGCAACAGCATCAGGAAGTGGGGGACAGATATGCCTCCAAGAGGGAGGGATGTGTGCAGGCAGGTCACCTGTATTTTTCATTCTTGCTTCACTATCATACACCACCCTCTGCCCATGTCAGGTTGACTTTGTCCCTGCCAGCAGCATCAGGACCGTGGGGGACTGGTACGCCTACAACATGGGTGTTTGTCTTGCATCAATCACCCCTCCCATCTCCCCCTCTCCCATCTCCCCCTCTCCCATCTCCCCCTCCCATCTCCTCCCCCTCTGTTGTTATCCACTCCTTTTCCCTCCTCAGATTCACTTCAGCCCGGCCAGCAGCATCAGGACAGTGGGCAACAGGTACGCCTACAACATGGTGGGATGTGCGCAGGCAGATCACCTGTATTTTTCATTCTTGCTTCGCTATCATACACCACCCCGTGCCCTCGTTAGGTGGATTTCGGCCCTGCCAGCAGCATCAGGACAGTGGGGGACAGGTACGCCTACAACGTGGTGGGGCAGGGCGGCATGCGCTGGCTTATTCAGTCAAACTGGCGGCCGGGCGGCGAGGAGGCGGGGTGTGTGTTGCAAGGGCCGAGTGAGGGAGAGGTGGAGGAGTGGGCGAGGGAGGAGAGAGCGAGAAACAACAAGAAACGTGGGAGGAGGAAGAGGGATAGAGAGAGTGTGCGGGTGAGTGGGTCTTTTCAAGGAAATGCAGATATGGTGTTCCATTATGTGAGCAGAGGTGGGTTTTCCAGTGGAGCCGAGGGCAGGAACGAGTTGGGTTCTGAGACGACTCAAAAATCACTTGGTTTTGCTGGCTTGGGAGAGGGGGATGGGGGAGGAGACAGCAGCAGCGGGAGGCACGGGTCTCTTATATCGACTCGAGATTCACTTGTGGTTAGTGGGAGAGGCGAGAAGGGAAACGGGGTTCAAGGGTCAAATAAGGAGGGAGTGGAGAGCAGAAGTAGCAGTAGCAGCGGCGGCATTGGCGGTGGCGGCAGCAACAGCAGCGGCGGTGGCAGCAGCAGCATCAGCAGAGGGTGGCACAGGTATCCCTGGCACCAGCAGCATCACCAGGAACCAGGTGTGCAGACTATTGGTTAGGCAAACCCGCTGGCTGGTGTGTGGCAGCAGCAGCAGTGGCAGCAGTGGCAGCAGTGGCAGCGGTTGCAGCAGCAGCAGCAGCAGCGACAGCAGAGGGTGGCACAGGTATCCCTGGCACCATCAGCATCACCAGGGACCAGGTGGGCAGAATATTGGTTAGCCAGTCCCATTGACTGCTGTGAGGGCAGGCTGATAGCTCTCGTCGATATCAATGGCCAGGCCATTCCAATGTGTACAAGGGCCAGTGAAGTCCCCAGTCTATTTATGCTGTGTATTTATGCCTTCACTAACCGTAATCTCCCGGATACAGTACCCCCCCGCGGAGAAGACCCTGGGTCCTCTTTCCGGACCAAGGGTCTTTTATTCCGACCTGTTCTCGTGAGGACCCCCCTTTTTTAAATAAATATTTTAAGACCCCCCTCCTTCGTCAAACTTTCAAAAAAATGTTATATTCTTAACGAATCTGGGGGGTTGCTTGTGCTCGGCCGACTCCTCATCGGGCACAAAATGGTGACGCGAGTCAGTTTCGCGTCAAATTCCAGTCAGGATTCGATTTTGCACGGATTTTACTGTTGAGATTCGAATCTGCGTCAGCGAAAGAACTGAACACCCTCGGTAAAAGCTTGACTTTCTAGTGTTATGAGTGAATACATTGTGCTCTATGAATTTTTAATGTGTTCAGGGGTCTTAATAAATACCGTCTGGCCCCGGATAGTAGCGCATATGCGCTTATAATAAAATCTCGGATTTTTTAGGGGGCGCTTGTAATCGAGTAACGGCCATAAGCGCATGCGCTTATATGATGACAAATACATATTTTTACTTCTAGGGTACCAAAATGTACATTTCATTGTTGCCATTTGAACCGAGTCGAACTAATATAGCGTCGCAAAGCAGAATCGCGCGCAAGCGATTCTGCTTCCTGCACACAGAGCCAATGTCACGTCAATCTGCACGCATGCCAGCACAACGTGACTGGACTCGCATCCAGTCAGGTCTTCGAGAGTCAAACTAAGCGAGAATGAGATAGGACTCGCTGCAAATATGAAATTCGTTACCATTTCGAACACGGCTCCATAGTAAAAGTGTATGTGCGCTTATAATAAGTAAAGGTTTCACAGGGGAGGCGCTTATAATCGAGGATCGGCCATAAGCGCCATGCTCCAGATAGAAGCGCCGGCGCCTTTAATCGGACGGCGCTTATATCCGGGGCCATACGGTATGCCCCTTGGTATTGTTCACCCAATCAAGTTTCACAACATTTTTGACAAGACCCCCGGGTCCTATATACGGGAGATTACGGAATTAATTAATTTGTTCACTTTTCTGTTCAATCCATCTCTCTGCCCGATGATGGCTGAAACGGGAGCAGACTGTTGGGTGTCCAGGCAAGTAGGCAGCTCATTTTTAGGACGCGTCAACTCCCACCAAATTTCGGTCGTTCGGTGTGCAGAGTGAACAGTAATTTCACGACTTGACCAATCACAAGGTATCCCTTATTCGCCAGTATTCGACAATGTACAGTAAACTGGTCACAAAAATCATGTCAGCTGTGGCTTGCGCAATCGATGTGCCTCCAGATGGCGATCGGGAAATTTTGCCCCACAAAACCTCGATCCTGTCACATGTGGCTCGATGGAGCCCCACGATTGCAAATCTGCAGTTGGGATCACCGGTGTGGCGATCGAGCTTGACACGATCGGTATGCAGCGCTAATCCTTCCCCGGTCTTGCCATTTTGGTGGGAGTTGACGCGTCCTTAGGGCGCGTCCCCTCCCTCGATCGATCGTGAGATCGCTGTGGAAAACCGATCGGGCACACCGATCGCAGGATTGGGGCGGGATTGGTAGGAGGTGACACCCACGGATCGATCTCGAGCCCTGGGTGACAGGATCGAGAATACAAGGGGGAAAAACTCTCGATCATACAAAAGCCGAGATCGGTGTGGCCAGGAAGGCACATCGATGCTCACAAGCGGAGGTGACGAGATCGTTGAGCACCAATTACTGTATATTCGCAAGTTGTCTCGAAATCGGGTTACCTTGTTAATTGCGACACTGCAGCTGTCCCTCGATCGATCGTGGGCAGGATCGATTGAGGGAGGGGATACGGTCGTCAATAATCAAGTATCGTATCCTTCAGTATTCCAACTCGCTCCTTGGCTCGAACAGGGGTGGCCGGGGTGTCTGTATTACGGACTATAAATACCTAAATATATTATATAATGCACGCTGGATTCATGCTTGCTATGTACGGAAGTGATCAAGGGATCCCACGATTTGGCCTGGGGTGGCTTGGCATCTCAAACGCCCCTTGGCAGCACACAATACGACCTTGGCGAGCAAGCACCTGTTGCCAGAACACACACTTTTGGTGGCAAACACACAAACCTCTGCCCCTCCGTTTGTCCTTCCTCGGGATCTCTCGCCTTCACTTCAGTGACCAGCACGGACCCTCTACTCCCTGCCTCCACCCCTGCTTCCAACCCATGGTTCTCCAGCCTGCCATCTCTATAACTCCACCCACCAGCAGCTCAAGAGCCACAACGATCACAAGAACCAATCCAAGTATCTATAGCTCCAGGCCTCCAGCCCCCCCCTCCTTTCACCTCGGTGGTTCAAGCTCTTTCCACCGCAAGTTGTCTTACTGCCACATGCTGCCAGATTCTAGTTTCAAGGCGCCCCAATACTTCACCTCGGTGGTTCAAGCACGTTCCACCACGAGTTATCGCGCTGCCCTGTGCTGCCAGAGGCTTCCGTGGTGGCCGGTACCGGGGACGGGTCTGTGCGTTTCCTGTTCTTCCTCTGCTGCCGCCGCTCGTTCCTCTGCCACCCCAAAGCACGTGCAGGCAACAGAACAGGGCCTCATGAGTTACATCATTTGAGGTGACATGCTGGAGCAATATTTGAATATTATTTGAAGTATCATTGGTTGGATTGGAGGGTGGTGGGGAGAGAAATGTGGGTGTTTAGGGTGGTGGTGCGGGGAGGGGGAAGGAGGAGCAGGAAATTGGGCGGTAAAGGTGGGGGGAAGGGTGCAGGGGGAGAGAATTGGTTCACAAAACCGTGACACGGGCGCATTGTCCTTATGCACCATACTACACTCACTCTCAACTTGTTCCCTGAATTTACAACAACCCCCCTGTCCTCACCTTGAACATCTGAAGCGAAACTTCCGTGAACCCCCCTGCCTCCTGCGTGCCGGACCTAGCCATCAGGTCCGTCACCCAAGCCTGCGGCTCGTCCCCCTCGAAATGCGCAGGCCCGGGCACAAACAGCCCGTTCCGAATCTCCTTCAGCAATCTCGCCTCCCTTGTGTGGAAAAACGGATGCGCAAGCGCCGCCTTGGCATTGATCCTCCTCTTTCCTTCCTTCCTTAGCATCGCCTCTAGCAACCCCCAGCCATGGCCGCCATCTGCATCTAGCAGCTCAAGTCGCCGCATATCGTCCGCCGTGGCTCGGAATTCAAACTTTTCACGCCACGCTGTGAGGTTGTAGTCGAGTTTCTTGAATTGGCGCGCGAAGGCGGCAAGACCCGTGTCGGAGCGGAGCGAGGGGAAGATCATTTGGAGGAACACAAGACCCGCGCTGTACATGTCAAATCGATCGGGGTGGTTCATCTGCGGGAAAGAGGGGAGAAGGTGAGCAAGGTGGGGCAGAAGCGCGGATAGAGGGGAGAGCGGGAGGTTTTGAGTGGGAGGTGGCGGGTAGGGGTATTCTGCAGTGGATGTTTTGATTGAGCAACAAGGTAAGAGACGATACGATAACGTAATATAGGCTAAAGGAGGGGAGGTTGGCTTACCTGCCAAAGGATGGGTGCAAGGGCGGCAGCAACAGGGGCAGGCGGCGCGCTGGGCGTTTGCGTGCTCATAATGTACTCCTCTGGTGCCGCGTAGCTGGACGGGGGAGGAGAGGGAGGCGGTTGGGATAAGAGAGACGAGCAGGGAGGTGCCGGTAAGTTACCAGTCAGGAGGGTGCCAAGAGCGACGAGCAGGCTACCAGAGACGTCTCAAAAACCGGAGAGGGATAAGTTTACGGGCCAGCTACGGGCAGCTGACTGATCCTCAATAGCTCACCGCGGGTCGAGCAGGTACTGGTCGGGGTCGTAGTTAATCCCCACGCGCAGATCAGCGGCCGCACCCAGGTCGATGATTTTAAGCGCGCCCTTGTCCTCGCAGTAGATCATGTTCTCGGGCTTCACGTCGCGATGCACGATGCCCTGGCTGTGAAGCTTCTCCAGGGATGTCAGCAGGCGGCGCATGACCTCGCGTGCCACGTGGAGCTCCCTCTCCGGGCCACGTGGCTCGTCCGCCGGCGGCGCCTGCTTGCCGAGCAGTGACTTTTCGATCTGCTCATGCCGAAACAAATGCGATGCAACTTGCGTCAAGAAACGAAGTAGAAAATCGCGTTGAAGGATCAACCGATGGCGTCACTCCGGCGAAAGGACAAGAGGTTAGCTATATCAGCGACGCAGTCATTTCAAGGTGTCTCAGACACATAAGAAACTCTAGACCCTAAACTCACGTTATACGGGAAGTCGCGGTCCGTGAGGATATCAGCGAACGTCGAGTCGCCTTCGTACCGCCACACCAGCCACACCTCGTCAGACGTGCCGGTAGCCGCGGGAGCCAAGAATTTCCCCGCGCCCGTCTTCCCCTTGCTCCCCTTCACCATGAATCCGCCCAGAAACTCCGCGCACACGTCCGGGCACGCGCGCCGCACGCGCTCGTTCATCCAGAGCTCCACGTCACCAAACTCCGTGGCGCGCTTCACGATCACCTTGAAATCCGGATCCTTCGCGAGCGTACCGACGTACACCGATCCGAACCCACCCTCGCCGATCTTTTTCCCGAGAACGAGGTCCGATCGCTTGTACGTTTTGCGAAAGAAGCGGTCGATCTTTGCGAGAACGAACATGTCCCAGTAACCCGCGGCGACACCCGGCGTGGCCCAGAGATACGCGCCGACTTGAAGCAGAATCGCCGCGCCGGCCGCCGTCAAGTGGTGTTCGTGCGCGAGAGTGGAGAGGTAGATCGCGTCGCCGCACTCCATGACGTTACATGGTAACCCGAGTCCCACAGCCAGGGTCATCAACGAGTTGACGTCATGTGGAGCCGCGTCGCTCACGGACTTAACGGCAGTTACAAATGCTTCGAGCTCTTCGGGGCCCAGGCCCGCGCCGCCGGTGAGATCGCATCGCGCGGTGAGAGCACCGCCGCGTCTGGCGCCGTGCCTGGCGGAGAGGTGCTGCCGCGCGGCGGAGCGGAAGAGCCGCTGAGTGGCTGGGGATGCGAGGAAAGGTGTTAGCTTTACGCAGGTCGCGGTGGGGATGAGGCGAGAAGACGCTATCGCGGCTGGTGCTGGCGATATCAGGAGCCGCGCTGATGTTATGGACGCCATTTGTAGCAGATCCAGGTGTTACAAGCCTTATATATCGCGATTACAAGAGTCGCTTGGCCTAACTGATGATAGCAAGGTCGTCTGCAGCAAGCTAGTGTTGTTGTCGACTGAGATCTAGACTGAAAACGTCAAGGGATGTTTTTTCACCACGCAAATGAGTAAGACCAGTGCGCTTTATCCGGAGACAGTGATGAGCGGGAGCAGCAGCTCGAGTTCCGCGTTACGAGTGGACTTGGATTAGCACTAATAGATGGGCAAGGGGGGGAGGTTGGGTGTTTTGGAAGATCAGGCATGGTAAGAGCCGAAGCTGGGGGCGAACCGAATCGCGGTTTGTTCAGGCTAGAGGAGCAGCCAAAGGAGGAAGAGGTGAAGTGGTTGGGAGGGTGATTGGCTTGGTAGGTTGTCTGTGGAGTAGCTTCGTTAGGTGGCGGTTCGCCTTTGATCTGGTCGACCGTCGATGGCACGCGGTGATGAGGCCATGGATGGCGTCGTGCTGGAATCGGCCTTTTCCAACTAGACCCGGTACGGGTGAGGTTACCGCACCATTTGTCCAAGCCTAGTGTGTAGCTTACCCTGGCGGGAATCTGGTGCAGCCGTTGAGATGATCGTGTCACCCAGGCCGAGCCTGATGATTCCGAGGCCCCTCGCTGTTGGCCTGGCGGGCCGCGTTTTCCAGCAAACATGGGCGAAAGTGACAAGGAAACGGGAAGAGCGCGTGCTCTGGCGGTTAGTCCAATCAGCGGAGTTTATTCTCGTGCGTCGGATTGGTCAATGATTCTCAGCCACGCTTGGGGATTTAGAACAGTTGCGTGGAAATGTCGCAAAGCGGGGTGTGGTTGGTTGACGCGCTGAGCTGTTCGTTCCACACAGCTGGTTGCTGGAACTGCTCATTTTTTACACACGAAATAAAAATCGAAATCAAGCGTGAGAGAAGATCCTGCGGCTGACATCAAGCGTGCGCTTTTTGAAATCCGACCACGTCAGTTCACACGATTTCTGTGAGGGACCAGCGTAGAGGGGGGCCTGAGGTCGTATTGTGCTGGCGGAGACGGCGCGAACTTTTTTCTGGCTTCTGCATTGCTGGAACATGTGCTGGAAGCGTTTGTGGAGAAAATGGCTTTCATGGATGCGGAGCTGTGAAATAGCCATATCGGTGGCCACAGACAAATGGAAAAACAAGCAATTCAACCTCCGCAATGATATCTCCAGACCAGAGCCACGAATTTCACCGCCTTGGGAGAACAACCAATCGTGTGTGGTAAGGTGAGTCATGCCCGTGGCCGTACTGAGGCGGCTAACGAAAGCAGCGTTATTTGTATTCTGCGCTCTATATAATCAAACGTGTAAAACCATTTCTTTCCAGATTTTCAACCATCAACTTCAAGTTTGTCCTTTGTGTAAATGCACACCATTTATCAATGTTTGCCATAACCTATTCCAGAGCTCCAGCAACGACTCCAGAGCTCTGTAATAAGAAAACTGCCAGCATGGCCAGCAATCACTAAAGGCAGGCATGCCACGTGCTGCATGCCAGATTGATTCGTGCTAACCTAACTGCTGCGCTCGCATTCATGCGAGCGTGGTGTATAGATCATCAATTGCCGCTTGGTACTTGGCCTGGAAGGGTGGAAAGAGAGCAGTTGGAAAACCCCCCCGCATATGTGCACACAAAGACACGTTGACTCGCACACACATACAGAAGCGGATGGAGAGGGCAGAAAGGGAGTATCAGAAACATAAAGGCTGCTAAAGAAAGAGTGGTGAACCACGAAGATGCATCATGAGGGCAAGTGTCGTCGGACGGGCCTATGAGTAAAAATAACATCTGAATTCCAAGGGTGCAGTAACAAAACCCACATTGAGCCCGAGCTTGCAACAAAGGGGTGAGAGCACAGCAGCACCCACCTTGAGCTTGGGGCGCTTGAGCTTGAAGGAGGGCGTCATTAGGTCGTTCTCCGTGGTGAAGGCCTCTCTGCCTCCAGAGCCACGCCTACGCTAGAACCACACCTACCCTTGATCATGCAGCATTGCACGCCAAAAGGCAGGATTAACCCCAGTGCTCGTGGCCCTCGCACCCACCTTGAGCTTGGGGCGCTTGAGCTTGAAGGAGGGAGTCATGAGGTCGTTCTTCGTGGTGAAGGCCTCCGCCTCCAGGGTCACGCCCCGGACCACCTCGAACCCCTTCATGCTCGTTGCCTTGGCCCGCTTCACCAGCTCATCCAGCACGTGCTCCCTCGCTCCTGGGAGGGCGCAGCTGTGGACAAACAGGAGAGGGGGGGGGCAGGGGTAGGAGGGGCAGGTGTAGGAGGGGCAGGTGTAGGAGGGGCAGGGGTAGGAGGGGCAGGGGTAGGAGGGGCGAGGGGGGATGATCCCACATTCCAGAGCCACGCCCCGCACCACCTCAAAGCCCTTCATGCTTGTTACCTTGGCTCGTTTCACCAACTCATCCAGCACGTGCTCCCTCGCTCCTGGGAGGGCGCAGCTGTGGACAGGAAGAGGGGGAGCAGAGGGGTGGGGGGGGTAGGGAGGGTGGTGTTGAATTCCAGAGCCATGACTCTCACAAGCTCACATGGGCATGCAGGCATGAAGAGCTTGGGGGCATGAGGAAGAACATGCAGCTATGAAGGGCGCACATCTATGAGGTAAAGGTTATAGAGGAAACCCCCGGCTGTCGATCGTAATCTGCCTACCCACTTATTTTCACGCCTCGCTGGGTATCGAGGTAAGAATATATCCACTCCCAGATGAGCAGTGCGAAAACCCCTTCTCGCATTTCTGTGAGGGGAAGCAAGCTATGCAGGAAAAGCATGCACTCTCACAGGTCAGCAAGGGATGCCGTGGCAGCCTCGTCAGCCGAGAGGGCTCCTGATGACGTGGCCCAATCAGAGAGCACATCCTTCTCAGGCACCACGACCGCCACCAATGAGGACTTGAAGCTGACCCACGTGGGACAGGGGGGTGAGAGACAGGCACGGTGACGAGGGGGAGGGGAAGGTGATGGGGGGCAGGGCAAGGTGATGGGGGGCAGGGCAAGGTGATGGGGGGCAGGGCAAGGTGATGGGGGGCAGGGCAAGGTGATGGGGGGCAGGGCAAGGTGATGGGGGGCAGGGCAAGGTGATGGGGGCAGGGCAAGGTGATGGGGGCAGGGCAAGGTGATGGGGGGCAGGGCAAGGTGATGGGGGGCAGGGCAAGGTGAGAAAGGGGGCAGGGCGAGATGAGAAAGGGGGCAGGGCGAGGTGACGGGTGGCAGTGCAAGGTGAGGTGGAGAAGGATGGGTGAGAGCAGAGGGGTGGGCAGTGAGAGCAGAGGGGAAACAATGCATATGGGAGTGCGTGTGTGTGAGGAATAACTTACGGCGAAGAGTTTATTCCAACACTAATCTAATCCGTCTCACACAGTTGTAGGCACCAAAGTACTCACCTGTCGCCATACACAAAGATCTGGGCCACCACTGCAGCACCGGCATACAGCACCTCAAGCTTCTCTGCTGCCACGTACTGCAGGGGCGGTGGGTGGGAGAAGGAATGTGGGATGATTATGGGTGAGAGAAATCACACAAACAGGCTTTTGTATTTTGAGCAGCACCGGCATACAGCACCTCGAGCTTCTCTGCTGCCACGTACTGCAGGGGCGGTGGGTGAGTGGGAAGGGCATAGTGGGAAGGTTGTGGTTTGGGGGTGTCGACTCACTCAGTTGATATTCACATCTGATGTGGTATGAAAATCTAGTTTCCAGACGTCTTCAAAGTATAATCTTCACATCTGATGTGGCATGAGAATGCCAACAGGGACTGGCTTGCCAGTGCAGTAAGAATGCATCACCACACAATAAACCTGAGCCAACCTCACCTCACCTCACCTCGCCCTGAGCCACAGCACCTCGCCCCGAGCACAGCCCTCCCCTTGGCCTGCCTCTGCCTTACCTCGCCCTGCCTCTGCCTCACCTCGCCCTGAGCGAGCTTGAAGATGTTCTTCTTGCGATCGATGATGGTGAGTATGCCGTCTTTTGAGGCGCCTCAACAGCCACGCTCACCTCAGAGTCCCTGCGTATGTGTGTGGGTGTGCCTCACCTCGCCCTGAACCACCCTCACATCGGCCTGCATGTGCCTCACCTCGCCCTGAGCGAGCTTGAAGATGTTCTTCTTGCGATCGATGATGGTGAGCGTGCCGTCCTCGTTCACCTGCTCGCACCAACCAACCACGCATGCACCAACCATGCACACACATGAACAGTGCACACGTGAGATCCATGAACAGTGCACACGTGAGATCCATGAACAGTGCACACGTGGGATCCATGAACAGTGCACCTACAAGATTTGTGCCTTGGACGTATCCACAGACACGCAGGGCAAATGATTTACTGATCACCACGCACCTGCCCAATGTCCCCTGTGTGGAACCATCCATCACTATCAATCACTTCAGCTGTCATCTCCTCCTGCTTGTAATACCCCACCATCACTGACGCCCCCCTGAAGCAAATCTGCACAGCACAAAGAATTAGGGAGGGGAGGGGGGAAATGGGTTCAGGGGAGAGGGGAGGAGGGGGGTTGGGGGAGGGGAGAGTTTATGGGGTATGCGGCTACCGTTACTCTAAACAGACAATTCAGAAATGCGGCCACCCTCATATGCGTCTGGCTCTGACAGACTCAAAAAACGGAACGGAGAAACAAGGGGGGGTTGGGGGGGGGGGTTGCTTGGGTGTGGGGGCAGGCAAGGACAAAGACGCGCATTTATTTCCTGATTATCATTGCCATCCTCTTGCACTCCCCCTTCTCCCCTCTTTTGCGTACCTCTCCCCGAGGCTTCGGCTTGTCAGAAGGCAGGTACTCCATCTCGGGCACTGCTGCCAGCTTCATGTCCACCGATGGCTGGGGGGGACCCACGTGGCCCCTGCGAGACAGAGGAGGAAGAAGGGCGAAAGGGAGGATATTTTTCAATAACAACAAAGAATGAGGTCGGAAGGGAGAAAGGGAGGATATATTTCAATAACGACAAAGAATGAGGTCGGAAGGGATGGGAGGAGGACAGAAAGGAGGAAGCAGCAGAGGTGGACTTGGAATGAGCGCTGCGGGCCTTATGGCCGAAATTCCACCAGAGGTTGCCAAGGACCCACAAAATCTTGACGTTTAGTGCAGCAATGTTGAGTGGAACTCACGTGTTGGGGTCTTCAAGTGCTGTGATGGTGCCAGCTGCACTCGTCTCAGACAAACCGTATCCCTGCAGGGTATGATGAGAGGCCCGAGCAGATGGGAAGGGGGGACAGAGAGCGAAGGCAACAGAGACAAAGAGGCAGCAGAGGGCAAAGAGAGAACAGTGGCGGTGGGGCAAAGGGATTGATAGTGGGAGAGGTCCATACGGAGAGGGTACTCTGTAATCAACACAAAAAAACACAAGAGGCGCAATGCAGAAAAGAAAGTGCAGTCGAAAGTCAGAGCAAGTTGGCGGTTGGAAGGGCGTTCTTGGAAGGAGATCTGGAGGAGGAAGGGGGAAGGGCGAGCGGGGGTAGGGTGTCATGCTGACCTGAAGAGCAGGACAGCCGAAGGCGATTGCCAAGAACTGCAGAGAGGGAGGAGGGCATGGGTGGGCCGGAGGCACGGAGATAGCAGTGCGTAAGTCACAAGAAAACTTTTGAGGCGCCTCAAGAGACACGGAGATAGCAGTGAGTAAGTCTCAAGAAACGACTTTTGAGGCGCCTCAAGAGGCACGGAGGTGGCAGTGAGTAAGTCTCAAGAAAAACCCAAAGGAGGATGTTTTTGAGGCACCTCAAAAATAGAAAGCCCCGAGAGAAAACGGAGTAGGAAATGGAGCAAGTCAAAACACAGGAGGCCAGACTGAGAGGGCAAGGCAGAGCATGACGAAAAAAGGAACGACAACGACCAAGGTAGACGCAAAGGCAGGAGCAAATGCAATGGGACATGGAGAGATGGTAGTGAGTGATACCTGCTGTGTGGCTGCGCTGATGGGTGCCCCTCCAGAGAGAACGACTCTGCAGCACCCACCAACACGGCCCTGCACCTGCATGGTGACCCCGCAGGGGAGACGATGGCACCAGGCAGAGCACACAAGGCGCAAGACAGGGGGAGAACGGGGTAGATAGAGAATGAGAAGAGGGGGTTCAGGGAGGGGGGTTCGGCACACAAAGGGCACCTGTTGATCCTTGTTCAGGCTCTTTGTGCTCCTTCAGAATCAAGATTGTCACAGGCTCTGTACTGCTTATAGAGGCACGATCCACTGCAGCACGCACGCTGCCGTGCTCTTGGTTCAATCACCCACTATTCTGACAGCCCTCCCAGCACTCACTATTCTGCACGCTGTGGCTGCTGGCTCACCTTCTTGAAGATAAGGGTGTCCCAGAGGGGCAGCGACTTGAAGGCCCCTCCGGACTTGAGCACGGCACAGCACATCACCCTTGGCGCTCTCCCTGATACTGAGAGGGCAACAGCACAGCACATCACTCTGCGGCTGGCTCACCTTCTTGAAGATAAGGGTGTCCCAGAGGGGCAGCGACTTGAAGGCCCCTCCAGACTTGAGCACGGCACAGCACATCACCCTTGGCGCTCTCCCTGATACTGAGAGGGCAACAGCACAGCACATCACTCTGCGGCTGGCTCACCTTCTTGAAGATAAGGGTGTCCCAGAGGGGCAGCGACTTGAAGGCCCCTCCAGCCTTGAGCACCTTGGCGCTCTCCCTGATGGCTGTGTTGAACAGGAATCGCTTGAGGGCGGAACCGGATTCCACCTGCTGCAACACCTTGTCGTGCACTTTGTTGAAGACCCTGGGCACACCGAACAGCACTGTGGGCTTGAGCGCTGCCATGTCCTCGAGGAGCGATTCCACCTTGCCACTGTAAAAGCCCACTGCCACGCCCTGGCAGGGAGGGACCAGTGGGGGAGCGGAGAAGGGGAAGGGGTGGAAGAGGAAGGCAGCCCTTGAGAGACGGCGCAGCGTCCACCTGCTGCTGCACCTTGTCGATGCTGGGCTGTGAATTGATTCTTTATAATTCTCAAACATGACTTAGATATGGCTCGGCTGTGAATCCAGCCCTGGGAGGGAGTGCAGAACGCTAAGACAGTGAGAAGAATGCGTTGTCAGTCAGTGTTGTCAGAATAATCAGCACAGCTGGGTGTGAAGGGCTCAGCACAGCTGGGTGTGAAGGGCTCAGCACAGCTGGGTGTGAAGGGCTCGGCAGAAATACAACGAGAACAACATCAGCCAATGCACCCGCTTGCATGCACAGCCAACACAAGCCACCCACCTGCATGTACATGGACGCAAGCGCCGCCCGCTCGAAGATGTGTGCCAAGGGCAGGTAGGAGAGGTAGCGGTCGCCGGAGCCGAGGGTGACCCCTCCTGCGGTGCCCAGCACAGCCGGGCATGATGTGGTGTTGGCAATGATGTTGCGGTGCGTTAGCATCACTCCCTTGGGATCGCCCTGGGGATAGGGGAAGGAGAAAGGGAGGCAGAAGGGAGAACAAAGCGAGAAGGGAAAGAGAATTTAGATTTGTCGGATGAATGGGGGTGGGAGTGAGAGGAAGATATTGGGGTTAGCCACCTCACAGTGGTGCCATCGTCACCCACATGCGTGTTTACCCACATTCTCAGTACCCTATTTCCCTGTCCACACTCACAGTGGTGCCAGACGTGTACATGAGTACAGCCAGGTCCTCCGGCTTGGGGGGGATGTGCTCCTGGGGGTTCAGCGCGCCCCACTCCTCCACCTGCGAGAACGGGATCAGCTGCACGTCTGCTGCCACTGCTGCCTGCCTGTCCGCGTCACTGGGTGCCTGCCCGCCCCCCTGCATGTATATCACAGTCTTCACTGCCGGGCTTGATGGCAGTGCCTTGAAGAGTGACGAGAGGGTCTGGGGGAAGGGAGCAACAGGAGCAGGAGAGGGATGGGAATGGGAAGAGAGAGAAGAGAGACGGATGAGGATGGGGAAGAGAAAATGCAAGAGAGGAGAGAAGGGGGAGAGAGGAGGCAGTGGAGAGGTGGACACGCGCACACACTCAAGCACAAACAGCATGCGCATCCCCATTCTCAACTCCACACTGTGCACGACCTCTCACCTCCACGCTGCACACCACAGCCACCATCTCGGAGTGATTCACCACGTGGTTCACTGCCTCCTGCCCCAGTGTGGCATAGCTGCGAGGGGTGCAGAGTGGTGCAGAGGTGGGAAGCAGGAAGATTTTGAATTGAAGACTATACATTCAAAGATCCTCTTCAATATACACTCAGCCCCTTCACCATACTCACATCACCCCTTCACCATACTCACATTTCACCATAGTCAAACACCCCTTCGCCATAGCCACATCACACCTTCACATAGGCACATCACCCCTTCATTATACTAACGTCAACCCTTCACCATACTCACATCACCCCTTAACCATAGTCACATCACCCCCTCACCGTACTCACACCACCCCTTAACCATAGTCACACCACCCGTTCACCATAGTCACATCACCTCTTCACCATACTCGCATCACCCCTTGACCATACTCACAGTGACACGTTGACGAGCCCGTAGCAGTACCCTCCCAGCTCCGCCAGCACCCACTCCACGTTGTTCACACTGTAGATGCCGAACCTGTCGCCAGGCTTCAGCCCCAGGTACACCAACCCCGCACCAAAGTCGGAGGCTCGGCGTGCAGTGAGCTCGTAGCTCTCCCAGGAGAAACCATCACCGGTTCGGGTGCCCAGGCAGGGGTTCTGTTGCGGGAAAGGGAGGAAATCATGGAAAAGGTGGAGAACCCATGGCATCTTTTGATATGGCATGGCATGGCATGGGCAGCACACCATCAGTCGGAATAGAGTGGCATGGCATGGGCCAGCATAGCACGGCACTCACATCAACAAAGGCATGAGCAGAGTGGCATGGCATGGCATGGAAAGGCCCATTACTTACATCTGCGAACCTCTGGCGAGCGAAGGTGAAGAAGTTGTGATAGCACGTGGTGGCCTCCTCGTATGACACTACCATCTGACACATGTACATGGAGATGCACGACCAACATATGCACAATCACATGCACATGTACATATACATGCACATGCACATGTACATGTGTACATGCACAAAGATAAACCAGAGGGGAGGAAAGGGTGGGGTAGCGTGAAAGAATGCACGTCAGCTCATTGCATGGCATGGTATGGCATGGCATAACCTAGCATGGCATGGCACCAGAACGGCGCAGAGGGATATGGAATGGAGTGACATGGTTGAGCGGTGGCCATGCAGTTGCTATGCATACTATACCATCACGATGCATGCACGCATGCCGCCATAGAACCAGAGACATGCTTGGACACACCAGGCCCATCATGGATGCGATGCAATGCATGTGGCCATCCACCGCACCATCTATCCTAAGTCATGTACCACACATGAATGAGCCCATGTAATGGATCAATAAAGTGCAAATTGTGAAGACATGCCAGCCATGCCCTTGATCAGTGTAATGTCGACAGCAGCAAAGAAGTTCCCACTCACCAGCTCATTTCCGGGAAGGTTCTTCCTGCGCCACACGGCCTCCTCCCCTGGCAGAAGCATCTGCAAGGAAGCACGCATGTAAATAGTTGCATGTGAAGCAGTATGAGCGTGCATGTAAACTGCATGTGAACAATTGCATGAGCGTGCATGTGAACTGCATGTGAACAATTGCATGAGCGTGCATGTGAACTGCACGTGAAGAATTGCATGAGCGTGCATGTGAACTGCACGTGAAGAATTGCATGAGCGTGCATGTGAACTGCACGTGAAGAATTGCATGAGCGTGCATGTGAACTGCACGTGAAGAATTGCATGAGCGTGCATGTGAACTGCACGTGAAGAATTGCATGAGCGTGCATGTGAACTGCACGTGAAGAATTGCATAAGCGTGCATGTGAACTGCACGTGAAGAATTGCATGAGCGTGCATGTGAACTGCACGTGAAGAATTGCATGAGCGTGCATGTGAACTGCACGTGAAGAATTGCATAAGCGTGCATGTGAACTGCACGTGAAGAATTGCATGAGCGTGCATGTGAACTGCACGTGAAGAATTGCATGAGCGTGCATGTGAACTGCACGTGAACAATTGCATGAGCGTGCATGTGAACTGCACGTGAACAATTGCATGAGCGTGCATGTAAACTGCACGTGAACAATTGCATGAGCGTGCATGTGAACTGCACGTGAACAATTGCATGAGCGTGCATGTGAACTGCACGTGAACAATTGCATGAGCGTGCATGTGAACTGCACATGAAGAATTGCGTGCGGACTGCATGTGAAGGATTGCATGAGCATGCACATGGACTGCACGTGATATGAGAGATTGCATGAGGTGAGGATTGCATGGAACAGTGCACGATTTAAAATCCCAGAACGACCTTCTTTTCCAACACGCCTTTGACGTTCCATAAACACTCCTCCTTTGGGAGATTCAGCTCACCGACTGCTCCTTGAGTCGGTTCAGCTTGGCGCGGCGCACGACGACGTTGTGAAAGCCCAACACCGCCGCGACCACCGCGCCGATCAGCGTCTCCTTGGGATCCTTGAAGCGAATCACGCTCTGGACCTTAGAGAGCGGACACGTGGAGAGCGCCTGTAGGCCATAGGAGTGAGGGAAACAGCGTTATGGAGACTAAAGCGTGAAAGGGTACTATGCTCCAGTACATCTCGATCTTACAGTCGCGATTAGGGTATCTTCAGCTGCTTCAATTGGACGCATAAGAAATGGTTAATAATCGCAAAATGTTCCAGTTAGCTGGCTGAATAAAGCTTCCAAGCTTTTGTATCTGATGTCGGAAGTGGCTGGTGGAAACTAAACAGACAATTCGTGTGAGTGGAACTGTGTTGTTACTACATGTAAATAAAGCACAATGACATACGAGGAGAGAGAGGATTATGTCGGAATTAACGACAGCCTCGCCATTGAAAGCGAAAAGCTCCGTCGCACGAAGCAGCGAAGGCAGAGCCAATTTCTTCGTGACCGCTGCCCATACTGCGATTCCTGCCACCTTTCCCACGGATATGCCTTTTTTGTTTTCCGCCATGGAAGCAGCAAGTGCAGCCGGGAAGCTGAGCAGGGCCTACTGGCAAAACACTATTCCTTGATCAGCAAGCACTCACTGCTGATCTGAAGCAAAATCAGAAAAAGAAAGTATGCTCCCGGAATGGAACGGAACTGGGGGAGCATATATCAGATTCTTCGGGAATTGTTCCCTCGGAATGTCACGCGAATCCCGCCTGATCCAAAAGAAACGGCTAAGATGCGATGATGCTGGTCGCTGAACGGTATCGATTAGCCAACGGTTGCGAAGCATCGTCACTTTCGAGGGGGATGCCTTCACATCCTCACATGTGATCGCCGTGTGGGAGTGTTTTGCCGACGTGTTAGCCGGCTGACGAGGTCCTCGCATTTTGGAGCCGAAGTCAAGAAGTAACAAAGGTTACGGAACAGCTTAGAACCAGCAAATGTTCGCCTGGTTTCGCATTCAGCCGTGTCTCTGTTCGCACTCTTCTCCCTTCGCGAACACGAATTATATTAATGGTAGAGAAATGGACTAGACAAAATAGAATGAATGAAGAAACATACTCTCTTAACAACTGAACTACTTATCGTACGAAAGCTCACGGAATCTCACTGAACCGTAGTGGGTTGAGCTTTTCGCGACGTACTATGTCATCACGACCCACAGCCATTTCCGCCTGACAAACATCTGACACTCCACTCCCAGCCTCAGCCTGCCTTCTGCTGGGCTCTTTCCGACCATCACGCGCTATCTACTCACAGATCATTCAATCTTATTAGTGCAAAGATCCATCTGGATCAGAACAGCCGGTGCTACCAACGCGCTTGCATTTGTTTTCTTAATCGGAATCACGCGCTATCTTCTCACTGAGCGGTTATTATTATTAATGCAACGATCCTCCTCTTGGATCAGAACAGCCGGTGCTACCAACGTGCTTGTCGTGAAGCCATTCTTTTGTATCATCCCAACCATCGATCGCCCTAAATGCCTCAGTCTCGCCGCAGGAAACGGCGGTGGATACGTAGGAGTGAAGGGGGCGAACGTTTGGCGGGCGGGGAAGCGAATCACAGCCGTCCGTAGCACCATCAACAACGGCATCGAAAGCAGCATGTCCAGTAACAGCAACGCGGAAAATCCCGAACCGCTGTCGCAGCTTCCCGATTGGTCCGAAATAACCTACACGCGGCTTCAGCTACGTCCAGAGCCACAATTACCGCCACGTGTCGAGCACCTATTGGTGGAACGAGAAGGCAGCGTTGTGAATGTGGTGGCTGAATCATTGGACCTTCCGAGGGAGTAAGTCGGCACGCTGAGCCGCATGAATCATGAAGCATGTATGATGAAGCATAAAGCATGAACTATGAAGCATAAAGCAGCAAAATCAAGTTGAGAATAGCCGGCAGTTGAGTTGATCAGCATCAAGTTGCTCTGAATTCTTTGCTTCTTTCACCCTATCTTCAACAATTTCCTATGCTGATCGCCATGTCCCTTGCCTCCCACCCTATTATTCAGATACGTTACAGATTTGATACGATTCGGTGGAATCTACCATGCCCAGGTGCCACCTCCCCCGCCTCCGAACCTCCCTTCACAAGCCCTCCAAGCCTACCTTGATTTTATCGCCCAGCACACCACTGACCCCACCTCCTCGCCCTCCTCTCCCTCCTCCCCTTCCTCCCCCTCCTCTCCTACCCCCTCCTCCTCCCCCTCTTCCTCCTCTCATCAACCGAAGGTCACACTGGCGGAATTGCAGAAGGTTCGAAGGGTGGAGGTGGGGGGAGTGCGGGGAAGAGGCGTTGGGCAGAAGGAGAAGAGGCAAAGGCAGAGGTCCCGAGACAAGGCGGGGAAGAAGGGCACGGGGAGTGGGAGAGAATTGAGGGGCAAGAGGGATGGGAGGGATGACAGAGACAAGGAGAATGATCAGCAGCAGAAGCAGAAGGAGGGGGAGGAGGGGGAAGAGGAGTATGGAGTGAGGGTGCAGGCAGGCAGTTACCTTCGAGTTCACGTGCATCCTAAACGATTTCCCATGTGAGTGAAGCTTGCAGCGAGTAAATCATGTTATAAGATTATGAGTTAACAGTATTAATCTTTCAGGGTTTGTGATCGTTAGAATCTTACAATGTTTTCTGTGCTGATATGGCTATCTGTCTTCCTCATCCACCCTAAACCGTGTGTTGGTTAGAAGCAGGTGCTACAGCTTTGATTGGCAAAGATCCGTGATTGTAAACGAGGATGACTATGTGGTGATCGATAAGCCATACAACGTTCCTGTAAGCCGCTCACTCTCTCAATGCCCTGTCACTCCCCCTGTTCGCCCATGTTGTCGTCAACGTTTTTTGTTTAGGCACGATTCAGAAGGTGCAAGTGGCTGTAAAAGTTGACTCCATCCCACCATTCGTCCCTCCCTTCTGGCACGGCCATGCTCTTTCTTTCTGTGCTGTGCAGGTGCAGGGAGTTTTTGAGAATTCTCAAAAGGCCCTCCCTTCTGGCACGGCCATGCTCTTTCTTTGTGTGCTGTGCAGGTGGGCGGCACAGTGGACAACCTACTGGAGTGCTGCGCCTTCTTCGGAGGGCAGGCTGTGGGGCTCAATCGCCCACTGCAGCTCACCCACCAGCTCGACCTCTGCACGCAGGGCTGGTGGGTGTGTGGGTGGAAATGTGGAAGGGTGGGGGGTGGGTAATGCAGGGTTGGGGGTGGGTGAGTGTACCCAGGGCTGGTGGGAGGAATGCAGTGGGTAAATGCACCAAGCCGTGGAGCTCAATCGCCCACTGCAGCTCACCCACCAGCTCGACCTCTGCATGCAGGGCTGGTGGGTGGATGGGTGGGTGGGTGGGTGGGTCAAGGATTGGTCAGTGGGTGGGTGGGTCGAGGGCTGGGGAGTGGGTGGATGGACCTTACCAAATGGTTTCAACAGGTGCGTTTCCAGCCCATGTTCACCTGCGGTTCAGATTTCCAGTCGGTGTGGAGTGCCCATGCTTTTACATAACTCTAGTGACACTATGTTTCTAACTTGTTGCTGCTCCCTGCAGCGTGGTGATGGCCAAGAACCGCCAGTTTGCCAGCTATTTCAACCAGCTGCTTCAGGTCTGTCCGCTCATGACCCTGTAGGCTCGCTCTCACACCATCACCACCATCACCACCATCACCACAATCACCACCATCACCACTAGCAGAATCAAGAAGATAAAAAAGAGGCAACAAAGGCAAGAAGAGGCGCCCCTTGGCCTTCCCCTTGGCCTTCCCCTTGGCCTTCCCCTTGGCCTTCCCCATAAACCCCCTTGAAGCCCCTTTTCTCTCTTCTTGCCGCTGTCGCCTCCTCGCGCCTTTCTTAACTCTTCTCCTCTCTTCTCGCCTTTCTTAACTCTTCTCATCTCTTCTTGCCTCTGTCGCCTCCTCGCGCCTTTCTTAACTCTTCTCATCTCTTCTTGCCTGTTGCCTCCCTCGGCTCGGCCCTCTCTCTTTCAGGGTCGCAAGGTTCGGAAGCTTTACAAGGCCCTAACCGCCTCTGCTCCGGCCCCAGGCAGGCACATACATTTCATGCTGCCCGACCCGTACTCTCCAAAGATCTTAACACGAGAAGCCATGCCAGGCTGGCAGCACTGCGAGCTTGTGATTCGCCGAGTGGAGGAGGTCCCGTGGCCTGCTGATTCTGCGCTGGCTGCTGCTGACGTGGACTGCTCCTATTGGCCAGCTGCTGACGTGGCATATGAGTGCCTGGTGGAGCTTATCACAGGGAGGACACACCAGGTACGGCACTCAGCTGATGTGGCATTGGGTGGCATGTGAGGGGATAACGGGGAGTGGGATGTGAAGAAGAATGTGTCACAGCAGGGGAGGGAATGCAGTGGTGTTTCAGGCTCAACATTTGTGTGGCAATCTTTGTGCGTCTTTCCCTCCACCCTCATCCCCCATCCCAGCTACGAGCGCAGTTTGCAGCTCTGGGCACGCCTCTCATCGGTGACACCATGTACGGCCCCTCCCAATCCCGCTTCAGTGCCTGACAATACCCCATCTTGTGTCGCTTCCCTTTCCCCTATTCCTTGTTCTCCCTTCCCAGCTTCGAGCGCAGTTTGCAGTGCTGGGTGAGCCTCTCCTCCGTGACACCACCATGTGCGGCCCCGCCCAAGCCCAGCAGGCCGCACCTATGGTTCAGGGGGAGAGGATGCGCTGATGTTCAATTTGTACATATTTCCCTGTTCTCCCTGTTCTCCCTTCCCAGCTTCGAGCACAGTTTGCGGCGCTGGGCGCGCCTCTCATCGGTGACACCATGTACGGCCCGAACCAAGTCCAGCAGGCCGCACCTATGGTTATAAAAGCAACCATTTCCCCCGGCCGCGGTGCTGCTGGCGTGAAGGGGAATGAAGTGGGGAACTCGGGCCAGGAGAGGAGAAAGCAATTAGTGGATGCGGAGGTGCTATCCCAAGCGAAGCTCCTGTTTGGGGCGGCACCAGAGGCGGCTATTGGCTTGCAGGCGTTTTCTGTGAGATGGGAGGAGCAAGTGGAACAAGGCAAGGGGCGAGTGAGAACAGCTTATAAGGAGTACGAGGCTGGTAAACCGTGGTGGAGAGAGGGTTGAGGTATTTGCGTGATCGCAGTAAGGAGATGGGATGAGTACCAGTGTAGCAGCAGTTCTCTCGGACCCAAGATTACAGCAGTTTTCCTTCCTTTGACTTCTCTCACTTTTTCTCTCTCAAGTGTTCTTTCCTCTCTTGTTTCAGAGCTGGGGCAATTTCCTTCTGCTGGGCAATGTCGAGCGCTCGTTCGTTAACCTGACGCTTAGGAAGAGTTAGGTTAGGAAAGCTGGGGTGTCCACTTGGAATCATTTATGTACAAGGCACAAGAAAGCAGCAGCTGGGTGTGACAGTGTCATGGCCCATGCAGCAACCATCTGATGAAAAAACCACCCCATACTCCATCTACTCCCCATTCCCCCTACTCCTCCCTCCCACCCTTACTCCCACTCCGTCCTGGCACGACACTTCCCTATCCCCCCAACTTCCCTTCCCTCCATGCTTCACCCCTCCCATGATTCAGCACTGGAGCCCTCCCTCCCTCACGCTCTACTCCATGCTCTCTCCAGTGCTCCACCTCTCCAATGCGCCACCCACCCCTCATCCACCTAACCCCCCCTCCGCACCCCTCTACTGCATCCTGGACACGAGGCTGCCCTGTGCACCGACGTGCACTTGCAGGAAGAGGGGCAGGTTGGTGGAAATGCGGGTGACGAGGGCCGATGCCAGCGCTGCCGACACTCGAGTCTGCCCGACCATGGCATAGGCGCCACCACTGGTAACCACCCACCCACCATTCAGCACCGCAATCGGGGAGAGAGAGGCTGCAACCGAGGCTCCCATGTTGCCCACCGTGCCTACCATCGAGCCTGCCATGTTCCCTGCCGAGCCTACGAGGTTCTTGACAGCCCCGCCCACGCTGGAGACGAGGCCAGAGGTCGAGCCTCCGAGGTTCGCCGAGGCTCCGAGGTTGGCGTTGACGCCGCCCGAGCCTGCGTTGACGGCAGTACCGGCGCTGACAGAGGTGTTGAGGAGAGGGGAGGAGGCACCGAGGGAGGCAGAGCCAGAGAGAGAGGCGTTGGGGAGCGACACGCCCACTCCTGCTCCCACGCCGGCTGACATGTTGAGCAGACCGGAGGAAGCAGAAACACCGCCGGTTGCAGCGACTGTGCCGTTGGGAAGGGAGACCCCGACGGTGGTTCCTACACCAGCGGATTTGTTGAGTAGGGCGGTGGAAGCAGAGAGATCACCCGCTGCAGCGACAGAGCCGTTGGGAAGGGAGACAGATGCACCAGCGCCCACCCCTGCAGATGTGTTGAGCAGAGTGGTGGAGGCAGAGACACCTCCTGCTGTGTTCACGGTTCCCTTGGGAAGAGACACGCCGCCGGTAGCGCCAACACCCGCGGAGGTGTTGAGAAGGCCTGTGGAGGCCGAGACACCTCCTGCTGTATTCACCATTCCGTTGAGAAGAGACGCTCCGACGGTAGCGCCAACACCTGCGGATGTGCCCATGAGGCCGGTAGAAGCCATGACACCTCCTGCTGTGTTCACGGTTCCACTGGGAAGAGATGCCCCCACGGTAGCGCCAACACCCGCGGAGGTGTTGAGAAGGCTGGCTGAGGCTCCAGCAGCGGCGCCCGCAGTGGCGTTGAGGGGATTGGCGGTGAGAGAGGAGCCGAGATGAGCCGAGAGGGCCGGGTCGAGGGAGAGAGAGGCGGCAGTGGCAGTGGAGGCGGAGGAGGAGGAAGAGGGGCAGGGGTTGGTGGGGAGGAGGTGGGGCTTGGAGGAGGGGCGAGTGCTGGCGTGGGTGGTGAGCTTGTAGGTGAGGAAGAGAGCCGCGCCCCTGTGGTGTGGAGAGTGCAGGGTTGGGGAAGAGATTGGGGAGATATAAGGGGATGAGTGGGGACGAGGGAGGAGTGTTGTGTAAGTGAGAAAATGAATGTGATCAAGGCATCGGCGCCATCACCTCGTTCTTATCTACCAATCTTGAGTGCATTGCGAGTTCTCAGGAGTGCTCAGGGGTTTTCAGGAGTGCTTCGCCTCACCTTCTCACGAGCTCCATCTGAGCTGACCCCTCCGTCTCGCCAGAACCACACATCACCAGCGGACCACTCACTGATGCTGCAAGCAGGGGATATGAAAAAGCGGGAAGTGTGGGCGTTATTGATGGTGCGAAATTGAATTACTGGTTAGCGTACGTTGGAAGGAAAAAAAGAGGAGAAGCATATCCCAAAGAAGAGCACTGGTAGAGAGTTTTGCCAAACGGTTTCAAAAGACCCGGGTTTGCTCACCCAAAACTTGAGTTCGAATTCCCAGCCTTATGGCAGACGCGGGGGGAGTAATCAAAGCTGCATGGGAGTGAAGAAGCGCAACGCACAGAAGTGGAAACAGCAGAGCATGAGCACAGGTCAGTTCCGTGAATCCATTTCAGAAGGACCAGATTTTGCTAAGCCAGCGTATCAAGTGGCGGACGCATGAATGCCAGGTAAGGGCAAGATTATGCCTCTTACCTGAGAGGAGGAGAGCCAGAACCACGGCAGCCTGGACGCGAATGGTGGACACAGCCATAGTTGAGCGCGTGTTCGCAGGATGATTACTAGTAGTTGCTTTCGGCGTGTTTCAGGCTCTAGTAGAGTTCTGGTTGGATCGATCTGCAGAAGGGTTGAGTGTGAAGAAGAATTGGCAATGTCCCTGTGGGGTGGGGTGTTGAAATTTATGCTGTTATGGTTCTAGAAATTCAGCATCGAGCCGCGACATTGGATGGCGGTGCGGTCGGCTTGGGCTGGCGGAAGGAGGGACACGTGTCGATGAAAGACACGTCCTAGGGGCAGATGCTTCGGCGTTCGCGAAAGGTCACTGGTATGATTGCGAAATCACGACACTGCATTTGCTGTTTCGTCACTTCGTTCGTCTGGGGATTTCATGGAGGATTTGTCGAGGGGGAGTGGCTGTTGTGACGGAATCGGGGGCAATAGGTGGCTGTCGGTTCGTCGGGATTCGCTTTGTAACTACTCCTTCATAGACCTAGGAGGAAATTCACTAGGAGCCACACCGCATTATGGTGCTAGGGGAACAGCATAACCTCACCAGAATATAACTGCCATATTCCCCTCAGCTCAAGGAACTGGCGTGTAACGTTGTTTGATTGATTAAATAAAACATTGACAGCTTCAGGTGAAGCTTATCATACAGAAAATTATTTTCTGTATCAATCGAATGAATAATTAGGTAGGAATTGGGAGAAAGAGAATCATCTACTGGTATATAAAATACGACTTGGTTGTAAATGTTGAAGATAGGTGTACACCGGTGCAACTACTGACACGTCACCTTTTTCCTTATCGATCAACCAATCTGCGGCTCCCGTGCTTGGGAATGACAGAGATCTGCCCGCGTTCATCGAGGAAGCGCGTGCCTGGCGGAACGTTCCCTAGGGATTTGCACGCCACGAGAGGAGTCTGTTTGCGGAGAAAGCGGAGATCCTTCGGGAACAAAGTTCACAGCCCCTCCCTTGCGCCTTCCGCTTGCGCGAGCTGCTGAACTCAAGGTCTTGGGTTTGTCGTCAAGAGGCGCGTGGCTGGACTAGTTTTAGGAACCCCTAGAATTCTGGGCATCGTTGAGATATTTTTGTGGAGCCTTATCAATAGAAGTAAGGATCAAGCTGCTAGTGCGCGGCGTAGACGCATCAGACCAGCGCTCAGCTCCGCAAGCTGCCATTTCGTGTGATCCGTCTGTCTTAAATCCGCGTTCTAAGCTTTTGTAAGCGACCCTGCAATGCCGTACGTACCACCTCATTTACGCAACTCGGCGGGTGGATCGGGGGGAGGTTCCGCTCCCCCTTCATCCTCCCTAGGAAGCCGATCCGATCCCCCAGGCCGCTACGGTGATCGGAACGACTATGGCAGCTTCGGTTCTAGAAGCTACGGCTCTCGAGATAGAGACGAACGGAGGGATAGGGATGACAGAGGCAGCAGGGACGGTGGCATCAGGGACGGTGGCAGCAGCAGCTTCAGCAGCAGCCGTCGGCCGGTAGAGACCCGGGGAAGCGGCCCTCCAGAGCCAGTCTGCCCGGCATGGAAGCCGTCGGACCGCGTGATCCGCTTGCAAGAAGATCAGGTTAGCTTCCGATCCGTTAAGATATGTCAAATCCGGCATAAAGAGATGTCAGTTCTGGCGTTTAGAGATGTTCGTCTTGGCATTTAGAGATGTCATAAAAACGGTTTGACGTTGTCGTCCTTCAATCCCGTTGCTCCTAACCACGTAAATGACGGTTCCCCGTGTAAAACGTTTGCAAGTGGATCAGGATTTCTTCAATGATGAAAGTCCTGGATATAAGGCGTCTGACTGAACAAAATGTCATCCGCATGCAAGGAGATCAGGTCTGCTACCTGATTCCTTCAGATCGGTTGTCCCGGAGATTAGTCATGTAACGGCTTGCTATGTCCTGGTGGTATGTCGTCTGCTTGCTTCTGTTCAACGCGAAACACGTGAGACCTTTCTGGTTACATCAATACGATCACGTTACGGACATGGGTCTTATGCTACGTCACTCGTGTTGCTTAATTAGGATCGTGATGTCAAGTTAACAGGATGTGCCAATGTTTCATGAAATGCATCACAGTAGAGCCATTTTTCGGCTTTGTTACAACTGACACTACATTATGGTGTTATCGTAAGTAGCAATAAGTCACGGGATTCCGCAGGTTCGCGGTTTCTGGCTTCGGTGGTCCATCTACGTCCACGTTTGAGTGGACTGAAAAGCCATACTGACAAAAACTTGTTGGTCACGGCAATTGTAAACTTCTGGTGCTGATATCTGCTCCAAATACCATCTTACGATGCAAAGATTTGTTATTGATCTGGCATTATTCCGACACTGAATGATTACCATTGTTCAAACGCTGAAGGACAATGAATGACGCTGGATGGCTTTTATTGACACTGAATGGCATTGACTGACACTGGATGACACTGCATGGGTACTGACTGGCTCTGAATGTCACTGAATAGCATTGAGTGACACTGAATGGCATTGACTGACACCGAATGGCATTGACTGACACCGAATGGCGTTGACTGATAGCACTGACTGACACTGAATAGCATTGACTGACACTGAATGGCATTGACTGACACTGAATGACACCATATGGTACTGACTGACTCTTAATGTTACCGAAAGAATTTGATTAACATTGAGTGCTATTGATTAACAATAGATCACACTGCATGGTACTGACTGGCTCTGAATGTCTCTGAATCTCTATAATAAATCATAAAATGTCACTGAATGCCCTTCTCCTGTTGCAGATCGCCGAGGTCCGCGCGCGGCTGAACGTGACGGTGGAAGTGACGCCTGGCACGGGGGTTGCGCCGGCTCCGGTCGAGTCGTTTGACGACATGGTGAGCTTATTTCACAATGAATTAGTGCTTCTATGTTCTCCCTTGCACCCGAACATATTAAAGGACATTGTGTACCACAGCTACACGAACCCCACACGCCCATCAGGCCAATCTTATCAACGTCCCGCCTTCCTCGTTTCCTTCCTTTTTTCCCTCCTCCCCCCCTCCCCCCCCCCCCCCCCCCAACCTCAGGGCCTGCACCCGAACATATCCAAGGACATCGTCTATCACAGCTACACCAACCCCACGCCCATCCAGGCGCAGGCCATGCCCATCGCACTCTCCAACCGCGACCTTCTTGGCTGCGCTGAGACCGGAAGCGGCAAAACCGCCGCCTTCGCCATCCCCATGATCCAAGTAGGCTCCTTTTAGAGGCGACTTAAGGGCCACTCTCTCTGTGCTCCTTCTCCGTCCCCTACTGTCTCCATCCCCATGGTTTCTGCCCCTGAATCCCCTCTCATCCCTGTCACTTCATCCGCCTTCCAGCTTGCTGTCTTTTTCGTAAGAGAGTCATTATAGAAGGTTCCAAATTGGGGCGCCTTACACATGTACTTTCGCCTTTCTTGCTGTCTCCTGCGTGTCTTCCAACTTCCCTTCGCATCTGCCTCAAACCACCTATACTCGTTCCTCCTATTCCCCCCTCCCGTCACCCACCCCTTCGCGCTTGCCTGCAGCACTGCCTGCATCAAGCGCCTCTGCGGCCGGGCGATGGGCCTCTGGCGCTTGTGCTGGCGCCCACTCGCGAGCTGGCGCAGCAGATTGAGAAGGAGGTGAGGCACGTCCCAAGACGAGAGGCATGGAAGTGGTGTAGTTTGAGATGACTTTTGAGAATTCTCAAAAGTGATTTCAACAGAGTCGAGAGGCATGGAAGTGGTGTAGTGTGAGATGACTTCTGAGAATTCTTAAAAGTGATTTCAACAGATTCGAGAAGCATGGAAGTGGTGTAGTGTGAGGTGATGTAGCACGCAGCTTCCAGCACCTAATCTGCCGCGCACTTGCGCACACACTCCACCACTATTAAACTTCAAGTGAAAGCCGTCTCTATCCTTTCGCCTGCTCTTTCCCCAAAACCTGAAACCCGAAACCCCAACCCCCAGGTAAAAGCGTTCAGCCTGTGGTCGGATGGGTTTAAGACGGCGATCATCCTAGGTGGCACGCACATGAGCGAGCAGCGGTCGGTGCTGCGAGGGGGCGTGCAGGTGGTGGTGGCCTCACCAATTACATGACCCACATTTTCAATCTCTCTCTCTCTCTCTCTCTCTCTCTCTCTCTCTCTCTCTCTCTCTCTCTCTCTCTCTCTCTCTCTCTCTCTCTCTCTCTCTCTCTTTTCTCTTCCGGACACCTTGAAACTTTAAACCCCCAGGTGAAAGCGTTCAGCCTGTCATCGGAAGGGTTCAAGACGGCGATTATAGTGGGCGGCACGCACATGAGTGAGCAGCGGTCGGTGCTACGAGGGGGCGTGCAGGTGGTGGTGGCCACGCCGGGGCGATTCATTGACCACTTGCAGCAGGGCAACACGTCGCTCGCCCGCGTGTCGTTTGTTGTGCTGGACGAGGCTGACAGGATGCTGGACATGGGATTTGAACCGCAGATGAAGGAGGTGAGGTAGCGGATGAGAGGTCAGGGGATGGAGAGTGTTTTAGAGGGTTCAGAGAGAAGAGTTGAAAGGTGGTACACGTGTCTTGTTAGTCGTGCTGGACGAGGCTGACAGGATGCTGGACATGGGATTTGAACCGCAGATGGAGGAGCCCACCTGCACATGTTAGTTGTGCTGTGGAAGGGAGAGTGGAAAGACCGGGGCAATTTATAGACCACCTGCAGCAGGCAACACGTCGCTGGCGCGTGTGTCTTTTGTTGTGTTGGATGAGGCTGACAGAATGCTGGACATGGGGTTTGAGCATCAGATGAAGGAGGTGAGGGATGAGTGATGAGGGACGCTGGAGTGAGTTGCGCTGTGGAGGGGAGAGGTCAAAGGGCGTGCAGGTGCAGACGGTGGTGGTGGTGGCGGCCAGGGCTTGTCCCTTGTCTGGCTCTGCCTTCTCATTCCTCTCCTCCCTCCTCCCCTTCACCCTCCCAACGGATCTCCCCTCTTCCCCTTCCTCTCCCCCAATTGTCTCCCACCTCTCCCTTACCCTCTCTCTCTCTCTCCCACCTCCCCCTCACACTCCCCCTGCCAGATCATGGCGAACCTGCCTCAGCAGCACCAGACGCTGCTCTTCTCAGCGACAATGCCGGAGGAGATAGAGGCGCTGGCGCAGGAATATCTTAAGACACCCGTGCGCGTCAAGGTGGCTCTTATGGGTGCCTCTGAATCTCTGATTGGCCCAGGAGTGCCTTAAGACCCCTGTGCGTGTCAATATGGGACGCTACCCATGCCTCCCCTCTCCTCTCCCCCCGTCTTACACACCCCACCCCTCCCTCCCCCCCCCCCTCAGATCATGGCGAACCTACCGAAGCAGCACCAGACGCTGCTGTTCTCAGCCACGATGCCGGAGGAGATAGAGGCGCTGGCGCAGGAGTACCTCAAGACGCCCGTGCGCGTCAAGGTGGGACGCGTGAGCAGCCCCACGCAGAACGTCACGCAGTCGCTGGAGAAGGTTCCTGAGAAGGACAAGGTGAGCGTGGACAGGGGGGGAGGGAAGAAGGGAGGGAAGGGGATTGGTTGGGTGGGACAAGAGGGTGGCTGGGGTAAGGAGGCAGGAAGTGTCAGCAGCCCCACCCAGAACGTCACGCAGTCGCCGGAGAATGTCGCAGAGAAGGACAAGGTGAGAGCCGGGCCGGGGGGGGGGAGAGGGGGAAGGAGGGACAAGGGGGCATAGGGTGGGTGGGACAAGGGGTTTGGTGTGTTAGGGAGGCAGGGAGTGTGTGAGAAGGACAAGGTGAGCAGCAGGGTGGAGGTAAGGGACTGGATGAGAAGCCTCTATTTTTCTTCCCAGTTCATTCTTACTCAATTATCACTCTCCCCCTTCTTACGCCAACCGGCCTAAGTGACTTTTGGGTTAACTCAAAAGTCACTCTCTCTTTTTTTGAGTCGACTCAAAAATAGCCTAAGTGACTTTTGGGTTAACTCAAAAGTCACTCTCCCCCTTCTTACGCCAACCGGCCTAAGTGACTTTTGGGTTAACTCAAAAGTCACTCTCTCTTTTTTTGAGTCGACTCAAAAATAGCCTAAGTGACTTTTGGGTTAACTCAAAAGTCACTCTCTCTTTTTTTGAGTCGACTCAAAAATAGCCTAAGTGACTTTTGGGTTAACTCAAAAGTCACTCTCTCCCTTCTTACGCCAACCGACCCAACCAGGTGGATTCCTTGCTGGAGGAAGAAATGGGCGGCTTCATGCCACCCTCTCTCTTCCCACTTCATTCTCTGTCATTTCCAACTCTCACTCCTTTGTTGCCGACCCCAGGTGGGTGGATCGGCTGCTGCATCTGCTGGTGGAGGAGATGGCAGCTGCAGAGAGTGCACCTCTCTCACGCCACCCTCTCTATGCCCACTTCATCCTCAATGATCATACCTCTTATTCTTCATGTTCCCTACCCCAGGTGGATCGGCTGCTGCAGCTGCTGGTGGAGGAGATGGCAGCTGCGGAGAGCGGGCAGCAGCCGCTGCCACTCACCATTGTCTTTGTGGAGCGCAAGGTGAGCAGCAGAGGCCTGTGGTTAAGCTGAGTATCGTTTACAGGCTGACTAAATCTTCTTCTCGCAGTGAGTCAATCCGTTTATTCATCAGCTTTGCTATTTTTGTTTCAGCAGCTCATCACCGCCAAAACCTCATCGCTCTCAGCTTCTCATCCTCTCTTCCAAACACCCTATCCTGCTGTCCCCTCATAGCACAACCTGTCTGTTCCTCTCTCGCCCTCTCACCCCTGCCCATCCTCTCCCACCCCTTCGCATCCTCTCCAACCCCTTGGCATCCTCTCCCACCATCACCTCACAACAACTACAACAACAACAGGTGAAGTGTGACGAGGTGTGCGAGGCGCTCACAGCGCAGGGCCTCAAGGCAGCAGCGCTGCATGGAGGGCGCAGCCAGGGGGAGAGAGAGGCAGCGCTGCTGGACTTCCGCAAGAACACCATCAACATCCTCGTGAGTGCCAGGGGCTGGGGGCTCGGGGTTGGATGGTGGAGCCTGGGTGCTGAGGGCTTGTTTCTGGGATTGTTGCTGTGATTGAGGTCAGGGGGAGAGAGAGGCAGCGCTGCTGGACTTCTGAAAGAACACCATCAACATCCTCGTGAGTTCCAGGGGCTGGGGGGGGGGCTGGGCACTGGAGTGGTGGGTTCTTTTCTGGGCACTGGAGTGGTGGGCTCTTTTCTGGGTGTGTTGCTGGGTTGTTGGTGCGTGTTGCTTTTGACAACTTTCTGCTGGACTTCCACAAGAACACCATCAACATCCTCATGGGTGCTCACAGCTGGGTGCTTGTTGCTGGGGGCTGGATGCTGGGGCTTGCTTCTCAGCATATTGCTGGGTTTCAAGTTCTAGTTGCCCGTGACACCATTGTCATCCTTGCTGGTGGTTGGCGCTGGTAGTTCATGCAAGCAACTCGCTTAATCATCCGTGCAGGTGGCAATGTACCTGGCATCAAGATGTACCATGATGGCAATGTACCTGGCATCAAGATGTACCATGATGGCAATGTACCTGGCATCAAGATGTACCATGATGGCAATGTACCTGGCATCAAGCGATGATTTTGTGGTCAACCCGTTGCGTGCATTTCAAACATCCGTCCATTCCTGCAGGTGGCAACAGACGTGGCATCAAGCGATGATTTTGTGGTCAACCCATTGCGTGCATGTCAAACATCCGTCCATTCCTGCAGGTGGCAACAGACGTGGCATCAAGAGGGCTTGACGTGTCAGGAGTGGCTCTCGTCGTCAACATGGACCTCCCCAAGGTGACCCCTTGCATGCTCACTGCTGCATGCCCACTGCTGCATGCCCCATGCCTCATTCCCCCATGCCTCATGGCCCATGCGTCATGCCCATGCCTTATGCCTCATGAAAATGATGAAAGTTGTTCTCCTGCTATTCTCATCTCCCCCACCTCTAATCTCAGGCTCTGGAGGACTATGTGCGCCGGCGCCGCATTGTGATTTCCTCATAAAGGAATGAAAATCGCCCCACATGTTTTCTTGTCATCGCTCCCTCCTCCCATCTCAGGCTCTACAGGACTATGTGCACCGCATTGGGATTTCCTCTTACAGTAATAGTATTTTTTTTTTTTCCATTTTATTTTTCATCATCGCTCCCTCCTCCCCTTTCAGGCTCTAGAGGACTATGTGCACCGCATTGGGATTTCCTCTTACAGTAATAGTTTTTTTTTTTTTTTCCATTTTATTTTTCATCATCGCTCCCTCCTCCCCTTTCAGGCTCTAGAGGACTATGTGCACCGCATTGGGCGAACAGGGCGAGCCGGGGCGTCTGGGCGAGCTGTGTCTTTCTATACTGACAGAGATGCGGTGAGATTGGGCACATAGTGATGGGTGCATGGCATGGGGTTATACAGCATGTGTCTTGCATGCAGCCTCCTGGTTTAACAGTAGCACATTTCGTACACGCGTCTGTACTTTCTATATGTAGATAAATGTGCGAATATATTCATTTGCCGATTTGGAAAGTCATTTTTTGTTCTTGTTCCGCCTCCCGTTCTTCATTCCAGTTCTTGGTGGCTCAGATCAAGAAGGCTCTATCAGAGGCAGAGGCAGGCAACACCATGGCATTCGCGACTGGCAAGGTATGTCCATTATACCCTTCCTGTCTCACTTTTCCTTCTTCTTTCAGATAAAACTTTCGAGACGCCTCAAAAGCTGTCTCACTTATCCTTCTTTCAGATAAAAAATGCTTTGTTGGAGGCAGGGGCATGCAGGTAACTCTGGTGTTTGGTATGGTGAGGGACGGCGTATAGAATTTCCTTCTTTCTCCCACGTTCCCCATCTGCCATCGCTTTACTGATTCAGCCATTGTGCCTCAACGTCAATCAATTCTCATTCCTTGTCTCGCCCCTCGTAACTCAGGCTGCACGGAGGAAGGAAAAGGAGGAGGCAGCAGCGTTCCGGGAGAATCGGGCAGCAACAGCTGCAAATGTGACGATGATAGGTGCGACAGCAGTAAAGATAGTGGATCAGAAGTACAAGCACATGATTGTGGCTCAAGCAGGACCGGATAAGGTGGAGGGGGTGGCAGATGATGCGTGGGATGACTAGGAGCCAGGCGCTGCAAGGTGGAGGATTGATAGAGGATTGATATGGCGTCGAAACCTTTCCATTGAAAATGGCAGCTGCCAATGGCAAGCAAACGTGAACGGATCATGGCGTTTTTCTTGGGGAGTTCTTTCATTCCAATTCAAGTTATGATGAAATTCATTCTGTATCTGTAATGGAATCTCCTCACGTACAATGAGCTGTGGTGTGGTGCAAGGAAATTTCTTTCTCTCTATGGCTGCGTTCTGCGGCCGCATTAGCCCGCATCAATGTACATTGATGTTGGTTTCCAATTTTCCAGGAGCCTTCCGTGATAGCCAGCGGAGAGGTTATCAAGGCTCGTGATAAGAGCTTGGCTGCCGAGGCAAACCACGCCCAAATGCCTGCAGAACGGTCTTTCCGGCAACCCCAAATTTACATGTCGCCGGTTTCCAAGAAAGTTGCGTACTAGCAATCCGACGCATCCTCCATGCGCGCATGGTGCAACGCCGACAAGTCGCATGATGCGCGCATCAGCTCGAATGGGGCAACTGAACAACGCCCCAAAAAAAACAGCACGCGCCATTGATGGCCCGCTGCTGCCCCACGGCAGGAGCAACAGAGGCCGTGAGAAACCGATGCCCTAAGGTATCGAAAACAGCAAAGCGAACAACTACGCTAAGAACAACGTAGCAATTCCTACGTTTCAGACTAAGATATGTAATCATGGATAGGGACGACCTGGTATCACGACTCAGGGAAGTCTCTAGTAATACTTCCAGGCGCGGTCCGACTGGTTCAAGGTCTAGCAGTATCCCTATCACTACGTCCGCCGTGTCTGTATCCCTAGTTCCGTCATCCACTAATTATTACAGTCCTGCTCCTTCCAATGGTGCGTCAGTAACCGTTGGAACACGCTCCGTATTGCCTTTGCAAGGCACTAGTGTGGCTGTCGGCCAGCCAAGGGCCCCTTCGCGCCCCAACCATCAAACTATGTCTGACCAGGCAGGCTCTCGCATGGTCTCTGTCCCGGTGGGGACCGTTTCACTGACGGCATGCAGGAAGTCGCAAACCCCACTGCATCCTCGTCGTTTAATTCCCATGGAGCAGCCGTCCGGGTCGGATTAGGTTTCGCCGTAGGCATTACATCTTCCACTCCCGGATCCGTTCCTCTGAAAACCGTCACAGCACACGGTGCGCCAGTGTCCTCCGACTCGTACGTCCCTAGATCTCGAGCCTCCATTGCTCCTGGAGCAAATGGTAACACTTATCCTGGCATTAGTCAGACCCTCCCCTCGTCTGGAACACCCGTGCCGGTGGAGTACAGCTGTGCCATGGGCGACGACTTCACTGAAACCTGCAGTGCGGGGGGGAGCAGAAGCGGGGGTCAAGCGCGCTGGAGTCACGAGCTCACGGGCCATTTCTTGTCGATCATCATCCATGTGCAGCAGTCCCACAGCCTGCAGCCCCACGAGCCTATGCTGCACTGGGGAGATGTGCATCACGAGTGGACTCGCATGCACCCGGAGCACCCGTACACCATCGACCAACTTGACAACCGTCTCCGCGTTATTAAGAGATGGCTAGGGGACATTAAGTGGCTCCAATCGCAGTGCAAGACTGGAGTGAACTGGAACCCAAGGACTGACCGATTCAACCCCCCCGATGATGTGAGTCAACCATGCCACATTGGAAGGGTGCTCAGCCACAACAACCCCTTTCTGTCACAATGTACCGAGTTTGGTTGCCTCTCCTACCGCATTGTTCCATGCAGATCCTGGATGAGGTCAAGAAGAGTCTGAGGTGGGAGAAGGGGGCGAAGCGTTGGCAGTATGATATTGCCCCATGGCTAGATTTGGCCGAGCAGCTTGACTCTAACGGCGGCAACCGAGGTCAGTGTGCAACCACGGGTGATGATGGGCCTGCTGACTTCGCGGACGACCCTGGCGCAAATGCAGAGCCAGCACCATCTGAGGAGCCTTTTGAGCAGGATGCGGGGGTTGCGGAGGTGGCGGGAGATGCAGGGCAGGCGTGGGCCACACGCCATTCAGACTCCCAAGGCGATGGGATGCGTAGTCTGAGCAATGCTGACGGAAATGATAGAAGCACCAGACCTGGCAACGCTCCGTCTGCTACACGGGCACCTGAGCCCCGAACACATGCTAATAGAGGTGTAGGAATAGGCAACGAGCCGGGTGGCACTGCCTCACCGTCGGTCTCCACTGGAAGGGGTGAAGCTTTCTCCCCTTCCCGCCGCGCCGGCCAGAGTTCCCGCCGTGGTGCAAGTGGTGCGCAACAAGCCAGCGGTCTCCATGGCCCCGGCTCTCCCCGTAGTGGAAATAACATGCGGGGCGCCAGTATTGGCAGCCCCTCCTCCCAAGGCACTCCAAGCACTGGCACCAGACGTAGGAAACGCTCCGAGGCTTCGAGTATAGCTAGGAGTCTGGAGGCTATAGCGTCCGCCGCGTCTCAGCCCATAAATCACAGGCACACTGGTGAGTGATCCCGACCACTTTGCACGGGGGAATAGGCTCTTCCGTCTGCAAATGTATGTGCTGTATTGACCTGGCATGTCACTTTGCTGTAAACTGTGCCAACAGATGCCATGCACGACGACGTCACGATGGCAGCAGAACTCTTGGCTCAGATGAACGCTCCGTCTGAACGTCACAGGCTGCGCCTGTCACGCCTGTTTGGGAGTCAGCCTATCCTTGCATCTATTTTCATAAAGCTGAAGCCCGACGCTCAAGAAGCTTGGCTGCGGGGGGAGGACCTTGAGACCTCCCACTCAGCACCATAGGGGATTGAATATCAACGTGAGTGCGGCCTGATCCCTCCATCCTTGCTTACACACATCCCCTCCTCCGCTTTCCCCCATCCCCTTCCATGCTTCCCCCCATCACCTTCCCTCCCCCCCCCCAGCCCCGAACACATGCTTTCCCCTTTTCTGCTCCTCCGCTTTCCCCCATCCCCGTCCATGCTCCCCGCCATCCCCTTCTCTGATTTCACCCATCCCCTTTTCTGCTCCCACACATCCCACATCCTGCTTTCACACATCCCCTTTCCTGCTTCCCCCCATCCCCTTCTCTGATTTTTCACCCATCCCCCTTTTTGCTCCCACACATCCTCTTCCCTGCTTCCCCCTGTCCCCTTCCCTCCTTCCCCCCATCCCCTTCTCTGATTTCACCCATCCCCTTTTTTGCTCCCACACATCCCCTTCCCTGCTTTCACACATCCCCTTTCCTGCTTCCCCCCATCCCCTTCTCTGATCTTTCACCCATCCCCCTTTTTGCTCCCACACATCCCCTTCCCTGCTTTCACACATCCCCTTTCCTGCTTCCCCCCATCCCCTTCTCTGATCTTTCACCCATCCCCCTCTTTGCTCCCACACATCCCCTTCCCTGCTTCCCCCTGTCCCCTTCCCTCCTTCCCCCCATCCCCTTCTCTGATTTCACCCATCCCCTTTTTTGCTCCCACACATCCCCTTCCCTGCTTTCACACATCCCCTTTCCTGCTCCCCCCCATCCCCTTCAGGCATACATGCGGATGTCCCGTAAGGTGAAATTGTTGGGGTTCTTTCATGGTGCCCCGGCTCAGGACTCCTGGGTGCTGGGGGGCGCATTTTGGGACCGTGGTAAACATGAACCTAGGGGTTATGGGCATGTGACTTAGTTATGTCTTGTGATCTGGCTACGATGCCATTGCTTGAAACCAGATTGATTCACGCGCCTCGCATCGAAAACAATGCGGCAAAGCGTTGTGTACAGGAGCCTTATGTGCTACCGAGGTCTATTCAAATAATGCTAGCACTATTTAGTGTTTATGCTGCTACTGTTGCCATTGCAACGTACAACAGGGCCTATGTGTGACATGGTTGTCATTAAAATGCCAGGTTAGTGCATGGCGCACTTGAACTTGCTGGACTCATGTACCATCGCACGAATGACAGCCAACTAATGACGCCAAATATGCCTTCCTGCTGCCACTGCTCTCTACTGGGCCACTGCTCCCTGCTGCTGCCACAGATCTCTGCTGCTGCTAATGCTCCCTGCTGCTGCCACTGCTCCCTGCTGCTGCCTCTGCTCCCTGCTGCTGCCACTGCAGGGAGCTGCTGCCAGTGCTCTCTGCTGCTGACACTGCTCACTGCTGCTGCTAATGCTCCCTGCTGCTGCCACTGCTCCCTGCTGCTGCCACTGCTCCCTGCTGCTGCCACTGCTCCCTGCTGCTGCCTCTGCTCCCAGCTGCTGCCACAGATCTCTGCTGCTGCTAATGCTCCCTGCTGCTGCCACTGCTCTCTGCTGCTGCCACTGCTCCCTGCTGCTGCCACTGCTCCCTGCTGCTGCCTACGCTCCCTGCTGCTGCTTATCTCACAGGCTGCTGCGTGACTCCCACAGAGACCTAGCGATAAGGTCACGCCGTCGCTGGCCGATTTGTGTCGCGTGTCGCACGGTGCGGGGGACGGAGAACACAAATTCTCTTACCGCGTTGGCAACGTGCTCATCATCCATGTCGGGCTGCCACGCGAAATCTGCACCCCTTCCCATTTTGATGTAGTTATGGAGGATGAAACATGCAATGACGGTGTTACATTGCATGGCAAAGGAGTAGGACCGCATCATCCTTAAAATCCGAAATCGTGCTTTGACCTGCCCGAACGCACACTCCACATGTGAGCGCATACCTGCATGCGTGCGGTTAAAGAGTTCTTCTTTCTTCTCGGGGGTGCGGCCGGCCTGCTGCCAGCGTTGCAAGTGGTAGAGGACGGAGCGGTATGGAGAGAGGCAGTGGATATCATTACGATATCCTGAATCACCCAACAGGTATGTGCCGGTGGGAATGCGGAGTTCCCTTGAGCACCGCATCCTGGAAGACGGTGGAATCATGCGCGGAGCCTTCCCAACCTGCTAACACGTACAGAAATAAGTCGCTGAAGGAGACTACCGCGAGAACATTTTGGGACACATTACTATGACGGTCGTAAAAGGGTTGTTGCCTTTCAATGCGGATGCACGCGGGTATGAGGGTCCCGTCGATAGCCCCAATGGCGCCAGGGAAATGGGCGTACTCAGGCCGTGAAGAGAGGAAGTTGGCGTCAACCCGATCAGGCATTCGAATGAAGTCACGCTTGAGGCGTACTATGGCGTTGGCTACTTCAGTGATTATCGCACTGATGGCTGACCCGCTATGCTGCCAACGTTCCTGCATGTCTCGATTAGCGGCAGAATGTCCGACGAAGTTGAGGAAGATAAGTAGCTTTTCGGATAGCCTTATCCATCGCCCGTCCGTTAGCAACTGCCTATACGAAAGGAGGTCGCACAGTCTGGTGAATAACGCTGGCTCCATACGTGCGGCGGTGCGCATCCGCTCTGGGTGACCCGAGAGTAGTTCGTGAGCGTATGCCCGACCGGTTAACGTCGAAGTATGCTTAGGCTCGCGCATGTATCTGGACGCGGCCTTGGCTAGCACCTCCGACATGACTATGCGAAGCGCGCTAAGTCGGCCTGTTACTACTGGGTCGATATATTGTGAGAGCGCATTACGGAATGGAAGTGGATTAGGGTGCAGGCTACGCAAGCTTAACGGATCGAAGCCACCAGCCATTCTTTCCTACAAGGTATAGAGCATGTGTTAGCGGGATGGAGTGGTGTCACAGAGGTGTCGAAGAAGAGAGTGCTCCTGGAGGTGTCGTAGGAATGTTTGGTTTCCCCTGCAGCTTTTTAGGCAGCAACCCGGCTGGAGTGTGGGCAGTCGGGCAGTGAAGTCTATGCCTGTGGGGAAGGCGTGAGGTACGTGCTTCCCTGGTTCGACGAACCCTGCAGGTCGTTGGAAACCCGTAGTGATTCGAGATCGAGATTGGGAAATTGGAAATTTGCAATTTCCAATTTCCGATTTCCCGAACCTCGATCTCCGTTTTCCGGACCTCCAGTTTTCAATTTCAAATTGCACATTCCCGAACCTCAATTTGTCAATGTGCGGATCAGGCCGAGCCTAGGGCGCATCAGAGCAGATGCGGCCGCAGAACGCAGCCTACGACTATACAAGGGTCTTAATCGGCCTGTCATGGCCCAAAGCCAGCCTCGCCACACTTGTTCGTTCAGATCCGAATCTTCCTGCATTGAGGCCCCCCTGCAAAAAAAGTATACCGGAATCTACTGAGGATTAGAGTCGTGCCCCAGGATTTAACACTCCACCATCCTTGCCTTGTCTTGTTATTTTCGTTTAGGTAGGATGAAAAACGGTACACTACCCTCTATATCCGTCCCCAGAAGTAGTACTGACAGATGATGTCACTCCACGTCAGCCGCGTGTAGTGAGTGGCCAATATGTGTCGAGGTCAATTCGTCGAAGCTCTCAAATGACATCACAAGTGACGTCATATTTTGCTTCGTTTCCCTCGTGTTACCCGTTTCGTTCAATCATCCACCAATCCGAACGTCAATGACCACGAAACAAAGCACCAACCCACGCTGCCACGCCACCCTCCGCGATCGACGCTACCAGTCAGTCAACGGGGAATCGGATCCTCACACCACGCGACTCGAAAATTTCCCATACAGACGAGATGTGCTGTAGTGTCGATGCATCGACCACGCATCGCGACTTGAACGAAACACTCCTTGTTCCTCATTGCCCATAAAATGCTCATGCAATCCGGCTGGTAGTGATACTCGAAGGTGAGAAGTTCTCGAGTCGCTTCAGCTTCATTGCGAAGCGAGGAACTCGGCCCACTCGGCCGCACACTCCCCGTCGGTTCGGCGCGCGGCAGAGAACGTCTGTGCACGCTGCAAAGGAGATATTGACGATCCTGCTCAAGACAGTCTATTCCATCCTCCACTGAAATTATAGATTTAAAAAAGCTTGGATCGATGGCGCACAGGCGGCAAGGCTGCGAAGCTTCGCCCCAGAACTCGTGGTGTCTACTCCTATTGCTGGTGGCGTTCGCGACGGTTGTGTGTAACCATTCCGCCTCCGCGGATGACGCGACTTCCCTTCCCGAGTCGCTTTCCACCTACTCGAATGTGGCGTTGCTGGATCCGCGCTTCGAGCTCTATTGGACCGTCAACAGCAGCGACGCGACCATTCACATGGCAGTGAATGCAAAAACTACGGGATGGTTCGCTATAGGCATCTCCGAGATTGGCTCCATGGTGGGCTCAGGTACGGGTCTCGTTCCTGTTCATTGAATACTTGAAACGCTTTCGATTTTTGTTTTTTTTTTGCTGCATATCATGGAGTGAAGAGTTAGGAACGCATGCATTCTGAGTCCGCTAAAGGGTTGGCATTGGACGACTCCTATCCCACCTACAGTCGATGCGATTTCTCCGAGAAAGAGTGGCGTGGCTCACTTTGCTTGAATGATTGAGTTATTCAACAAGATGTTGTTGCTCTCGCTCACTCTACACGCTGCATTCGTGTGCGACCAGATGCCCTCGTCGCATGGGTCGCACAGTCTGAAGCCCGCGCCTATGCGACGGATCGCTTCATCTTTAACAAGACGACTGCCGGAATCGCACTCGACGACAAGCAGGACTGGCACGTGCTGGGCGGCAGTCAGACCAAGAACCAATCCACGGGCGACACGTGGACCACCGTGCACGTGTGGCGCCGGCTGGACACGGGCGACTGCAACGACCGTCCAATAGTTTCCGGGAAGCTTCACAACGTCATCTGGGCGATGGGCGCCACGGCTGACGTCAGCTATCACAGCTCCGACCGCGGCGTGTCCGCCCTTGTGCTCGCTCCTGCCCCCGGCCCCTCCATTATCGCGCCCACGCCTCCCCCTTCCGCCTCCGCCTCCGCCTCCGCGTCCGCTGCGTCTGATTCGCTCCGAGCATTCGGGCGGCTGGCTGCGCAACCGCAGGCAGGGAAGCAGCAGCAGCAGCCGCTGCAAGAGAGCATGCTGAATTTCACGTTCACGAATTACCGGGTGCCAACGAATCACACGACCTATCGCTGCAAGGTGCGTGGCGTAGCGTTGTCACAACGGTGTTGCTCAACGGCTCCCTGCGCCTTCTTCCACCCACGCACAGTGCGTTGTACCCCTCCGGATACAATGCACCCTTTTTTCCCCCAGTTTTAGGGCGTCTCAAAACCAGTTTTGAGACGTCTCAACTCTGGACAGCTCCGTGCACCTTCTTCCATGCACGCATCATAGTGCATGTTCCCCGGCCACAATGCCCCCCCACAACTCCCCCCCCCCCAAATGCCCTCCCAATGCCACCTCGTGTACCTCTTTCGTTCTCGTGTGGCACAGTTTCTTTGTCGCATCAAGTTCCTCCAACCCCTTTCCCGTGCCCGCGACCCTTCAGCACCCATCTGCACCGATCTGCACCCGTTTGCGCCCCTCTATCGTGTCCCCAGGCGGTGGACATTCCTCTCAAGACCAAGACTCATGCGGTTGAGTGGGGTGTCCTGCTCAACTCTACTGACATTTCAGCCGTCCATCATGCCATCATCTATGGCTGCAAACCGTAAGCAGCCATCTCCGGCCCCCTTTCCTTCAGAATCATCTTAAGTTTTCCCATGATTTTATCTCAGTTCTATTCCTTGCAAAAATATTAAATTTCCACTACTGAATCTGTCTTTTTTTCCTCCCCAACCCGCCGCCCCAACAGCAAGGAGTGCGGCAGTCTCAAGGGCGCAGGGGCGGATTTTGACTGTCTGCACGACACGCCGTGCGCCACCACTGTCGCCATGTGGGCTGTGGGCGGCAGGCCCTTCACTTACCCGCCCAATGTGGGCTACCCCATTGGCCCTGGATACTTCACCAAGTTCGTGCTGCAGGTGGGTGTAGTGTAGTGCAGTGCAGTGCAGTGTGGTGATGCGGTGCAAACCTACTGGATGTCAGTCAATAAGCAATCCTTCCTTCCACCCACGTGCCCCTTCTGAAAACCTTCCTTCCTTCCTTCCTACCTACCTACCTACCTACCTACCTACCTACCTACCTACCTACCTACCTACCTACCTACCTACCTACCTACCTACCTACCTACCCACCTACCCACCTACCTACGTACCTACCTACCTACCCACCTACCCACCTACCCACAAAGAGTATCATCCTTGTTCCATTGTGATTCTAGGGCCCTTCCAAACCACCTCTTCTTGACCCGCCGTCCCTCTTCCGCACCCCACCCCACCTTCCCCCTTTCAGGTTCATTTCACCAATCCCAAGGCCCGGCCGGACCTGATCGACAGCTCCGGGCTGTACCTGAAGCTGGCGCCCCCCCTGCGTCCCATGGACGCGTCCATCATGCTCACGGGACCTGTGGCCTACGAGTACCTCATCCGCCTCTAAATCTCTCCTCCCCTTCCCTCCCCTTCCCTTCCTCCCCCTCACCTCCTCTTTCTTCAGGTACATTTCACCAACCCCAAGGCCCGTGCAGATCTCATCGACAACTCTGGGCTGTACCTGAAACTCGACCCCTACCTGCGTCCCATGGGCGCGTCCATCCTGCGCCTTCCCCCCCCCCCCCCCCCCCCCCCCCTCCCCTCCACACTATCCCAACACCCCACCCTCAGGTACATTTCACCAATCCCAAGGGTCGCGCTGATCTCATCGACAACTCTGGGCTGTACCTGAAACTCGCACTGTCCCTCCGCCCCATGGACGCGTCCATCATGCTCACGGGCCCTGTGGCCTACGAGTACCTCATCCGCATTCCCCCCGGCATGCCCTCGTGGACGCAAGTCAGCTCGTGCCCGGGCGAGTGCACTACTGCGGTGTTCAAGAACGAGAGTGTGAAGATCATTGGATCCGTGCTGCATCTGCACACGCTGGGGCGACAGGTAGGGCCGTGAGCGTGCGGTGGGGCAGCAGGTAGAGCCGTGAGAGAGCGGTGGGGCAGCAGGTAGAGCCGTGAGAGTGCGGTGGGGCAGCAGGTAGAGCCGTGAGAGTGCGGTGGAGAGAGTGTTCAGGAACGAGAGCGTGAAGATCATTGGATCCGTACTGCATCTGCACACGCTGGGGCGACAGGTGAGAGATGGGCGGATGAGGCATGGCCGTGTGAACAGCATAGGACGTGTGGGGAGATCATTGGGTCGTTCCTGCACCTGCACACTCTGGGGCGGCAGGTAGGGCCGTGAGCGTGCGGTGGGGCAGCAGGTAGAGCCGTGAGAGTGTGGTGGGGCAGCAGGTAGGGCCGTGAGAGTGCGGTGGAGAGTGTTTAGGAACGAGAGTGTGAAGATCATTGGGTCCCTCCTGCACCTGCACACGCTGGGGCGGCAGGTAAGGCCGTGAGAGTGCGGTGGAGCAGCAGGTAGGGCAGGAGAGGGTGGGTTTAGGGATTTGAGGGTGGAGAGGGGATGTGGCATGTTGTCGCTGGAACTTGCTAAACAAACTCGCCTCTGTTGTGCCCATTTGCCCATGCTGCCCATTCCCCCATGCTGCCCATTCCCCCATGCTGCCCATTTCCCCCTGCTGCCCATGTCCCCATCCCCATCCCCCACTGCAGATGTACACGGATGTGTTCAGGCGGGGCAGCAAGGTCGCAACGATCAACCGCCAGGACTACTAGTGAGTCCCCTTATGAAAACTTTTTTCAAGACAAGTTGGTTCGTGAGAATTCTCAGAAACCACCAGCCTTATTAGTGAGTCCCATCTGACCCCCAACACCCTTCGCCACTCCCTTCCACCCAACCATCGCCCCCCGTTTGCCTGCTGTAACCAATCCTTTCGGTTCCAGTCGCTTCCACTCGGAGCAAGCCACACGTCCCACCACACCCTCCCCATTACCCCACAACCTCCCTCTTCCCCTCCCTCCGTTCGTCCCTCCTTCCCTCCCCGGTTCCCTTCCCTCTTTTCCAATCTCTCCCCCGTCACATCCCAACAGCGACTTTGCATCGCAGCAGACCATTCCCACCACACCTGAGTTCGAGCTGTTGCCAGGGGACGAGCTGCGCACCTCCTGTGTCTGGGAATCTACTGCTCGCACCAACGTACGTGCCTCCCCCCCACCTACATACGTCCTGTCTCTTTACCATTGAATACCCTCCAGCGTTACTGCATGTCCTTCCCCACTCCTACATGCTAACCTCACCTCTTACAGTGGCTATTACATTCTGTTGTGGCACCCTCCCTTTCAGCGAGGGGGCTTCTGAGTCGATTCACAAGTCACTATTGCACGGTGTCTGCGTCGCTCTATGCTGACGACTTTTGAAACGTTTCAAAAGTCCGAGTCGACTCGCAAGTTACTATCCCGCATCGCTCTATGGTGACAGCTCCCTCTTTTACTATGATCTCCTCCACACAGTGTCTCTCTCCACCCATCTCCGCCCATCTCTGCCCATCTCTGCCCATCTCTGCCCTTCTCTGCCCATCTCTGCCCTTCTCTGCCCATCTCTGCCCATCTCTGCCCATCTCCGCCCATCTCTGCCCATCTCTGCCCATCTCTGCCCTTCTCTGCCCATCTCTGCCCTTCTCTGCCCATCTCTGCCCTTCTCTGCCCATCTCTGCCCCTCCTCTGCCCATCTCTACCCATTGCGTCATGCAGGTGACGGTGGGAGGGCCATCAACGGAGGATGAGATGTGCATTGACTATCTCATCTACTACCCTGCACGCCAGGGCCAAGGTAATGCCTCGTTTCCCCCTGCACTTTATCAGGGGACCCATCCTTTCTCTGCTAGAGGTATCCACGGAGGGTGAGATGTGCATTGACTATCTCGTATACTACCCGATGCTTCAGGGCCAAGGTAATGCTCCCCCCATGCGTGCACAGAGAACAGCAGGGCCAGGTATTTCATTGAGTCGACTCAACACACCACTTCAAGTATTTTTTTTTTTTCACTTGAACTTTTCTCAAGTTGCCTGAGAGTGCCTGCACCCTAACAACCTTACTAATTACACCGCCTCTCTTTCCCTCCTGCACCTGTTCCCAAACAGAAATGGATATGTGTTACGACATGTGTGCATCATACGAGAACGGCACTCTCGGCATGGACCCTAACAGCCCCACACTGTCCAAGTTCTACGCGTGTGGGCCCAACTTCATCCCCACGTACCAGCCCTGCAAGATCACCTTTGGTGCCAACACGCCCATGGAAGTCCTCAATGGCTGCCCTGCTGAGTAAGTAACACCACTCCAAACCACACCCCACCCTGCCACACCATCTCAACACACGCTACGCATGCGGGCCCAACTTCATCCCCACCTACCAGCCCTGCAAGATCACCTTCGGCTCCAATGCGCCCATGGTGGCCCTCAATGGCTGTCCGGCTGAGTAAATAAAGACAGGACCGCACTGCACCACTCCACACCACAGCCCTGCCCTTGCACCCACACTCCATCCCCTCCTACCAGCCCTGCAAGATCACCTTCGGCTCCAAGCCTATCAAATTCCAAAACAGTTGCTCGGTTGGGAAACTGCAGACCTGACAGCACCGCACAACAGTGAGTGCCCACCACACCATTCCATACCCACTCCAAACCACACCCATTCTCTGCGACACGATTCCCACTGACACCATCTCGGCACCACTACAGCCTGCCCTGCAACCACATGTCACCGCACCACCTCATCACACACCTCGTTGTCCCCCTTCCTTCCCCCTCCCTCCACTCCCCCACACGCCACCCCTTGGCAGGACCCATGCATCACTGGCAGACATTCCCTCGAATACCGTATCTGCACTGCTCTCCTCCTATGCACCAACTGCACCTGCTGCTGCCCTCCCTCCTCCTGCCGCTGCTACTTCACCCCCTGCCGCCTCGGGCAAGGCAGCAGAGGCTACATCATTCCACAGTGTGAACGCTTGTGTTGTGATGGCTGTAGCCCTGTTCTGCTCTGTCCTTGCCCTTCTGATCTGATTTGAAATACGGTATAGGATTCTCATTTGTGGCTTGTGTGTAGTTCCTTTACTGACGCTGTTTTAACCATCTGCAACCCCCCTCGCAAGGCTGCACTCGCACTATCAGCTCAAAATGCATATTCCAAAGCAAATGTGGTTGCGGCTCTTTTTTACTCCATTCTGGCATTGTTATTTGAGAGCAATAACAGGATTCTTATGTGTATCTCAGAAGTACAAGCATACGGTTATGGCTCAAGCAGCCACAAACAAGGTGGAGGGAGTGTTAGATAATGCGTCGGATGATTAGGAGCTTGATGCTGCATTTGGAGGACTGATAGGGGACAGAGGAAGCCTTAACGTAAATAATTTAAGTTGATAATTACAGCTGCCAGTGGCAAGTTAGTATGGTGGAAAGTGACAGTTTTTTTGTGAAGATAATTCGTTCCAGGTTATGCCATTCATTTTGTATCTTAAGTAGAATTACTAGAAGCTGTCTGACTCTCCATAATGCTGTTGTTTTTTATGAGTTTCAAGCAGAATCTTCGTGGAACAAAATTGTTACAAGGCGAATCCCGACGAACAGACAGGCAACCTACTAGCCTCCACTCCGTCACTCTTCAGCCGCCCCTCCGACAAATGTGCAGGCATGAATACCCCAGAAAAACGAAATAGCGAAATCGTTGTTTCGCAATTACTAGAGTGACAATTCGCGACCGTCGGAGCACCTGCCCTGCTACGTCTCATTGCATTGACACGTGTCCCTCCATCCGCCAGCCCAAGCCGACCGCACCGCCATAAAATGTTGCGGCTCGATGCTGAAAATTCCAGAACCACGCAGCATAAATTTCAACACCCCATCCTGCCACAGACATCCCCGATCCCTCTCCCTCTCAATACAGCAATCAATCCCATCAGAACTCTACCTTAGAGCGCCCGAAGCACACAGACAGCAACTAGTCTCCCCGCAACACACGCTCAACCATGGCTACGTCCACCATTCGCGTCCAAGCTGCCGTAGTTCTGGCTCTCCTTCTCTCATGTAAGAGGCATATTCTTGCTCTTGCCTGGCATGCATGCACCAGCCACTTGAAACGCATGCTCAACAAATTTGGTCCCCAATTTTTCATGGAACTGAACTGTGCTCTATAATGCTCTGTTGCTTTTCTTCTGCGTTGCACCTTTTCACCTCCATGCAGCGTTGATTACTCCCCCCGCGTCTGCCATAAGGCTGGGGATGCGAACGCAAGTTTTGGGTGAGCGAACCTGTTCTCTTACAACTGTTTGGCACGACTGTCAACCAAATATGGCATTTATTTGGGTTTTCCATAGGTTTGGCGTTTTAAAATAAACCACAATCCGTATCCCATATTCCCAATGCCTCCGCATCTCCAATAATGCCCTCACTCCCCTGCTTTTACATGTCCCATTCATGCAGCATCAGTGAGCGGCCCTCTGGTGATGTGTGGCTCGGGCGAGACGGAGGGGTCAGCCCAGATGGAGCTTGTGAGAAGGTGAGACGAAGAGGCACTTAGCGCTCCCAAGCACTTTTGTATACTTGCAAGGCACTCAAATCTGGCGCCAGTGCTTGAAATTTCTCAACTCAATTCATCACCTTCTCCCCCTCTCATCACCCCCTCTCCTCCACCCCACCCCTCCTGCAAGCCACAGGGGTGCGGCTCTCTTCCTCACATACAAGCTCACCACCCAGGCCGCCACTCGTCCCTCCTCCAGGCCCAAACTCCTCTTCGCGAACCCCTGCCCCTCATCCTCCTCTTCCTCCTCCGCCTCCACTGCCACGGCTGCCTCTCTCTCCCTCGACCCCTCTCTCTTGGCTCATCTTGGCTCCTCTCTCACAGCCAATCCCCTCAACGCCACCGCGGGCGCTGCTGCTGGAGCCTCAGCCACTCTTCTCAACATCTCTGCGGGTGTTGATGCTGCCGTCGGAGCGTCTCTTCCCAACGGCATGGTAGACGCGGCAGGCGGCGTCTCGGCTTCCACCACCCTTCTCAACACCTCCGCGGGTGTTGGCGCTACCGCCGGGGCGTCTCTTCCCAATGGAACGGTGGACGCAGCAGGGGGTGTCTCGGCTTCTACCGGGCTTATGAACACATCTGTGGGTGTTGGCGCTGATGTCGCAGCGTCTCTTCCCAACGGAACGGTGAACACAGCAGGAGGTGTTTCAGCCTCCACTACTCTGCTCAACACATCAGCAGGGGTGGGCGCTGGTGCAGCTGTCTCCCTCCCCAATGGCTCTGTCTCGGCAGCGGGTGATCTCTCCGCTACCACCGGCCTCCTCAACACATCCGGAGGGGTAGGAGCCACAGCCGGGGTCTCCCTTCCCAACGGGTCTGTCGCTGCAACGGGCGGCGTTGCTGCGTCCACAGGGCTGCTCAACTCGTCTGCTGGTGTTGGCGCCAGCATTGGCGCTTCCCTGCCCACTGGCACTGCCTCAGCAGCAGGCGGCCTCTCGGCCTCCTCCGGTCTGCTCAACACGTCAGCCGGCGTGGGAGCAGGAGTGGGCGTGTCTCTCCCCAACGCCTCTCATTCTGGCTCTGCCTCCCTCGCTGCCTCCTCCCCTCTCCTCAACACCTCAGCCGGCGCCGGCGCTGCCGTCAACGCAGGCTCGGGCAGTGTCAACGCCAACCTCGGAGCCTCAGCGAACCTCGGAGGCTCGGTCTCCGGCCTCATCTCTGGTGTGGGCGGGGCTGTGGGGAACCTTGTAGGCTCGGTGGGGAACGTGGCAAGCTCGGTGGCAGGCTCAGTGGCAGGTTCGATGGGCAACATGGGAGCCTCGGTCTCAGCCTCTCTATCCCCAATGGTGGTGCTTACAGGGGGATGGATGGCTGCCAGTGGTGGCGCCTACGCCATGGTCGGGCAGACTCGAGTGTCGGCAGCGCTGGCATCGGCCCTCGTGACCCGCATGTCCACCAACCTGCCCCTCTTCCTGCAAGTGCGCGTCGGTGCACAGGGCAGCCTCGTGGCTCGCATGGAGTAGCAGTGTGCGTGGGATGGAGGACGTGGAGTACAGAGGGATTGAGGGGGGCACGGGATGGGTGCAGATGGTTGCAGATGACGTGCTCAGCCAAGTATGGCTGTGGTGGTGATGGGCTTGTTCTTTGGTCGTATCTGTCAGGGGAGGGGGTCTGTGGGGGTTGACCAGTTGTCAGCTGGGATTGGACTGCAGAAGAGGAGGAACTGTGCAGTGCGAGGTCTAAGGGAAATGCGTGGTGGAGTTTCAAGTGTCTCTTAGATTGAGTCGGGTGAGTTGGCTGGGTGGGGTCCATGGAACTGGAAGGCCATGAAAGTGGGCGAAAGATGAGGTGGGAGGGAAGCAGGGTGTGTGGGAGCATGGGGTGCGGCAGACGGCAGGAGGGAAGAAAGGCATGAATCGGAGGAAGCTGCAGGTGATGGCTTTCTCTCTCAGAGCGCAAGCAGAGCACTAGGAAGGCACTCAGCGCTGCTGATGCTCATGCTCATGCTGATTCTCACTCACGCCCATTATCTGGCGTTGTTTCCTAGTCTGCTTGGGCTGTGGGACTGAAAACGTAGATGATTTTTGCTGTACCTTGCATCTTGCTCCCTTGAAAATAAACGCCTTCTAGTGGATCCCTGGCTGAATTGATGATACAGGGAAAGTAAAACAACAAAAGAAAAGGCAAATGTAGCAAGTCGCACACGTTTAAGAACCACATCAAGGAAACCTAGTGAGCAAGCAGGTGAGATGTACACCCATGTGGTAATGCTGTTACAAGGTTGTAGGGTGATGTTGTATGTACAAGTGTGTTTACACTCCCCAGTCCATACTGCACTCCACCTTCTTCTTCCCCTTGGAGATCCCTGCTGCTCACACACAGAGGTTGAATGGAGAAGCGGGAGGACGTTTTTCAGGCGCCTCAAAAAGGTCGTTTTTCAGGCGCCTCAAAAAGGGCGTTTTTCAGGCGCCTCAAAAAGGTCGTTTTTCAGGCGCCTCAAAAAGGTCGTTTTTCAGGCGCCTCAAAAAGGTCGTTTTTCAGGCGCCTCAAAAAGGTCGTTTTTCAGGCGCCTCAAAAAGGTCGTTTTTCAGGCGCCTCAAAAAGGTCGTTTTTCAGGCGCCTCAAAAAGGTCGTTTTTCAGGCGCCTCAAAAAGGTCGTTTTTCAGGCGCCTCAAAAAGGTCGTTTTTGAGGCGCCTAAAAAACGACCTCAATTCACACACAGAGGTTGAATGGAGTAGAGGGAGGAATTATACAAAGGAGAAAATCAAACTTCAACAAGGGGATGATGCTATAGAAACGCAGACAAAGCATACTAGGGAGAGGCGCACCTCCATTCTCCCTCACTCTCCTCCTTTCTCCCTCACTCTCCTCCTTTTCCCCTCACCCCTAACTCCCCCACCCACCACCTCTCTCCCTCACTCACCTGCTCTCTCCTTGATGACACGCTCCTTGCTGCCGGCCTGCACATGACTGCTCCTGCTCCTCCCACTAGATCCATCAACCGGCCTCCTGTCACTGCCTCCACCTCTGCCCCTACCATAGCCTTCACTTCTGTCCCTACTCCAGTCCCAATCCTCCTCTGCATCCCTGCCGTCTCCCCTCCCTCTACCACTGTCAGACACTCTCCTTCTCTTCCTTTGGTACTCTGCGTCCTCGTCTGTATCGCTGCCCTCTCCTCCACCTTCTCCTCCTCCTCCACTCTCCCACTCCCAATCCCTGTCCATGTCCCTGTCCATGCCTCTGTTCATTCTTTTTTCTCTGCTTCCCTCCCCCTCTCTGCATCTCCCCTTATCACCTCCCCATTTCTCATTCGCACCCCCAAACCCCCCTCTCTGGTCAACAATATTCAGAATGCCCGCAGCCGACGAACCCCTGGCCTGCTCCCGAACCTGCCCCCGAGCCTCCATCCGCATGGCTCTTGGTGGTTCGGAAAAGCCCCGGCCAGAAGGTGACTCGCGGGCAGAAAGGCGGGCATGAGGGCTCTGATTGGCTGACAGCTGCCCCGAAAATGCGCGTGTGGAATTAAACTGTCTGGTAACCACAGGACTGGTGGTTACAGCAGCCCTGGTGGTTGTTTGTGCAGCTGGGGAAGAGGAGAGTGAGGAGTGTGAAGAGGGTCTGTGCGTGTACAAGCGGGGTGGGGAGTAGTTGAGAGGTTTCTTCTTGATATCTGACACTAACCGTGCCTGCACACTGCAAGGACAGACGGAGGTGACAGGGGGGATTAAAGGAAAGGAGAGAGAGGAGATTGAGGGGGGTCTGTGAATCTACGAGCAGCGAGAGGAGTAGTTGGGTGGCTTCTTCTTGATATCTGACACTAGCCGTGCCTGCAGGCTGCAAGGAGAGACAGAGGAGAGAGGGAAGAGAGAGGGAGAGAAAGCAAAGGCTCGGGTTGGAATGGAAATATTGGTGCTCAGTGCTCACATGGCGATCACAGCCTTCGCATTCGACAGCCTCAAAACATACTATCAGTTTTATACTATCAGCTTCATACTACCAGCTTCATACTATCAGCTTCATACTATCAGCTGAGTTCAGAGACGACTCAAAACCCATCCAACGGTCAGCATGTAGCGCCTACTATCAGCCGTGCAACCAAGCACACCCGTTGGCATATACCAGGTGGGCCTTCTTATGTATAAAACTATTGGTCCATGCTGTTTAAGCCTGAAACTATTGACCCATGAATCTTAAGTTTAACACGCCTGGCAAACTTAAGTTTGACACGCCCATGCCACCTGCCCACCTGTTGGCATATGTCAGGCGAGCCTTCTTGAGCATGGGGCTGCCTGCCTTGTTCGCCCAGGCTGCTGCTTGAGAGGAGGGCGCTGTAGGGGCAGTAGGGGGTGATGGGAGGGACAGAGGGACAGTGGGGGGTGAATGTGAAGGGGAGTGACAGACAGGGTGTGGGCGGGGGGCCTTCTTGAGCATGGGGCTGCCTGCCTTGCTCGCCCAGGCTGCTGCCTGAGAGGGCGCTGCAGGGGCAGCGGGGGGTGATGGGGAGGGACAGAGGGACAGCAAGGGGCGAGAGGAGCGATATAAGGACAGTGTGGGGTGATGGGGAGGGACAGAGGGACAGCAAGGGGCGAGAGGAGCGATATAAGGACAGTGTGGGGTGATGGGGAGGGACAGAGGGACAGCAAGGGGCGAGAGGAGCGATATAAGGACAGTGTTGGGTGATGGGGAGGGACAGAGGGACAGCAAGGAGCGAGAGGAGCGATATAAGGACAGTGTGGGGTGATGGGGAGGGACAGAGGGACAGCAAGGGGCGAGAGGAGCGATATAAGGACAGTGTGGGGTGATGGGGAGGGACAGAGGGACAGCAAGGGGCGAGAGGAGCGATATAAGGACAGTGTGGGGTGATGGGGAGGGACAGAGGGACAGCAAGGGGCGAGAGGAGCGATATAAGGACAGTGTGGGGTGATGGGGAGGGACAGAGGGACAGCAAGGGGCGAGAGGAGCGATATAAGGACAGTGTGGGGTGATGGGGAGGGACAGAGGGACAGCAAGGGGCGAGAGGAGCGATATAAGGACAGTGTGGGGTGATGGGGAGGGACAGAGGGACAGCAAGGGGCGAGAGGAGCGATATAAGGACAGTGTGGGGTGATGGGGAGGGACAGAGGAACAGCAAGGGGCGAGAGGAGCGATATAAGGACAGTGTGGGGTGAGAGGGGCAATAGAGTGACAGCGAGGGGTGAGAGGAGAGATAAGGGGAAAGTGAGGGGCGGGGGAGAGTGAGGCATTGAGGGCCGAGGCGAGCGAAAAATATTGATAGGTAAACAGAGTAATGGATGGCTTATGATTGCAAGACCACACCATTGATAGATGAAATTCTCAGGACCACCAGTGATGGCATACCTGAAGACAGATCCTAAAACAACAAAAAGAAAAACACCTGAAACAGCACCTGAGGGCATACCTGAGGAGAACATTCGCCTGCGTGTGACTGAGAGGCGGGGCTTTTCCAGCACCCTCAGCTGCCGCTGCTTCTTCACTGGTGGGATAAAGGCATGGGGAGAGAGGTGAGAGCCGTCCAATGAAGAGCACCAAAGCACATGCCGGGAGCACCAAAGCACATGCCGGGAGCACCAAAGCACATGCCGGGAGCACCAAAGCACATGCCGGGAGCACCAAAGCACATGCCGGGAGCACCAAAGCACATGCCGGGAGCACCAAAGCACATGCCGGGAGCACCAAAGCACATGCCGGGAGCACCAAAGCACATGCCGGGAGCACCAAAGCACATGCCGGGAGCACCAAAGCACATGCCGGGAGCACCAAAGCACATGCCGGGAGCACCAAAGCACATGCCGGGAGCACCAAAGCACATGCCGGGAGCACCAAAGCACATGCCGGGAGCACCAAAGCACATGCCGGGAGCACCAAAGCACATGCCGGGAGCACCAAGAGAACGCACGCTCCAACCCAGGAGAAGCAGAAAACAGGCGTACAATCATCAGCAAAATTAAGGAACTTTGGGTAGCCAGGGAGAGGAATTTTTGCTGCCTACTGAGTCTGGCAGCGCAATTTCTGTTGTTTGAAACGCACTGTTAAGCTTGTTTAACGGCGAATTACGCTGCTATGCCTTAGCCCACAACTCCGTACCTTCCTCTGCCTTAACCCGCAATTCCGTACCTTCCTCTGCCTTGTGGTACAGCTCCTTTAGCCGTGACACACACTTCTGCTGCGTGCGATCATCTGCCTGCTGCCGAGCCTGGCTAGTGCAGGGGAAGGGAGTGGACAGGGACGACTTGTTAGCCGCCAGGCTCCTCAAGAATCAGTTGCGACAGGGAGAAACGCGGGGGACGATTTGTTACAGCACCTCAAGAATCAGCCGCGACAGAGAGTTCTGTGGCGTGCGATTACCTGCCTGCTGCCGCGAGACACAGGTCTGATGGCAATGGAGAGGAGAAGGAGAGGTCTCAATGGTTCTCAAGCGTGCGTCTCATGGCAATGTCCTGCGCACAGAACTAGACCTAGGTTTTGGGGGCCTGGAACTTACATGGTACAGCTGGGGCCGCGTGTAGAGTAAAATTTCCATGGCAGTGAGCTGTGCGGAGAACTAGACCTAAGTTGTGGGGGCCTGGAGCTTACATGGTACAGCTGTCGCCATGGGTAGAGTACTTTGGCTTGTCTCATTCTGTCCTGAACCTGCTGCACGCCATCAATGCCGTACCTGCATCATTGGTGACGGGTGATGGGTGATGGTTGGTGGGTGGTGGGTGGTGGGTGACGGATGACGGGTGATGGTTGATGGTTGGCGGTTGATGGGTAATGGGTCATGGGTGCTGGGTCAGTTATGGGTCATGGCTCACAGTAGCTCATGGTCGGTCAGAAAATATCAGACGGGGGAGGACATGGAAATGCACGAAGGCGAAGGACGCGGAGGGAGTCCGGAGAGCACACCTGCGTTCGTAGCACCGCTCCCAAAGGTCGTCTGTGAAAGGGCTGAAGTCACGATCCTGAACAAGACATCGGAAAGCAGCAGGGAGAGAGGAACCACTACTGTCATTACTGTAATCGAAACGGTAGTACGGATAACATCGTCATTGAAGACAATGCTAGGAGATCCTTTTTGATTGGATTATAGATCGCTAACCGATCCAGTTGATCCGCGCAAAAGTTGATACGCAGAAGAAGAGAGAGGTCTACAAACGCAGAAATTAAGCTGCGATTTTGAAATTGACCTTATTTTCGTTCTCAATCTGGTCCAGTTGATCAGCGGTGCAGTGTTCGAACACGGGTCGCAGCAGCGACAGATCCATGTCGCCGAGGTAGCCCAGCAGGCCGCGATGGTCGATCAGCGACAGCACGCAGAGCGTCGCCAGCGACTCCACCGCCATTTCGTCGCATGCGAAGGAAAGGGAAGCGGTCAGATGAAGCTAAGCGGTGAGATGAAGGTAAGCGGTGTTATAACGAGGCTGAGCAGTCTTATACCGAGGCTAAGCGGTCTAACGATGAACTAAGCGGTATTCTACTGGAAACAAGTGGTCTTGCGATGAACATAGACGGCACTCCAGCATTCGATCACTAAATTACGCGGTGTAACCCAATAAGATAGGAAGTAGTGAGGAGAACACCGGACGACGAGGAGCTGCGACGAAAGAACCTAGGTCGAGATCGAAACAACGACGCACAACGTCTTGCTGCTAGTGAAGCGTCTTCCATAAAAGAATATCTGGAAACCTAATCTACTGCTCCTGAATATATTGAAATTGTATGACTGCGACCTATTGAAATCCTCCTGTGGTCCTAATTATCACAATCCACCCTAAGTTCTCCTGAATTCAAATAAAGATGTCCATCTCTAACTCAACGCCCAGAATAAACCAAACTAATATCCGCACTGACACTTTTGTCGTTGAATCTGGTAACAAACAGAATTTCGTCAAATTGTCGTCTTCAATTTTGGTTTCGGCAAGGCGAAAGCTCAGGAGAAAACACCAGCACCACTCCCCTTCGCCAGGCCCTATGTTCGCAACCCAACACAACCTTGATGGATGAAACTGAGCCTACATTTGTGCTGTATTTCCCCCCACCTGTATGTTTCTTCCTGGCATTTCCTACTACCTAACCGTACCTTTTTCTATTAATCTCCTTCACTGAAGTTTCACCGTCGCACCATGCGCATTCTTCCTGTTTCTTCGTCGAATTTCTATCTATCCCTTCTCCTCATCCTCCCCCTGTTCGCGGCGCCGTTATTCGCGCACGAATGTCCGTCGTTACAATGCGGCATGATGCGGCGAGGGTACATCTGGGACCACGACGCGTTGGGCAACCTGGACGAGCAGGAGATTAACGACGAGCCGCAGAAGGTGCAGGCGTGCGCGATGCTGTGCGCAGCCACGCCGGAGTGCTTCATCTGGCAGCTGCGAGTCGTGGAGGAAGGAGGTGAGGAGGATCCATATAGGGTAAATTCTCTGGTGAAACGCCCCGACATAGGCTCCCTAATGAATCAAGCCTGCATATCCTTCGTTACTGTCTCTGAATATTCACGCAGCCACCCTTTCTTGGCACCCTCTGCGCCTTTCTGACTACTTAACACCACATAGCTCGCATTGCGTTGGATAACTGTTCAGCGTCTCCAAAAACAGGGACGGGAGACAGGAGGGGCAGAGCTCATGCCTGGCCAACCCTGCCATCCCACAATCAGCTCCGCACTCCTGTTTCCCCTACTCCCCCTTCCCCCGTCGCCCGTCCGGCCTTTTGCCACATGTGGGGGGAGGAGCCGAGCCCGTGTGAGTCCTCCAATCTGCCCCTGCACTCCTCTTTCCTGCTCGCCCTTACACCCCTTCCCCCCCCCCCCCCCCCCACAACAACCCCGCACCCGCTTCTCCAGCCTTCTGCCGCATGTGGCGGGAGGAGCAGAACCCTTGCCTGGCGGACCCTACAGACGGTGCCAGTCCCGTCCACTACAACCCCCCTCTCAACGCCCCACCCTCCCAACTCCCCACCCACTCAACACCCCAACCCACCCTCCAGCCTTCTGCCGCATGTGGCGGGAGGAGCAGAGCCCGTGCCTGGCGGACCCTACAGACGGCGCCAACCCCATCCACTATAACCCCACGCCCCCCTGGAAGGGCGTGTTCGGCTTCGGTGGCGGGTGCAACCGCAGCAAGCGGGGTCGCGGCACCGAGAGCACCGCAGGAGGGCACGGGGGGGCTGGGGGGAATGTTACAGCGGCGGCAGGCGGGACGGGAGGGAATGGGAGTGTGACGAATGGGGGGAGGGATGGGCGGACTAGGCAGCACGGGTACGAGGGGAAGCAGCAGGAGCTGGAAGGACAGCAGCTGGTGCCGCAGGCGCACGCGCAAGGGGCAGGAGGGAGGCTGCCGATGCTGACAGTGGAAGGAACAGCCGGGATAAGGAGAGGTACTGCCTATGGAACATCCGTATGTATATGCTGCTTCTTGCAAGTTAGTGCTATGAATGCTAGCGGTCAACGCATTCACCATTACAAGCTCAACCACGTCTCATTTTCATGTGTGCCCTGCCCTTTGCCACTTCCTGTACCTTGCCATGTGCCATTCCCTGTGCCATCCCATCTGCCAGACCCCAATGCCACAGCCGCATGCCCTGATCTCATGTGCAACGTGGCCATCAAAGGTATCTTCTTTGACCACGAGGGGAAGGGCCATCTGGGGGAGAACACAACTGGCCCAGCCAACCGTGCCCACAGTTGCTGGATCATCTGCCGTAAGACTGAGGGCTGTGCGTTTTGGAGCTATCATCGAGAGAAGCCAGAAGGTGAGGAATGCCATGGATTTGTTCTCGTGCATCCTTCCTTCCCTCTATTTTGCCCGTTGAGAAAATACGTCCTAATTTGTTCCTGTTCATTTTGGAACCAAGGTGTGTTTTTTTACAGGTCGTTGTACAATGTGGAGTGAACAGCAAGACCCATGCAAGCCTGCAGACCCCAATGACCCTACAACTGCACGATTCCGGCCGTGGCCAGATAGAGAGTACCTTGTTGGAGGGCACTGCACAGGAGGGGCCACACCTTTTGGGCATGTGGTGCGTCGCAAAGGCCCTTAGGAGCAGCATTTGTATTGAATACAGATTGTTTTTGTTTGTTTGACTTGTGTAACATAATCTGCCACCACTGGGTTCGCGGATTCAGCAGTCAACGCTTGTGTAGTTTGTGTATACCTTCGCGTCACCTTCGTTGATGCTGCCTTTCAAGGGCTGCGAAAAGAAATTTCGTCGTCGTCACGTTTGTCGTCTGTCGCGGGGCTCGCGAATCACGACATTGATTTTGGGACAAAACGACAAGACCCATCGATCCTAGGACTCCGCGCGCCACCGTCGGATCACCGGATGGTGCGTTTCACGCACCGCGCACCGCACGACCCCCGATCACAAGTGAGCGAAATTGCTCGGTGTCTCCGCCCCTTGTGAGTCGTGACCAGACTGCCTGTCACTCTCCCCCCCCCCCCCCCCAATTCCGCTGCAGCTGCGCATGCGTCACCCAGCTGTGTTCGGGGGGGAACAAAATCCAGCCCCAAGCTCAGCCATGGTCGTAGAGAGAAATCCATAAATAGGCGAGCTGGGTCGCTCATAAATTGTTGATGATTATAATAAATATACCCGATACTTTCACTACTGACATTCGCCAGCAGAGCAAACCTCCATTATCCTAGCACATTCGCGAAGTGTCTCGATTAGTCTGACCTTGCAGAGCACGTCTCTACGTCGACTCCGCACAGGGGCAATAAAAAGGACGACGCTACACTTTCCGTCAGTCTACAAATAGCCTAGTGCTTACCTGCATTTTCTCTGCAACTGTATGTTTTTGACATGAGTCTCTCACTATCTCCTTCCAACTCCCTTGGAACGTCGTCCCGCCCTCCGCCGCTTCTCTCTCCGAAACGAAAGCTCGCCGAGCTTCTAGGCAGAACGAACCATTCGTCACCCCTTCTTTCCACATCTCCACTCCTTCCCACCTCACCCTTTCCTGCCACGTCACCGCTCCTTCCGACGTCACCGCTCCCCACCACGCCTCCCTCCGCAGCATCCAGCCCGTCGCTGCTCGCGCGCGAGACGTCCTTCGACTCCGAGTCGCCGTTAATGAAGCAGCCCTGCCCGCCGCGTATCAATCTTACTGGCGCGTCGCATCGCACATCGCCTAGTACATTTCCAGACAGTCGCGCACTCGCCATTGGTAGGGAAAGCGGCACGCCCCCTGTTCTCGTGCTTGATAGAGACGGGGAGGAAGACGACGCTATTCCCTCGCCGCACCCGAAGCTAGCAACACCCAGGGGAAGGGCTTATTGCTACCGCAATCGCCGTTTCAAGGGCGTGCGACAGCGAAAATGGGGAAAGTGGGTAACAGAGATTCGCGATCCTCGCACGAAGATTCGCGTGTGGCTGGGGTCGTACGAAACCGCGGAGGAAGCAGCGCGGGTGTACGATATGGCGGCGCGGATCATAGGGGGAGGCCGCGGAGGCGCCGCCTGCGGAAAGCTCAACTTCCCCGATGAGGCGCATCCTGTCGCCGTTCCGCGCGCCATTGCGGAAGCGCTGCTCCGCACGGTCCGCGAAAGCAGAGCCCTGAGCGCCGCAGACGTCGCAGGGAGCGAGCGCCTCGTTGTTGCAGGTGACGCGGCGGACGACGCGGGCGACGGGCGCGACGGCGCGTGCGACCTGCCTGCGAGCTTCTTATGCGACGTGGTTCGCCTGGAGGCTGTGGGCGACAGAGTGGTTGTCGCGGAGTGCCCCCCTGCGGCGGCAGTTGCGCCGCTTGGAGTGATCTCGGGTGACAGGGGGCAGCCAATGGTGCTGCTCGGACCCGCCGCCGCCGATGGCGGCATGAAGATGCCACAGAAGCCACTGCAGCAGCAGACACAACAGCAGCAGACGCAGCACACACAGCAGCAGATGCAGCAGCAGCAATCACGGAAGCAGCAGCAGCAGCAGCAGCAGCTCGTTCCCAAGCAGGAGATGCCTGCTATCAGCCTTCAGCCATGGCTGGATAAAAGCGTAAACGCAGCAGCGCCGCCGACTCAGTTCCAGCCAAGCAATATTATGGGGATGTCCGATCCACTGCCAGTCAAGCTGGATTCGTCAAACTTTGGTGGTTTCGGTGCTACCAGTAATGTTAATAACAGTCGTCATGGCAGCGAGATTGCATGGGAATTTGAGGGCGGCAAAATGAGGGTTGCAGTGGTGAAGGAGGAGTCAGAGACAATCCCATACCTGGACACCAAAGTGCTACTTGACATGAAGCCCAGTGGTGCAGTAAACAGGCATATTGCTGAGAAGGCATATGGTACTGAGAATGCATTTGCGGCCACTGACCCATCCACCCCTCGGGAACCATCGACTCCTGTGCACCCATCCACCGAAGTGATTGGCGCAGAGCCCGAGTCTCCCAGAAGCCCTTCCAGCAGCAGAAGCAGCAGCGGCAGCGACTTGTCATCTGCAGGACACTCCCTTTCAGCTGCGACCTCTGATGTACTGGATGGTGATCCTCACCACCATGCCTCCACACAGCCTACAGATGAGAGCCACAGCCTCCCAGCCAGTGCTGATTCTGTGCTGGCATGCCAGGCGCGGGTGGACATGCTGACAGACATCATGAACCTGCTTGATGAGCACTTGCCGGCCAGGCTCTCTTCTCTGACCGATTCCGGCAGATCTGACGGCCAGTTCGACGGCGCTCCTGAGGGTGGTGCTGCTGCGCAGGAAGCTATTCTCTGGGCTCTGGCAAACACTCAGGAAGCTGCGGCCGGGCGGCAATCCCAAGGGATAGGTGCGCCCGAGGTTGTGGCTTGCCCTGCAGGATTAACGGGCCAGGAGACTGAAGCGGAGCTAGTGAATGTGTCGCCATGGGGGTTGTCACCAGCAGCAGTTGGGTTCAACCTCTGGAGCTGAAAAATTCTTTTGAAGCAACATGAGTACAAGGTTTCCTGGCCTGATGCTTTAGTCGGAATTGATCTCTTGCCTTCTAGTTATGCCACGCTGTGGCCAGCCATCATGATTGCTCGCTGGCACTGCCTCCTACAGCTTTGTGCATATGGTAGGGGGGTGGACTACACGGCAATCATGATGCCTGTCCATAGCTAGTTCAGTTTGAATGCATCTTGCTAGTAGAAATTTGAGCTGTACAGATTTTGTAAAAACAAATATGTAACAAATGTAATAATGTGTAAAACGGAAGTCCTCTTGTTCGTTTATTTGAAGTTTAATTGATTGCGTTGTCGTGGTGAAAACGGAAAAGCTAAATAAACCTCTTTCCACCATGCGGATTCTTCATGAATGAGCCTCCAAAATGAATAATTTGTAAACTAAGATTGGCAACTCCTAACGCTATCAGTCTCGTCGTTTTTATCTGAACGGCACTGTAGATGCAATTACCCTTGTTATTCTCGCGTGATCTCGAGATTATCGCCTGGTGCTTCAGGCTTCTGACATATATGAAAATTAGGTTTCCCAGCCTCCCACGTCTGACAGGAGATTATAAGGCTTTCTCTCGGTAAGCGCAAGCTTCCCGCGTCAAAGTAGCGGCTAAGCGCATGTCTCGGTTGAGCTGACCTAACTTCTTAACACTGACAAACTACAGCTGATGACACCTGTACCACTTACTACCTCTTAGAGCAGTCGTCTCGTTACCGTACTACGTGAGAGACTTCCAGGAACTTCTACGTGGCTTTTATATGGACTGCTTATTTCACTTATTTCGGCGCAATATTTCTCTTATATTGATTGTTCTCACAACGCGGATATGGAGTCGGGCACGCCTCATATGAACAATTTTCCTTTCCACTCCGCCTCTTTCCCCATGCCTCCGGGAGAATCCCCCCGGTCCTTCCGCCACCCGCCTTCGCGCAACGGCAGCGCAGGCGGCGATATGAGCTCCGAGCCTCCCCCATTCTCGGAACACAACCCGCACCAGTCCCACCTCCCCCACTACGCGACAAACGCCCGCCAGCCGTCGTCACTTAGGTTTTCCTTTGACAATAAGTGCGCGCTCGGTTCGGGGGAGATACCCGCGGGGAACGCGGAGGCTGCGCGGAGGATAGGCGGGGGAGGTGAGGGGGGTTGGGGGGCAGAAACGAGGCCCGCGGACGGGGAAGCTGCGCCAAGTCGGCACATTAATACAGGCGCCTATCCCGCGCAGGGGTTTGGCGGAAGCTTTGGCGGAAGCGGAGGTCCGCAGCCCGCGGGCCTCTATCAGGCGCAGTTTTATGGCGAGTTCCGCCAACAGGGGAACCCACGCAACCAAAACGGGGGGGACTGGCGCGGAGGGGAAGGCGGGTTTGTGCGGGAAGACCAGGAGCAAGAACAGGCGGAAGGGCAGGCGGAGAACAGTAAGAGTGTCCCTCTTGGGGGGTGGAGCCCAGGTGAACGAGCAGATTTTGGACCTGTCTCAGGTGATTACTCAGGTGCTCCGTCAGGTTACGCCAACAGAGAGCCTTCAGATGCGTATGAGGGGCTGAGGCAGAGTTACCCTCTGGATGGGGCTAGAAGGCGAGTTAACCCTCAGTTTGACCAGGAAATGGGGGAAGAAGACGACGAAGCAGGGGAGGAGGATGAAGGGGAAGGAGAACGAGAAGAAGGAGAGGAAGGAGAAGAGGAGAGGGATGGGGGTGGTGTTGTTAGGGAGGAGAGAGGAGAAGGCGGCCGAACGGGACCAGGCGGAGAGAGGGAGTGGGACGAGGAGACACATCGGCTTCGCAACAGTAGACTCACTGACAACCAGCAAACTGTCAATCGTCCCACTGACCATCGTCGCACCGATCGCACCGACAGCTCGTATCCATTTCCCTCAGGTGCCGAAGCCCAGCCTGTCAGCAATCTCTTTGGCATGTACCGATCGCTGCTCTCTCAGACGCACTATCGCGTACAGCAGGAGCAGCAAGGCGCAGGGTCGTTTCGGGATAGCGGTGGGGGGGTTGATGCAACAGTGCGCAGTGCCGGTGCCAGTGCCAGTGCCGGTGCCGGTGCCGGTGCCAGTGCCGGTGCCGGTGCCGGTGCCAGTGCCGGTGCCGGTGATCCTGCCTTTGCTGCTGCCGCTGAAGCTGCCGCCGCCGCTGCTGCTGCTGCTGCCGCTGGCAGCCCATCAGGGGCTGTTGGTGGTGGTGGGGGCAGGGGAGCAAGAGGAGGAGGGGGAGGAGGAGTAAGAGGTGGAAGGTTAGGGGTTGGGTTGTATGAGAGAGTAGGATCTCAGCCTGGGCCGAGCCTGGGCTATGGTGACTCAGCATTCTTTGGATCCACGTCAGTCTCCGTCCCTCCCGAACCTCCCTCCACTGCCGCGGGTGAAGCTGCGGATTGGGCGGCAGCAGCGGCTGCCGCAGCGCGACGGCAGGCTTGGGAACACGTGGGCAGGGTCCCTGTAGCTGCGGGAACCGTTCCTGTAGCTGGAGGTGACAATAACGAGTGGGAGGCGCAGAGCAATAGTAGCAACTCCGCCCCTCCGCCCTTGCCGCCCGGCTATGTGTCCAGTGAGAGCAGAGAAGGGGGCGGAGGGGGGCGAGGGGCGGAAGGGCAGGGGGAGGAGGTGGTATGGCGGGGGGACAGGAGGCTTGGGGGGGAGTCTGGGGGGGAGTTTGGGGGAGTGAGTAGGGATGGGGGGATGAGAGGGGAGGAGCGGTCAGCATTGAATGATTATGCCATGGTGCCTTCGGCAGGAGGGGGAGAGGTGGTAGGTGGAGGCGGTGTGAGGGGAAGAGGTAGCGGGATGGGAAGAGGTGGTGGAGGCCAGAGGTTTGTGTCTCAGAGCAACAGAGACTTTGCAGCCGCAGAAGCAGCAGCAGCAGCAGCAGCGGCAGCAGCAGTAGCAGCAGCAAGGGCGGCAGCAGAGGAAGCAGCTGTCCCTGATGCCCCTCCCCCAGAAGCAAGCGGCGAGGTCAGCAAGTATCAGGAGCCTTCTAGCAGCTTGCAGATCAGCGCGGGGAGGAATGGGGGCGCAAGAGGGGCGAATGCAGGCATGGGCGCAGAGAACACAGGCGGGCAGCAGAGGTTCAGTGTAAGGGGAGGGGCTGGGGGGGTGGCGGGAGAGGCAGGAGCAGGCGGGTATGTGGGAGGTGGAGTGAGGATGAGCATGGGTGGTGGGGGGTTTGGTCCGTTTGGGTTGAGACCCAAGAGGCCTGAGGTGAGTGGAGAAGTGGCGTCTATTTGGCTCAACCGGTGGTTACAACCCCCCACGGCTGCTGCTGCTGGCGGTGGTGGTGCTGGTGCTGGTGCTGGTGCTGGTGGTGCGCAGGAGAATCCTCTGTCTCTCCCTGTGTCAGGTGAATTCCCAGGTGGTGGGACTGTTTCAGGTAGTGCCAGTCAAGGTGAGCCTCTGCTGCTGGCTCAGGCACCTGCTTCGAGGGAAGCGAGTCAAGACGGGCAGCAGCAGCAGCAGGGGATGCAGCAGCAGGAGCAGGAGGAGTGGAGGCAGCGGAAACGCGAGCGCCAACAGGAGTGGCTGCAGCAGCAGCAGCAGCAGTGTCAGCTGCAAACAAGCACCTCTGCCGAGCCTCCTCCTTCTGACTCAGAACCTCCCAGGGACTCCGACTTCTCAGCTGCTGGCGGTGGTGGCGGTGGTGGAAATGCTGATGTTGATGCTGGTGTTGATGCGGCAGCTTTAGCAGCAGCTGTAGCGGAAGCAGAGGCGGCGAGGCGGCGGTTTGAGAGGGGGCGGGTGGCAATGCAGAGCTGGAAGAGCCGAAGCAGACCTGCTATTGGACACACGGGTGCAGGTGGAGGAGAAGGAGCAGCAGCAGCAGGTGGGGTGCCAGGGGGGGAAATGGCACGGGACAGCTCAGCGCTGCGAGTGGCTGCAATTGAAAATGACGTGGCGGCTTGGTCTGCCTTGCTGGCAGAGAGAGGTGGAGGCGGAGGAAGAGGAGGAGGAGGAGGAGGGAGAGGGGGAGGGGGAGGGGGAGCAGCAGTGGCAGCAGCTAGTGATGCAGGGAGCAGCGGCAGCCACGAGCAGCAGGCACATCAAGCACTCCAGCAGCAAGAGCTGGAAATTCAATCGCACCGTGACCAGCAGCGCGCAACAGGAGGGAGCACGCTGTTCGCCCCACACTCGTCCCTCCCCCGCCAGCACAACCCGCACGCTCTCTCTGTGCATCCCCCCTCACACTCTCACTCTCGCTCCTCTGCCACTAGGAGCTTTGGAGGGTCACCCTCTCCCTCGCCCGCTCCTCCCTCCCCACCAGTCAGGGGTGTAGACCCAGAGGGGCTTGAGAGGGGGGTGGGGGGAGGTGCAGTGGGTGGTGGAGGAGTGGGAGGGGAAGGAGTGGGAAGAGGAGGAGGGGGAGTGAGGGGGTTTGGGTCGTTTGGTTCGGGATTTGGTGGTGTGGGCCGAGGGTCGGGAGGTGGCAGGCTCGGTGCGTTGGGATCAGGATTGGTAGAAGCAGGAACAGGAAGGGGAGGAGGAGGAGCGGGACAAGGGGGAGGAGTGGAGGAGGTGAGGCAGGATCAGGGGGGCCTGTGTTTGTGAACACAAGGCGGACAGAGGAATATCAAAAGCTACACCAGTCCTCCAGCAATCTCAAGCCACCAGGTCACCCCCCCGTCTCTCCGTCCGGATTCGCTGCATTTGGGCTGCGCGTTGCTGCAGCTGAGAGCGTCAGCGGCAAGCTCAGGTCTCTCCGAGCCGGAGGGCTAAGTCCGGCAGCGGCAGGTCCGGGAGGGGCAGGAGCCACGCCGGGTGTTGCGCGTGCAGGTTCGGGGTTCAGCCTTAGTGCAGCAGCAGCTGCGGACGCTCTTAGCAATGCTGCTGCTGCTGCTGCTGCTGGCCTTGGTCCTGCCGGTGGTGCCAGTAACGTTGATGCTGCCATCACTGCTGCTGGTGGCAGTCTAATGAGAGTGGGCAGTGAGGGTGCACGTGCTACTGGTCGCGCCTTGCCTCGTATGGGCAGCGGTGGTGGGGGGGGTGGTGGGGGGGGGTGGTGGTGGGGTTGGTGGCGCGGGTGGTGGGGGCATTGGCAGCGGTGGGTTCACGTGGATCCAGGGAGGGTTTGTGCGGCGCGAAGGGTCGGCCAGTCCTGCTGCTAGTGCTGGTAGCGGCGGAGCAGCGGCGGCTGTAGCGGCTGTAGCAGCTGGAGATGGTAACAGTGCTGACAGTGGCGGGGGCGGCAACATGGGCTACGATTTCGGGTATGACATGGGGTAGTGCCTGTCGTGACAAGGACTGAAGGAGCTGAAACAACACCCAGCAGGTTGCAGCAGTAACTTCACCCATTCCCATTGATTATACAAAGTACATTCAACTTGATACAACGTGCGTAAGAGTCAACGGTGTGCTACTTGATACAACGTGGCTAAGAGTCAACCATGTGCTACTCAGCCCTGTGCTAGTCACACTGCTTGGGATATCACCTCCCTCTGCAGCATCCACCTGACCTGACTCAAAGCACCTTCCATCAAGTTGAATGAGCTTTCAGCCGTCTTCCCTCTCTCGCTACTGCTCCCCAAGTGATAACCCCGCAGCAACTTCCATCTTGCATGGCCTCGATCCCTTCCCGGGTCGGCCGGCAGTGCCAAGCTGAAAGAGACTACTGCAGGAAGGCAACGAGATTCTGCTGTGCGTTGAGGTAGAGGAAGAGGGGGAGAGGTGCGGAGGAGGAGGAGGAGCGGGAGGAGATGCGAGCGAGGAGGGACGAGGCAAGGTCAGCAGAGAGGCGAGTCTCTCCCACCATTGCATACACACTTGCTGCAGCTGCACCTGCAGCATTGGCAGCGCCAGCAGCACCGATATTGGCTCCAACATTGGCATTGACTGCAGCCTTCACCCACGCACCAGGGAGGACAACCAGGGGAGACAGAATCGAGGGCACCGAGCCAAGCACCGAGCCTGCCGCATTCCCTGCCGAGCCGGCCACCTTGCCCACAGTGCCAATCACCGAACCTGCAACAGTGCCCACAGAGCCTACCACCGAGCCTGCAGCCTTCCCTGCCGAACCAACCACGTTCCCCACAGCGCCACCCGCACCAGAGATAACCCCACCAATCCCTGAGACAACGCCTGCGGGGTTGAGGTCAAGGTTCGCCGAGCCTCCGAGGTTGGCTTGGACACTGCCCGAGCCTGCATTGACACCGGCACCAACGGCAGCGGCCGTGTTGAGCAGGCTGGAGGAAGCAGCCAGAGAACCGGAGCCCGAGACTGTACCGTTGGGAAGGGAGACCCCGGCTGAGGCTCCCACCCCAGCAGATGTGTTGAGGAGGGCGGTGGAAGCAGAGAGAGAACCGGATCCAGAGACAGTGCCGTTGGGAAGGGAGACTGCTGCACTGGTGCCGGCACGAGTAGATGTGTTTAGCAGACCAGTGGAGGCAGCAAGAGAGCCGGAGCCAGAGAGAGTGGCGTTGGGGAGAGACGCCTGGGCACCACCGCTGGCAGTGGCTGTCGTGTTGAGGAGAGCAGTTGAGGCGGCGATAAAGCCAGAGCCCGAGGCAGTGGCTTTGGGGAGGGAGGCGTCAGTGCTGCCTGCTGCTGTGGCTCCGGTGTTGAGGAGGCTGGTGGAGGCTGAGAGACCCCCTGCGGTGGAGAGCGATCCATCTGGGTTAAGAGCGGTGCCGGCACCGGCGGTGGTGGATGCAGAGAGGGAGGGGTTGAGGAGATTTGTAGTGGAGGTGAGAGAACCGGAGGCGGTGGCTCCTGTAGAGGGAGAGAGGGAGGCGTGCAGTGAACCGTCTCCGGACAGGGAAGCAGATGCCGGCACAACAGGCGAGGAGGAGGAGGAGGAAGTGGAGGAGGAAGAAGTGGTGGAGGGGAGAGAGCAGGGGTTACGGGCGACGATGGCAGGGGAGGAGGATGGGCGCTGAGTCAAGCCCTGAGCTGTGATCTTGTAGGACAGATACACGGATGCTCCCCTGCAGGGAGAAAGGGATACCGGTATATGGGAGTTTGAGAAGGATGGGTGATGGTTAAAATACTGCGGCCACAAAAAAGAGTTTGTTATGCAACACCCAGAGTGTGTAAATGGCTGTCGCATGTTGTTGATGTATGACGGCTGATGATTCCTTTGTACGATGCTACTAAGGGAAATTGCTGATGCACCTTCTCAGAATGCTGATGTCAGCTGTGCCGTCAATATTGGCTCCGATGATGTCAGCACCAAGGTGGGCGTTGAGTGCAGCACACGTGGTGAGGCCCCCTTGGAGAGATGCTGCAGTGAGAGTGAAAGTTAAGTGGGTGGGAGATTTGAACACCTGTCACTTTCTAGAAACTTGTAAGGATGTTTAACTGTGCTCGATTGCGCAGCTCATGTACACTCAGACTTCTTTTGCAGGGAGTGTGTGTATAATGTAGTCGGAGGATGAATTTGAGAAACAAGGGTGGCGCCAAAGGCACAGGACGCCAAGCGGGAGGAGTTGGAGCTTACCCAGAAGCTTTGAGCGCACGCCAAGACCAGCACGAGCAGCATGGGCGAAAGGAGATGAGTTTTGAGTCGATTCAAAAGTTAACAACGATGGTACCAGAGGCACGGCATGCCAAGAGGGACAGTGTTGGAGCTTACCCAGGAGCTTGGAGCGCACGCCAAGTCCAGCACGCGCAGCATGGGCGGAAGAGGGAAGAAGAGCTGCAGAAGAGGCACGAAAGAGGCGACGGAGATATCATGAAGGACAAAAGGGAATCTTTTTGAAATGACGCGAAGCGAAGGCAACGAAAATGTATTAAGCGCCTCATACTCAGCTAATTGCGCAAAACAGGCCGATTTGGCTGGGAGGGGTGACTGAGAATGAGGGAAAGAGGAAGCAGGGAAATGGATGGCGGTAATTGTCCGGAACTGGTTCCTCACCTCCCAGAGCGACGGCGAAGAGGAGCGTGAACGCAGCGCGAGGGAAAAATGAAGCCATCATGAAGAGCTTGCTTTTGTAGTAGGCTTGAAGCGGTATTTGATTGCTAGCGGTATTTGAATGTTAGCAGAGAGCAGTGATTGTGGGAGTGCTTGGGTTTGCGATGCTGAGGTTGCCCTGCAATGTGCATTTTATCTCAACAAGCATTCGCTACGGACCGCGCATCTCTCCCGCGACGCGTTCGATTGGGCGGTGGTGGGTTCGGTTTGGTTGGCTGGCTGGGTCCAAATTTGGCTGGCTGTAGGGCAGGCCACCTCGCGGTTGACTATCGTTGACATTGTAAGTGAGCACTGCGACGGTAGGGCTGGCAGGATGGGAAAATCGAATAACCATTTCATTACAGTCAACGGCGTTATTGCGTCTGCTTTGTACTGATTCTTTATACACCACTAAGCGGACACATTAAAACTGGATATATAGCAAAACAGCATACAGAGGGAAGAGCAAAAAACAAGGAAGGTAACTATGGCAGAGTCCACCTTATTAAATGCAGAATTCATTCTGCAGAATGCACGAGCGCATTTATTCTGGGCTTTATGGAACCCATTATGGATCACTTTATGGCTTTTCCCATCAGCATTCTTCAACTACCTCACAGCGGTTTTAGCAATGGTCTCAATCCCTCCATCACAGTTACCACCCACCACGAACAGCCCATCTGCCCTTTGTTGGTATGTGGTGGAGGTGACGTCTGCTGGGTCTGAAGGCTCACACGGGCTCTGCTCCTTCCTCCACAGCTTGCATCGGCCTGCGATAGGATAGGGAAGGAGGGCAAACACTAACACAAATGAGACAGATGACCCTACAACAGAGAGCGTGGATGGCAAATTCCCACCCCTAAAACCGTCTCATCACATTACACCCCTCCCCCTCACCAATCCCCTTCTCCACCTCCCCTCCCTATCCTTGCCTCACTCCCCACCTTGGATCGTCTGCATCTCGAACATCCAGAAGGCACAGTGCTCTGTGCGGCGGCAGATGCGCCAGCACTCGAACGGCTGGTTGGTGTACGGCGTCACAATCACCGCCTGGTGGCCCTTGCCCGGGTGATCAAAGAAGAAGCCAGTGCGCGGCCAGTTGCAGCGGAAGTCCGGGCACTGGGCTGTGGGGCCTGGTGTGATGACAGTGGGAGACAGGGGGAGAGAATGTGCGCAGGGATGCATGAAGTACTTGTTGCGGGTGGTCAAAGAAGAAGCCCGTGCGCGGCCAGTTGCAACGGAAGTCAGGACACTGCGCCGTGGGGCCTGGTGTGGTGAGAGAGGGGGACAGTCAGAGAGAAGGCGGGACAGCGTTGGGACGCCTTGAGGACTTGGTGCAAGCGATTAAAGAAGAAGCCCGTGCGCGGCCAGTTGCAGCATAAGTCGGGGCACTGCTGTGATGAGAATGAGAGATGGCGGGACACAGTCACAAGAGAAGCGGACGGGGAGGCAAGGGGCGGTGACAAGGAAATTAAGAAGCGAAGGATAACCCTGCTGCTGATGCAGCGGCTGTAGCATGGCAATGCTGCTGTGCGTCCTGATCCCTGAGTACTGTTGCGTGCTCTGTAAAAACTCTGATCTTGCCACTTGATAATTGCTATCCCGTCGTCTCATCACATCCCTTGGTCCAAGACTCCTACCTTGTTGCCTCTCCAGAGCATCCGCAACTCTCGCCACTCCCGCTGCGGATGCAGTCAGCGCCTCCCCCCGTTCCGCTCCCCGGACTGCCCTGTCTGGCGCAGCCTGCGTCGTTACCGCCGCAGAATCGGCGTTCCCCAGACCTGCACTCCGCGGACCACGCGCATTCACAGGCGCAACGCCTGGGCTCGTTTCGGCGGAACTAACCTCCCCCGCAAAGGCAAATCCCGGAACTGTCAGGTCCGACTGCTTCTGTCCGCGCAACCGCACCGCAACTGCCGCCTCCACAAGCTGCGGCTCGCCCGCTTCTCCCGTTTGCGCCGAGAGTCCGGACATTGCGGGGGAGATTTCAAGCGACTTCGGATCTGAACTGTTCGCAGGTGCTGCGGCCGTAACGTCCACCGCAACGTCAACGTTGAGAATTTCTCCGCCATTCGCAGAGTCCTCGTCGCCGAGTCCGTCGCCCTGTGTCGGCGACGCTGTCGCACTGCCTGGTGTCGCAGAGCTCGTCGTCGAGTCATCAGCGGCGACTGCAATTTTGGCGGTGCTGCCGGCATTGCAATTCCCACCGAAACCAAAGAAACCTTCGACTCGAGGGGTCGGATCGTACGCGACGTCACCGAACGCGTCTGGGCGGCAAGGGCTCTGCTCTGCCGTCCACATTTTGCAATACGCTGAGGAGGCGGCGCGAGACGATGGGGGCGGCAACGGAAATAGCGGGAATGAGGAGATAGTGAGCAAGGAGGACTCCGCAAAGAATAAAAAGCAGAAAGCGGAAATTTCATGCAAAAGCTCGATGACACCAAAAGCACGACTGCCGTTGTAATTACAATTGTTTGCCGTTATATAGCGCACATCTTGTTCCATGCGCGAAATGCGTCTGCGGGGTGACGTGCGATAGACATGAAACGGATGAGCCAGAACATGAAACTCAGCGCACCTCCGGTTGACACGAGTCCGAACAGCCATACGTCGCAGCCGGGAGTCGAGGCGCAGACCTCGCTGCACTTTGCTGACGTGCGAACGGCCCCCGTGAGCTCCACGTCATTGAGGTTGCCGAGATTCGGGTGGTTCCAAAGCACGCCTCGATGTGTCACGTCGCATTGTAACGGAGGGCATGCGACGGTCGCTGGCGAGCTCGCGGAGTAAGCGTCCGCTGTTCTGGCGGCTAATATTCCTAACATCGATAGTGTCAATGCTACGGTCAAACCGGTCGTAGTTCCAACGCGGCGGCGATTGAGATTGGATAGATCCATGAACCCTAAAAAAAATGCTGTAAGGGATGATACTGACAAGGGTGTGACTGCCTTACTGCGACGATTGCGCAGAATTTAGCGTAAGATGGATGAGCTCCTCTTGAATCGTTCCAAAATTCCACCGCACTATTATTAGTCTAGGACAACTAAGCAAATATAGACATTGGCTGAGATTACCTGCTTCACGCATGAGGGGAGTGTGCTGTGGCTGGCAGGAAGCACTACGACGCGGCTCGTTCGCGCGCCTTTGTGGACGGTATAGATTAAATCTGATTGTTAACGCAGGGCTGAGATTGCTTCGCAGATTGGAGTGTGGTTCCATTTGGGTCCCTTGTGGCGATGGTCTTATTGACGCCCGAATTGACGGTTAGAGATGAAGTTTGATGAGCCACGATTGGGTGAAGGGAACGAACCGCGAAGTCAAAATGACGTGGATGATCACTGGATCCACAGGCGGAGTTTGCCTACGCTTGAGGATCCACGTGTTCACTTCGGTGGATCCACACCGCACCTGTGTTCCTCTCAGGTATTTCGCTATTGACCGTTCCGCATATCTTAAGTTAAGAAGTTATAACGTACGTTGTTTTTGAGGCACTATACTATTGGCCATTGCCAAATTGACAAAACCATTTGCTCCCACCACAAACATTTTTAACAGCTGGGTTCATATGATAGGGAAACCATATAAGCAGCACTAGAAACATTATATAGATTCAAATAACTAGATCCCGTTGGTATTATTAACACAAGCTAAATAACTTAGCTAGGCAGTAGTCCAACCAGCATTTCCACAAGGAAACACACATCCAAGGCACCACCATTCCAACTGCAGTCATAGAAATCCTTATTTTAACCACTACCAATCAACCCGTGATCTTAAAACCCCTTTCCTCACTTTCCTCTCCACCCACCACCACCGTTACCACCGCCCCCTTTGCGCCCGGGCGGCAGCGGCAGAGGCATGGGCCCAGCCTGGGCAGGCGGAGGAGGTACATCTGGGGGAGGCTGCATCTGGCCCTGGGAGGAGGGGGAGGTGTTGGCAATGAGGGGGTCTGCACTGGTAGCAGAGGTGGCAGAGGCAAAGGTGTGGCCTGGTGTGAGCTCTGCTGCTGCTGCTGCTAGCGCTGCCATGCGCCCCTTCCTGCCCTTTGCCTGCAGCGGTGGGGTGAGGAGCAAAATGGGTCGGGGAGGCGAGGGGACAAAATGGGGGGATGAGAGTGAAGGAGTGGCCGAGTGTGAGCTCTGCTGCTGCTGCTGCTGCTGCTGCTGCTGCTGCTGCTGCTGCTGCTGCTGCTGCTGCTGCTGCTGCTGCTGCTGCTGCTGCCGTGCGCCCCTGGCCTGCAGGGGTGCAGTGGTGGTAATGGGCAGAGGAGGACGGGGGAGGTGAGGGGGGTAAAAGAGAGAAGGCCAGGTGTGAGCACTGCTGCTGCTGCTGCTGCTAGAGCTGCCGTGCCCCCTTCCAGCCCTTGCCCTGCAGGGGTGGGGGTGGGGAGTGGGGTAGGAGAGAGCAAGCGTGCGGACTGATGGGAGCTCTGCTGCTGTTGCTAGCGCTGCCACGCACCCCCCATGCCCTGCAGGGGGTCAGGCCAGGGGCAGAGGGGGTTGGGGGCGGGGAAAGGGGAGAAAAGGTTGGGTGAGAGAGTCGTGGAGAGAAGGGGGTACTACCATACTGGTAGGGAAACCCGCTGTGACAATGCAAGGAAAGTGCACGAATTAGTGCTTTGCTGTTATGAAAGATAAGGAGAGTTAAGAAACCTGACAGATTTGATTTCACTGTTTTAACTTGCACCTCTTCACACCCGCTCCCTTTCCTCATACCCCTCTCTACACTCGTTTCTCACCCCTTACATTTCACTGCTCACCCCTCTCCCCTAACCCCTCTCCACACTCCCCCTCACCACTCACTCCTGTCAACTCACTTCTCACTACCACTTCCCCACCAGCACTCAGCACTCACTCGTGTTTACTCACCCCAGCGCTCCCCTTGCTCTCGGCACTGTGGGAATACTGTTGAACAATCTCGTCAGGGTACATGTGCTCTCGACTCCCCACCTCCTCCTTTCCCTCACCCTTCTACACTTACTTATCCTTACTCACCCCAGCACTCCCTTTGCTGTCAGCACTGTGCGGGTACTGCTGCACGATCTCCTCAGGGTACATGTCCTCTCGACTCCCCAGCTCTCCTCCTGAGAACTCCGCACTCTCCCGCAACGCACTCCCCCCCTCGTCGTCGGTAGCCTCCACCTCCACATCGCCGCGCCCCTCTATCATCGCCACCACCTGGTGGGGCAGTGGGGAGGGGGGAGGAGAGGGACTGCACCTAAGTTGCGGAAGACGCGTCTAGCGTCTTAGACGCGTCCGTCTAGACGCAGCGTCTAAGACGCTAGACGCTAGGCAGCATGGATTAGACGCAGTATTAGACGAAAACCCGGGCAGGCCTAAAAAAATTGTTCGGGCAGACCAAAAAAAAATCTAAGGGGGATGGGGAGGGTGGGGAACATGCACCTATGTCACAATGGGGTGCAGCAACCTCGAAGACCATTACTACTACTACATCTCTCTGCAATCACTACGCCTCCTAGCTCTCCTCCTCCTCATCCTCCTCCTCCTCCTCCTCCTCCTCCTCCTCCTCCCCCCCTTCCTTCTCCAGCTCCTCCTGCTTCTCCCATAGATAATATGCGGTGAAGTGTGGTATGTGTTCAATTTTGGTTGGGGGGGATTCAAATTTGCTTGGGGGGCTGGTTTATGTGGTCGAAATGGGTGGGGAGGGGTTTGAATGGCGCGAAATTGAATTTCGCGTCGAAATGGCGAAATTCAATTTCGCGCACGGGGAATTTTTTTTTCGGGCTGCCCGAAAATTTTTTGGCCAAGCGTCTTGCGTCTAAATGTGCGTCTTGCGTCTTCCGCAACTTAGGACTGCACATGGGCACATGGGGTATATCAAGAAGTAACTTCTGAGCCACTCTACATTCCCTTGGCTAACTTCTGCTACAGCCTCTGCTGCAGCCTCTGTTACAGCTTGTGCCACTGCTACAGCCTGTGCCACAGCCACTGCTGCAGCTTGTGCTACAGCCTGTGCCACAGCCACTGCTGCAGCTTGTGCTACAGCCTGTGCCACAGCCACTGCTGCAGCTTGTGCTACAGCCTGTGCCACAGCCACTTCTGCAGCTTGTGCTACAGCCTGTGAACCAGCACATCCCAGTCATGGCCACTGGACTCATGCAGGGGCGCAGAAGCGCTACAGCCAGTGCTACAGCAAATGCTACAGCCAGCGCTACAGCCAGCGCTACAACAGACGGCCCACCTGGCTCATGCAGGGATGCAACACAGCGGACTGGCGCACACAAGGACGATGCTACAGCCTGTGCGACAGCCAGTGCCAGAGCCTGTGATAAAGCACAAGGTATACCTGGCTCATGCGGGGGCGCAGCACAGCGGATTGGCGCACACAGAGTGCAGCCGCAGTGACGAGGCGCTCCATCTCCCTCTGCCCGTAGCACCCATCCAACTCGGGGTCTGCTAGTTCCTCCATTGCCCGTTCTGCTAGCAGGGGGCGCGCCTGACGGGTGTGGGGGGAAGAGGGGAGTAAGCACGGAGGGAGAGTGAGAAACGCTCCATCTCCCTCTGCCCGTAGCACCCGTCCAACTCGGGGTCCGCTAGTTCCTCCATTGCCCGATCTGCCAGCAGAGGCCGCGCCTGGTGGATGGTGGGGAGGACGAGAGAGAACTAGGAGAGAGACTACCAGTATCATCCTAATTTTCCCACTACCTGTAGCAGCACCGGTCCAGCGCCAGGACCAAGGGAGGCGAGGGAGCAAGTGGGATGAGGCAACGGGATTGCCCTATAAGTTCCACTTTGTGGCAGGTGCATGGCACAGGGCATTGTCCTCGTTATAAGCTGACTCACCCATTCCACGAGGCTGTCGCTGCCCTGCGGTTTCTCCTGCTCCACTGGCCTCTTCCCCGTTATAAGCTCCAGCAGCACCACTCCAAACGAAAACACGTCAGACTTCTCTGTCAGCTTGCCTGTCAATGCATACTCTGGCGCCAGGTACCTGGGTGGGGGTGATGAGACAGAGAGGTTTGGATAGAGACAGATGGAAGGAAAGTGACTTACGAGAGTTTTCATAAGCAGGCCTGCCAAAGTCACTTTCCTTCCATCTGTCCAAGTATCTCAGAGTCACCAGAGACAGATGTTTGAGGACAGGGTGAAAGAGCTGTCAGTAGCAGACAGGTGGGCTGTGGGACAGGGTGAAAGAAGGCAGGTGAGTTATGGGAGAGAAATCTAGGGCAGGCAGGGTGAACTAGGGCAGGCAGGGTGAACTAGGGCAGGCAGGGTGAACTAGGGCAGGCAGGGTGAACTAGGGCAGGCAGGGTGAACTAGGGCAGGCAGGGTGAACTAGGGCAGGCAGGGTGAACTAGGGCAGGCAGGGTGAACTAGGGCAGGCAGGGTGAACTAGGGCAGGCAGGGTGAACTAGGGCAGGCAGGGTGAACTAGGGCAGGCAGGGTGAACTAGGGCAGGCAGGGTGAACTAGGGCAGGTAGGGTGAACTAGGGCAGGCAGGGTGAACTAGGGCAGGCAGGGTGAACTAGGGCAGGGAACGAAAGGGAAGTGGTGGGGGAATGGGCGTAGGTGGAGGCCGGGAAAAAGAGTGCATGATGGTTTAAGAAGGGGGGGCGTAGGGCGGGTCAGAACGACTGGGAGTAGATAGGTGTTCAGAAAGGAGTTGGGAGGAGTGTGGGGGAGAAATTGAGGGGTGGGAAACGAGAGGATGGGAAATGGGAGGAGGGGGAGGGAGGTGGGAGGGGGTGGGGGTTGTGGCGGGGTGTGAGGTGAGGGGCTGTTTGGGAAAGTGCGAAGAAGTTGACTCACCCGAAAGTGCCGACTACACGTGTGATGATTGGCATGGCGTCCTCTGCTGCCAGCCTGGCAGCACCGAAGTCCGCCACCTGGCAGCATGGGATTGGATAGACGTGCAGGGATGTCACGATTGACATACAATGCAAGTGCTCCTGACGCGTGCATGTTAATCAAACATGCATGTTATCACAAAAGCATTTTGCAACATATGCATGTGATGCACATGTATTTGATGATTCATGCCATTCAACCGGAGGGTTCTTTCCACCATGATGTTTGTGCGTCCCCTATATTTGTGTCTTCCTTGTGTGTTTCATTCGTCTCATTCCTCCAGCGTGCTCCAACTAAAGCGTCCTGCCTTCAGCACCAGAGCTCCAGCCTCACATCGCCCTCGGCCAACAAAGCACTCCCACCCTGTCCTCGGCCTCCCACCTTATCACCATCTATGTTCACCGAGACACTAAGCTATGCATGCGCGTTGCAGAAATACCCACCTTGGCCTCATAGTCCTTATCGAGGAGGATGTTGGACGACTTGATGTCACGGTGGATGATGCGCGGGTGGCCTGCGAGGGTCAGGGGTGGACGGGGTTGGAAGAGGAGAGAGGCGAGCGGAGGTAAGAGGAGGAGCAAAGGGAGTATGCGAGAGAGCGAGGTTGGGGAAGAGAAAAGATGAGGAAGAAGGGAAGCATGGAGGAAGAGGGTGAGTGGAGGGAGAGAGTAACGGACGAAGGAGCAGCGGCGGCAGCAGCAGCAGCAGCAGCAGCGCGACTCACATTCCTCGTGCAGGTAAGCGAGGCCCTTGGCAGCGCCCAGAGCGATCTTCATGCGGAAATTCCATGCCAGCAGCCGACGGCCCTCGCCTGGGGCGGGCAGAAGGGGAGGTTCGGTTGAGGGTGAAAGGGGAAGCCTGATGTAACACCCCTCGAGGGTATCCAGACATGATAGGGTTATGGAGAGACAAAGGGTGATCAAACCGCACATAGTAACCATTCTTTCACTCACCCCACAGAAAGTCCCCCAGCAACCTATTGGGACACCAGCTCGTACACACCGATGGCAACCCAACACCTCTCTGCAAAGACCGAACAGCACAGGATTACCCATCTCCTCCCTCACTCACCGTGCAAGGCGTCCTCCAGCGACCCGTTAGGCACGAGCTCGTACACCAACAACCGCTGCGCGCTGGCGATGCAGTACCTCTGTAGTGTGACGTAGGGTTACCAAGTAACTCCGCTCTCACTCACCATGCAGAGCGTGCTCCAGCGACCCATTGGGCACGAGCTCGTACACCACCAACCGCTGCTCGCGGTAGCACTGCAACACCCTTCTAGCCCAACTACACATACTAGGGTTACCAGGTAACTCCTCACTCACCATGCAGAGCGTCCTCCAGCGACCCATTGGGCACGAGCTCGTACACCAGCAACCTCTGCGCGCTGGCGATGCAGTACCCCAGGTGCGTCACCAGGTGCTTGTGCTGCACGCGACTAATAATGTCCACCTCCGCGCGGAACTCGCGCTCCCCCTGATGGCCCCCCACCTTCAGCACCTTCACCGCCACGGGCATCCCGTCCGCCAGCACTCCGCGGTACACAGGCCCAAACCCGCCCTCTCCAAGCTTGTTACTGTCGGAAAATCCATCTGTGGCTTCTTCCAATTCCTCGTACGGAAACCACCACTCGTCGTCCGCTTCTTCGCTCATCCTATCGCCGTCCCCCAGCGCGACGGCGGCTGCTGCGCCGCCCGCGACAGCTGCGCCGGCGACGACCCCCGCACCGGCGGCTGCGCCAGCGATTGCGCCCGCGCCGCCTGCTCCCCCTCCTGAGTCGCCTCCCAAATAAGGCCCACCGCTGTCGCCACCGGTTTCGTATAGGTCTTCATCGTCCTCTTCCCCTTCCCCTTCCGCTTCCCCTTCCGCTTCCCCTTCCGCCTCCCCGTCGCCCTCCCCTTCCCCGTACAGATCCTCGACCGCTTCCTCCCCGTCTGCAGCCGCCCCGCCCTCGTCTTCGTAATACTCCTCTTCTTCCTCGCCAGCAGCAGGCGCGCCGTCGCCATACGCATTATTGCCCTCCTCGCTGTCCTCGTCCTCGCCGGGCCCGCCGCCTGCAGCCGCCGCCGCCGCTGCCGCTCCGCCCGCAGCCGCGCCGGCCGCTACCCCGGCCGCAGCCGCAGCTGCCGCCTGCCGCCCGCGCACCCCGCGGACCAGATGCGGCTGCGCGTAAAACGGCGCCTTCTCCGCGCCGCCCACGGTCCCCGGGGCCGCGCTGCCGCCGCCGCCGCCGCGGGTGCGGGTTCGCTCACCCTCCTTCTTTTTCGGTACAAGGAAAAAGAACGCGAGGAGGCCGCAGGTGACGAGGAAAATGAGCCCCACGGCGCCGCCGACAGCAATGCCTATTATCGCCCCCATTGATAACCCCGACGATTCGGGCGGAGGCGGCGGGAGGACGAACGGCGGGGAAGGCGGAGGAAACGGGGATGGTACCAAAGGTGGAGGGAAGGGCGTGACCGAGGGCGGGAACGGGGCTGGGGCGGGCGGAAGGACCGGGGGAGAGGGACTTGTGTCGGGGGGAGGGGAAGGTATCAGAGGGGGAGGGGCAGGAGGACTGGGAGGGGGCCGAAGCGGCACGGGCGGAGGGACAGGTGGCGGGTTGGGGGGACGTGGTGGCGGGTTCGGGGGAGTCAATGGCGGCTTCGGGGGACGTGGCGGGGGGTTGGGGGGACTAGCCGGGGGCTTCGGGGGACGAGGAGGCGGGTTCGGGGGGGTCAATGGCGGCTTCGGGGGACGAGGAGGGGGATTGGGGGGGCGAGGTGGGGGAGGAGAAGGAGCGGGAGGAGGTGGGCGCGGAGAGGGGGGAGGCCTAGGAGGCGGGAAAGTAGGTGGCTTAGGAGGCGGGTTAGTGGGAGGCTTAGGAGGCGGGAAAACAGGTGGCTTAGGAGGCGGGTTAACAGGCGGCTTAGGAGGCGGGTTAACGGGCGGTTTAGGAGGCGGGTTAGCCGGTGGCGGTGGGCGTTTCGCAGGCGGAGGTGGGGCAGCGACAGGGGGTGGGAACGTGGTAGGAGGAGGGTTGATCGGAGGTACATTTATTGGCGGTCGGGACGGGGCCGGGGGAAACGGGAACACAGGCCCGGTAGGGCGGTTCGGTGCGGGTGGGAAATTGAAGAGCGGAGGAGAGTCAACGGGAACGATGGGACCGGTAGGGCGGTTCGCCGCGGGAGGAATGGGAATGGGAAAAGGAAACTGCTGCGCTGTCGCGACGCCAGATCCACGGAGACCCCCCGCGGCGTCTTGACCGGAGGGGTTACCTTGTGCGACAGACGCGACGTCGTACGGTATCGGTGGATGGCGACGAGCAGAGCGATGCTCTGCGACCGTGACTTCTAACGATCGACCGGCGTCAGACGAAGACTGACTGGATATACCCGGTACGGACGGCCTCGGCAATGGCTTAAAAGGCTCGTTGTTAGAAAGATACCCCACTGATCGCGTTTCAGCTTCAGCATGCAACATGTTGGCACGCTTTCGTCTCGACAGAAAAGGTCGCTCACTATGAAAATGCTTGTGTGGTACAAACCTGTAGTCCACGCCAATTGTAGCCTTAAGTTGCCGAGCCCGAATGTCAGACTTGGCAGCTCCCTTATTTCCATCGGCCCTCCGCATTCTACGGCTACGGCTTAACTGAAGAGCCATTGCGCTACAATGGACAACGTTCAATGCCGTGACTCGCCGTTCGTTAAAGCATTATTTGTTGAGTCGGTGAAGCTCATGTCCTAAGATGCTCAAGAAGCTGTGTGGTATCAGTAGAAACGACTTGATCAAGCGATGGCGGTCTAATAAATAAATACGGAATAGGGAACTCGCAAGATAGAAATATAATTAGCTCATCCTGGGCTTCTCTCGGCCTGCACATTGATCATCGCAATGGATTATGGGACAGGTAGAACCAATGCGTCGTGACACAAGTAAAGCCATGACTAATTGCCCAAAGATGATGAAGTAGCAGAACTAGCACGGTTACCAGGGCTGCGCTAACCCTTCCGCCTACTTCCCGCTGGTTCAGCATTTTTCCTCGCTGTCTTCCACGGAGAGCGAATTGCGGAGTAGGGGGAGGGAGGGAAAGAGGGAAGGAAGCTGATTCGTGCAGAGGCAACTTGCAGATCCCAAGGTCGTCGCATCACTTGACACTATCGAGGGCAGTTCTTCTCGGAGCCGCAGAATGTACAGTATTTTGGCATTGGCTGCCGTTTTTGTATCACATGGATGGAAAGCATTCCGCGGACGGACCCGTCGTTCACGGCCAAGTGGACTGACCTTGAGCGACCTACCAAAACAAGATTCCATTCGTTAATCTTCTACGCGTTCTTGTTATAAGGTGTTTGTTCTAGTACCTTAATGTGCAGCGATTTGCTTTTGACGAGGAATATGGGGCTTGGTTTTCCCCAAGCCTCATTTTAGCCACGGCTCGGTTCGGGATTACAGAAACAACGCTCCGTATCCCTGCGACAGTGGCGAAGGGGGGAGAGCCAATCGCTGCTGTGCTGTCGTTGTTTCTCTCAGGGTTCACCGTTCGCGTTGCAACGTCAGCGACAACTCTGTTAGCCAATAACCGACGGCGGCGACACCTTGTACGACAAATACCCACCACAACAAAGACCCTCGGAAACTTCACCTGACAGCCTCGTCTTTTAGAACCCTTACTACATAGCTGTGGTGTGGACGGGCCATGGCGTATGACGACTTTCTTGAGTATTCGCTGATCCAATCCCCCTGAAAATACTAGTCTTTTCTTCAGTTGTTCCCAGACAGTCTGTTCGGTTCCACTTTTGCTGCTTCAGCTCTAATGGCTTCAGCGGGTGGTATGAGAACGAACGCCTATGTAATACTTCCTTCTTGTCCTCAGAAGTGCCCAGCCTCCCCAAATTCCGCTCTTTCATGCTTTGCGGCCATTTCCGGCGGAATTCGCGGCGGCTGCTCTCGAGCCTTAATCAGCGTATGCTCGCGGCTGCCTGACGCCGATTCCGACACAGAATCTGAGTGTGATGAGATAGTCCCTAGTGACCAATCAGAAGACCGAAGTACTTTCAGCGCGGAGCAAAGCTGGGGAAACGAGGACTTGACCGCTGAGGAGGTGGAGGGATTGCATCAGGTGCAGGAGATAGAGGAAGTGAGGGTCAATCAGTGAGCGCCTATATATCATTATTTTAGAGTTGAAGCACCTGTGCAGTAAATGGACGAATTTTGTACAAACTTTTCAATACCTAACAGCACGTGTACAGCCAATTTTGTTTAAGAATTTATTTATTCTATGTCCATCGCGGCCTTCGCAGCTTCCTTCATCTGTTTATGAGCCGCGCGCTTTCCAATCTTGAGTTGGAGCTTCTTTTGCACCCGAAGCTGGAATTTGGCCGCTTTCTTCCTCTTAGCGACACCAGCCTTGGAATCCACCTGCTACATATTAACAGGTAACAGGTATGTAGGTAGTTATAAGTACCAGAAAGAAAGCACTGGAAGGGAGACTTAAGATGTGCACTAAAAGCACACAGTTACCATTTTTTACTTAACCTACCTTCATTTTCAACAGCTTCTCTTCCTTCTTCTTTTGCAGCTTTTCCTTCTGCTCTCTTTCTCCTGGGAAAGAGAGCGAAGCGGGGGTGTGACGTGGGATGCGCGATGGGGGACGGGAGGGGATGGGGAGGTTAGAAAGGGAGTGAGGGGGTTTTGCGGGTGGTAGCAGATTGTCACGCTTTCGCAGAGCACTTAGCCATTACAATCGAGGACGGAGTCGCCGAGATGCTAAACTCCAGCTACCTATTGCTATACTCACAGGACAGGGCGCCGCTCGTGTTGTAAACGGTGCAGTCGAGTCTCGGACGAACATTTCCCCAAATTGACCTACCCTTGGCCTGTCGATTCCTCATTCTTACTTTGTTGATCAAACTCGAGTTGCCGCTTTCTTGTCTCCCTCGACTTCTTTGCCATCCGGTCTCTCTCAAAAAGCTGAAAGGACGCTAACGAACGCGCACTGCACGCAGTCCAAAACGTAAATTACAGGTGCCCGACGGAAAACAATCAGAGACGGGTTCAAGTGAAGGTTCTAGCTCCCTCATCAACCAGAAGCCAGTGCCGAAACTGGCGTCTCTTGTGCTCGCTTCGTTATACTGCAGCGCTGTACAAGTGCTGAATTTCCCGTATGACCTAAATCTCTACAAATTGCTGGTTCAGCTTGGTTGGGGAGATTTCCGTGTGTACGCGCTATGAATGTTGCGATACAGGGTATTCAAGAAAATAGCTTACAGATTGTCGAAAACACTTGCTGCGCGATGAAATATGTCGGGTGGAAGTGGCAACTTGTCCTGACTCGGGGTAAAACGCAACTGCTGAAAAAGCGTTTCATCGAGGTCTCCCCCCCCCCCCCCCCCCCCCCCCCCAAAGCTGTGGGGGCAAACAAAGTTGTATGCTGGAAAACTTATCTGAAAGCTTTTCATCTCAGTGCCCCTCGGGCTCAGTTCAGAACTGCACCAAACAGTTTTATCAGCTGCCCAATTCTGTCATCATAAAAATCGTATCGTTCACACGTGTTTCCATCTCAACGGGCAATTCACCGACCCAAACCAAAAGCCACCGCGTTCGATCAGTGCAAAACGCCACATGCACGTATCGGCCCGCATTCTCCGTCGAATTACGTTTCAGGTATTTCGCAACAAGATAAGTGATCCGACCGACCCGTTTGATTTTCACGCGGATTCGTACAGTACAGCTGGAGCCCACGTCGCCCAAACCAAAAGTTCCTCTTTTCATTCGGGGTTTCAGCCCGAATGCGTCATTGCTTCAGAGGACACAGCTGTGGTGTGTGGGGTGGGGGGGGGGACCAACCGAAACCGCGCTAGTGGCTAGATCAGTACAGTAAGGAGAGAATCCAGTTTGGCGTGAGCTGCTGCAATCTCCCTATGCTCGCTCGCATCGATTTCTCCTCTTCCATCATGGACCCCTCCTCCTACCCCCTCCCCCGACCCCTCCTCCTGCCCCCGCTTCTTCCCCCTTCCCCCTTTCCCAAGTGACGCCTGCCCGCCGCGACGACCCTCGGCCATTTTTGCCCGCTTGGCTTGCTGAACCGCTGAAAACAAGACTCACGTTGCTAACAGCATGACAACCCCAGGCAAGAACTTCTTGAAGGCAGGCGGGGCAAAAGCGGAACAGTTCTGCAGTTACCCTGGGTTTCGAACTATCTTCGGTTACAATGTGGTCCTCACCTCCACGCGTTCCGGTCCCGAACGGTGGGGGAAGAAGAGAGAATCACACACAAAGGCCCACTCGCAGTACTGTGAGTCCTTTTTCCCACCTCACATCACGAGTTGCAAGCCATGATTCATGAGTCCTTTGTGAGTCGTAACGCTTCACGACAGTCCTTCGCCGCAAGCGCGTCTCACAGCAAAAAAAAAAATCCCAGACCCTGCTGCTATGATCATTACCAGACTCTACTAGCTTTCTGTAGTGGTAGTAGTAGGTAATGTTCTCTTTGAACAATAGATTGCACTTTTCGCCAACGCGGCAGCATCCGAGCGAAAATGCCGCGGCGCGGCGCTGCAATGTCAAGGCGGTTACGTCTACCGTGGATCGCGGCCGCAAATCTCGTGCTGCTTCTAGTCGCGTACACTCCGTGCTCCGGCGAACTAGATGCAAATCTCCCGCCCGCAGGGGGGTTATTAAAATCATCCAGAAGTAACGGACTTAGTAGAAGTACTCCTGGTGATCGTCGAACGACGTGGACTAAAAAAAGGCCTGCTCTGCCCATCCCGCTTCGCCCTGTCGGCTGGCAAAACGCAAACCACGTTGCTCCCGCGCCGCTCCTGACTGTTTTGCACGGGCAATGGTCCCCTGAACGAACGCCTCAACTCCGCCACGCCACCGAATCCTCCGCCGGAGATCCCGAGGGCGTCCGCGGCGACGCGCGCGGCAACTGGGCGTCTGGGGGAATGGTCAGCGCAAGGCGGTGGCAGTGGCGGGGGGGAAAGAAGGACCTCTCGGGGGAAGCCGTCGAGGAAGCCGCGGGGGACGAGGGGGAGGATGCGGCTGCGCGCACCGCGCCTCGATCATTGTCTCAAGCCGCTCCCAATCTGGACAATGCCATTACAATAGGCAGTGATAAAGGCAGCAGTACTGCTGACAGTAGCAGCCAGATCGAAAAGCTCAAGAGGGGAATCGCGCGCCCCATTTCCGAGGCTACTAAAACTACTAAGACTTCCCTTTCCATCTCATCCACGTCAGCTACTGCGTCATCCACGTCATCATCCGCGTCAATGCCGACCCCCATCGGCATTAGTCCGCATTGGAGCATTTACTGTACGGACAGATGCGGAGTCATGTGGAAACCAATCCGAGTGTACGTGGTGTGGTACGGTTACTTCTCCGAGTCGCAGAAGCAGCTCGTCCGTACGCTCACCAGGTCGTTCAGTCCGAGTGACGACCCTGCCGTTACAGTTCCCCTCTGGTGGAACATCAACCGGCTGTACTACGACCAGCAGGGGCGTTTCATCTCGGCAAATGTAACGTGGGTCAAGGAAAAAGATGACCTTGGGTATTCCCGAGGGAAAACATTGTGGCTGGATGACGTGGAAGCGGTGGTCGCCACAGCCATTGCTACGAGCGAGCTGCCTTATGACGAGGATGGAGTGTACTTCGTGCTCTCGGACCAATACGTGAACCAGGTCAGGTGAAGCCTGAGTATGTGCTTGTGTTGATGAAATGCCTCTTCTCTCTTCTCTCTTATCTCCTCCTTCTTTCGATCCCCCTTCGCCCCTTCACATCCCCCTCCTTCCTTCCTCTCCCCCCGCCCCTCCCTTCCCCGCAGCAATGGAGCACAACAGACAAATTCTGCACCACGTTCTGCGGGTGGCATTTCTTCGGCACGGCGCCCTCCCGGGGTAGCTTCATTTATTCCTGGGTCGGCCGCGCCGACCGCCTCGTGCGTGGGGGGAAGGAGGGGGTGCTGGCGGCTAGTTAGGGGGTGATGTGATGGGGAGTTGGGAAGATGAGGTGGCGAGGTTGGAGCCTTCATTATTCCTGGGTCGGCCGCGCCGACCGCCTCGTGTGTGGGGGGGGAGGAGGGGGGGTGTTTGGGGCTGGTGGGGGTATCTGTTGGGGGCGGTGGAGTGGTGGGAGTGGGGAAGGGCTCTTTGGGGAATTCTAAAAAGTTGGGCTCTTTGGGGAATTCTAAAAAGCTGGGCTCTTTGGGAAATTCTAAAAAGCCGGGCTCTTAGGGGAATTCTAAAAAGTTGGGCTCTTTGTGGAATTCTCAGAAGTCGGGCTCTTTGGGAAATTTTCAAAAGTCGTGCTTCTGCAAGCCCGGCGAGGTTTCTAGCAGAGGTACGTAACAAGGATGTAACAAGGATGTTGGGATGGATGCACTGACAAGCATGGACGATTCATACACCACCTCGAACATCCGCCTTTCCCCACCTCTCTCTGCCCTCCCCCGCCCTCCCTTATTGCACATCTCCCCACCCTTCCAGTGCCCCACCTCGTGCATCGCTAGTGACATCCGCACGGCCAGCAAGGCACCTAACAGAGATGTGGGCATGGACGCGTAGCTGTCCGTGTTCGCACACGCGCTCATGCAGACGCCTCTCCCCACCTCACTCCGCTCCTCCCCCTTTATCCCCCACCCCCAACCCCAGTGCCCCACGTCCTGTATCTCCTCTGATATTCGAACGGCCAGCAAGGTACCTAACAGAGACGTGGGCATGGATGCTCTCAGTGTTTGCTCATGAGCTCAAGCCACCTCTTCCCGTCGCACCCCACCCATCCCTCCCCAGTGCCCCACGTCGTGCATCGCTAGTGACATCCGCACGGCCAGCAAGGCACCGAACAGAGACGTGGGCATGGATGCCTTGCTGTCGGTGTATGCGCACGAGCTGGCAGAGGCTGCGTCTTCGCCGTTCGTGAGCACATGGTTTGATGACAAGGGCGAGGAGAACGCTGACAAGTGCGCGTGGAAGTGAGTGTGTGTGTGTGTGTGTGTGTGTGTGTGTGTGTGTGTGTGTGTGTGTGTGCGTGCGTGCGTGCGTGCGTGCGTGCGTGCGTGCGTGCGTGCGTGCGTGCGTGCGTGCGTGCGTGTGTGTGCGTGTGTGTGTGCGTGCGTGCGTGCGTGTGTGTGTGTGTCTGTGCCCGCGTGCGTGCGTGCGTGCGTGCGTGTGTGTGTATGTCTGTGCCCGCGTGCGCGTGCGTGCGTGCGTGCGTGCGTGCGTGTGTGTGCGTGTGCGCGCGTGCGCGTGCGTGCGTGCGTGCGTGCGTGCGTGCGTGCGTGCGTGCGTGCGTGCGTGCGTGCGTGCGTGCGTGCGTGCGTGCGTGTGTGTGTCTGTGCCCGTGCTCCTCCTGTTCCCACGTTCTCTTGAGGCGTCCCAGAAGCCCCATATGCACCACACCCATGTTCTTTGCCCCACTACCATCGCATGCACTGCTGTGTCCACACCTCCTCACCCCATCCTTCCACTCCACACCCCCCCACACTCCTCTCCCCTCTTTTTCCCCTCGTCCTGTCCCTCCCTGCCTTGCCTCTGCAGGTTCAACCCAATTCTCACGGACTCATCAGGAGGCAAATACAACCTGGTGGGGGTCAACGGCTTTAAGTTCCTCATTCAGCAAAACTGGGATCTCACCACTGGCACCTGCCAGCTCACCATGCCCTACCCCCCTGCCCCTCCTCCCCCCCCCTCCCCTCCCTCCCCTCCTCCGCCTCCTTCCCCGCCTCCCTCCCCCCCTCCTCCACCCTCTCCCCCGCCGTCGCCCCCCCCATCTCCTCCCCCACCTCCAAGCCCTCCCCCTCCCTCTCCTCCCCCCCCATCGCCGCCTCCCCCATCTCCCCCTCCTCCCTCTCCACCTCCCCCCCCTCCCTCGCCTCCTCCTCCCCCCTCGCCCCCGTCCCCTCCTCCTTCCCCTCCTCCACCCCCTCCGCCCCCTCGTATGCGCTCTGTTCCCCCTCAGCGGCCCCCCAAGGGCGTGGGGGAATATGTGCAGCGGCTATTCAAGAGACTCTTTCCGAATGGCCGATAACTGTATAAAGGAATGTTGTTCAGTGGTATGGTACATCACAGATACAGTGTTGTACAAAAGAAAGGTAAACAGCCTCGGTTGCGTCTGGTAGGGAGGGAGAGGAGCAGAAAGTACGGTATGCCAAGCATGGCAAGTGCTCTTCTTACAGTACACAGCAGCTGTAAGAGTAATTTTTTTTTTTTTTTTTTTTTTCAGAACCCCACTCCACCCGGAACAAAGAGAAGCCAAGCTGGGTATGCGTGACACTACATGCGATGGCGGCAGGAGCATGGGCAAAAACATATCTGACTAGCCCTGCCGGTACAGGCACAGGCACACGGACAGCGCTGGTAACAACCCCACCCCACCCACTGACAACAATAGCCCCATCAAGCAGTGACAACCCGCCGAATACCCCGTCTAGCTGATTAGGTAGATGCGGTTTGTCGTGGAATGCAATCTCCCCTCCCACCCCATGCCGCCCATCCCAACCCACCTCTCTCCCCCCCCCCCACACCCCTCATCGCTTCCCTCTCCCCCATATTCTCCTCCAAATCTTCTCCGGATTTGATTGCGGCGGGGGGGATTTAGGCGGAGGGAGGAACTTGGGCGGTGAGGGAGGGGGAGGAGGCAAGGGGTATGGGAGGGTGAGTTTGCAGGCACCAGTGGTGAGATCCCAGTTTTGCTGGATAAGGTACTTTGAGCCGTTGACCCCCACCAGGTTGTAGCGCGCTCCTGATGGGTCCGTGAGAATGGGGGCGAACCTGTAGCGGTGAGAAGCAGTGAGGAACAGGACGAGGGGGAAAAAGGGGAGAGGGGGGGAGAGGGGAGGGGACGCGGGAAGGAGGAGGTTAGAGCTGTAGCAAGTTGCTATGGGTCAGGACCGTCAGGGAGAATGGGGGCGTTTTTTGAGTCGACTCAAAAGTCAACCGAAAGGGAGAATGATGGGTGCACACCATGATGGGTGCACCGTGCACGTAAGAAGCAGGAGGACCGAGATGAAGCAGGAGGACCGGAGAGCGCAAGAGGAAATGACACGAGTACCGTAGGAGGAAATGACAAACAGAGAAGGGCCAGAAACCAATCACTTCCACTCCTCACTCCCCCCCCCCCTCAATCCCACCCACCCGTCACTCCGTCCCACCCCTCAATCCCACCCACCCGTCACTCCGTCCCACCCCTCAATCCCACCCACCCGTCACTCCGTCCCACCCCTCAATCCCACCCACCCGTCACTCCGTCCCACCCCTCGATCCCACCCACCCGTCACTCCGTCCCACCCCTCCATCCCACCCACCCGTCACTCCGTCCCACCCCTCAATCCCACCCACCCGTCACTCCGTCCCACCCCTCGATCCCACCCACCCGTCACTCCGTCCCACCCCTCCATCCCACCCACCCGTCACTCCGTCCCACCCCTCAATCCCACCCACCCGTCACTCCGTCCCACCCCTCAATCCCACCCACCCGTCACTCCGTCCCACCCCTCAATCCCACCCACCCGTCACTCCGTCCCACCCCTCGATCCCACCCACCCGTCACTCCGTCCCACCCCTCCATCCCACCCACCCGTCACTCCGTCCCACCCCTCAATCCCACCCACCCGTCAATCCGTCCCACCCCTCAATCCCACCCACCCGTCACTCCGCCCACCCCTCAATCCCACCCACCCGTCACTCCGTCCCACCCCTCAATCCCACCCACCCGTCACTCCGTCCCACCCCTCAATCCCACCCACCCGTCACTCCGTCCCACCCCTCAATCCCACCCACCCGTCACTCCGTCCCACCCCTCAATCCCACCCACCCGTCACTCCGTCCCACCCCTCGATCCCACCCACCCGTCACTCCGTCCCACCCCTCCATCCCACCCACCCGTCACTCCGTCCCACCCCTCAATCCCACCCACCCGTCACTCCGTCCCACCCCTCGATCCCACCCACCCGTCACTCCGTCCCACCCCTCCATCCCACCCACCCGTCACTCCGTCCCACCCCTCAATCCCACCCACCCGTCACTCCGTCCCACCCCTCGATCCCACCCACCCGTCACTCCGTCCCACCCCTCCATCCCACCCACCCGTCACTCCGTCCCACCCCTCAATCCCACCCACCCGTCACTCCGTCCCACCCCTCAATCCCACCCACCCGTCACTCCGTCCCACCCCTCAATCCCACCCACCCGTCACTCCGTCCCACCCCTCGATCCCACCCACCCGTCACTCCGTCCCACCCCTCCATCCCACCCACCCGTCACTCCGTCCCACCCCTCAATCCCACCCACCCGTCACTCCGTCCCACCCCTCAATCCCACCCACCCGTCACTCCGTCCCACCCCTCAATCCCACCCACCCGTCACTCCGTCCCACCCCTCAATCCCACCCACCCGTCACTCCGTCCCACCCCTCAATCCCACCCACCCGTCACTCCGTCCCACCCCTCAATCCCACCCACCCGTCACTCCGTCCCACCCCTCAATCCCACCCACCCGTCAATCCGTCCCACCCCTCAATCCCCCACTCACTCCCATGAGCACTTGTCGGCGTTCTCCTCGCCGCTCTCATCGAACCACGTGGCAACGAACGGGCTCGACGTGGCCTCTGCCAGCTCGTGCGCAAACACCGACAGCAGCCCGTCCATCCCCGCGTCCTGATTGGGCGGCGCCGCCTCGCTGGCACGCAGAGCTCGCGTGATGCAAGATCTGGGGCATAATGTTGCCGCGTTCCCGACCCAGGAGTACACAATGCTTCCGAAGCTGGAGGCTCGGCCGTCCCAGTGCCACCCGCAGAAGCTGGCGCAGAACGCTGGTCTGCTGCCGCCTGGCATATTCCACATTTGGGATACGGTTTCATCCGAGAGGACAAAGTACACTCCGTCCTCGTTATAAGGCAGCTGGTTGGAGGATATTGCGTTGGTGATGAGGCTCCTGACGTCAGCATCGGAAAGAGTCTTGCCTCGGGAATAGTTTGCATCCTCGACCTCACCGCCCCATGTAACGGACTCGGAGATGTGGTTACCACTCGAGTCGTAGTACAGCCGATTGATGTTCCACCAGAGGGGAACTGCAGGGATGGAGTGAGGGTGTGTAGTGGAGAGGAAGGAGTAGGACGGGCAAAGGGAAGAGGAAAGAGGGGCGAGAGGGGTAGAAGTGCAGGTTGGTTCTAGTGTGAAGTCAAAGGAACTAAGATGCTGAACCTAGAACCTCTTGCAATTCCTGTCAGTGCGTGGTTACAACGAGGGGGACAGCCCCTGTCAGTGCTAACAACGAGAGGACAACACCTGTCAGTGCTCATAACGAGGGGACAACACCTGCCAGTGCTTGCAACGAGGGGGACAGCACCTGTGACGGACGGGTCGGCGTGTGGGCTGAGTGACGCGGTGAGCGAACGAACCATCTGCTTCTGAGTCTCGGAAAACGCGCCATACCACACGACATACACGCTGATTGGCCGCTCCATCACCCCGCACGCGCGCCCCGTGCAACTCGCGCTCCAGTGCGGAGATATTCCAATTGGCCCGTTCCTCCCCCTCCCCGCCGTCACCGCCTTTCTCCCGCCCCCCGTCGCCCCGCTGGTGCCCAGCGGGCCGGCTGTGGCGGCGAGCGCGTGGTTGGCGGCGGCAGAAGAAGAGGCGGAGGGCGCTGTTACGTCATGCGCGTCGCTGCACAGAGGGGACGAATGATGGTTTGTGATGGGTAGGCGCGATTCGGGCGCAGGGATTTTGCGAGAAGTACAAAGCGATCCTGCGAGAATTCGAATTCCCTGCAAATGCCAGCAACTCTGGAAATGTCCCAAAAGGAACTCTTGCCAGTCCCGACCGCGTCGTAGCTGGAAAGAATCCAGTCTGATGATCTCAATGTTTTGAGACGTCTCAAAGAATCCAGTCTGATGATCTCAATGTTTTGAGACGTCTCAAAGAATCCAGTCTGATGATCTCAATGTTTTGAGACGTCTCAAAGAATCCAGTCTGATGATCTCAATGTTTTGAGACGTCTCAAAGAATCCAGTCTGATGATCTCAATGTTTTGAGACGTCTCAAAGAATCCAGTCTGGTGATCTAAATGTTTTGAGACGTCTCAAAGAATCCAGTCTGATGATCTCAATGTTTTGAGACGTCTCAAAGAATCCAGTCTGATGATCTCAATGTTTTGAGACGTCTCAAAGAATCCAGTCTGATGATCTCAATGTTTTGAGACGTCTCAAAGAATCCAGTCTGATGATCTCAATGTTTTGAGACGTCTCAAAGAATCCAGTCTGATGATCTCAATGTTTTGAGACGTCTCAAAGAATCCAGTCTGATGATCTCAATGTTTTGAGACGTCTCAAAGAATCCAGTCTGGTGATCTAAATGTTTTGAGACGTCTCAAAGAATCCAGTCTGATGATCTCAATGTTTTGAGACGTCTCAAAGAATCCAGTCTGATGATCTCAATGTTTTGAGACGTCTCAAAGAATCCAGTCTGATGATCTCAATGTTTTGAGACGTCTCAAAGAATCCAGTCTGATGATCTCAATGTTTTGAGACGTCTCAAAGAATCCAGTCTGATGATCTCAATGTTTTGAGACGTCTCAAAGAATCCAGTCTGATGATCTCAATGTTTTGAGACGTCTCAAAGAATCCAGTCTGGTGATCTAAATGTTTTGAGACGTCTCAAAGAATCCAGTCTGATGATCTCAATGTTTTGAGACGTCTCAAAGAATCCAGTCTGATGATCTCAATGTTTTGAGACGCCTCAAAGAATCCAGTCTGATGATCTCAATGTTTTGAGACGTCTCAAAGAATCCAGTCTGATGATCTCAATGTTTTGAGACGTCTCAAAGAATCCAGTCTGATGATCTCAATGTTTTGAGACGTCTCAAAACACTCCTTTTTTCACGTGGCTTCATTATTTTGAGACGTCTCAAAGAATCCAGTCTGATGATTTCAACGCAGGATTCGATTGCGGCGCACCTGAAGATCGCGGCGACGCCCCGTGGTACGGCGGTTGCGGCGCCAGCGGTCGTCATAGTCGCGGCATTGGGATTACCGACGGACGCCGTTCCCTGCTGGAGGCGAATTAGCGAACGCGATGACCGCGTGCGACTGCCACGCGACGCCTGCGACTCTGGGCGATTGGCTGCGATTGGTCGCAGGAACACTGGTTTATCGTCGCCAGCAAGCACCTTCGTGCGAGCGTACGCCGACGCGAATGACTCTCGGCCAAGCGGAGGAGGGTCCGCGCGAGGCGCTAAATGCCTGCGGGCGGGTGTATGGCTGCTAATTCGCTGGCTGGCGGTTAGCGGAGCGCGCGAGGCGGCAAGAAGCGCTGCAACGAGCAGCCAGGTCGGTAGGACGGTGCGATGGCGGCGCAAAGCGGAGATCTTTGTCTGGTGAGTTGCGCGGCGCCATGGAAATGTCATGGCTGTGGTGTGCGCGGCGTTCTGCTGAGAAATTCCGAGTTTGATTAGAAGCAGAACGAAGCGCCGCGAACGAATCTGCTGCTGTCACAGCGGCAGCAGCGGCGCTTTTGGAGAGCAGCGGCGAGCTCACCACCACCATGCCCAAGAAGTGCAGATTGCACTAGGGGTAGGTACATATAGCTAAGCAAGAAACATGGTGTTCTCGCTGACCTAAAAACTTCTGCACAAAGCCTCATAAATCACGTCATCGCTTCATCACTCAATTCTCTTCAGCTGGGCATTATGCCGATGTGTCAAGTGCGGCTGTCGCTTAGTCTTGGTTGCCAGCAGAGCAATTGAGTTCGTTCTTCCGTGGTTGGTGGTGATGGTGTGGTAGGGAGGTTTGTGTGTGCAGTGCATCAGCGACGCATCGCGCTGGTGGTTGGTCGAGTCGAGTCGAGACGCGGAGTGGGGCGGGGGGAGGAGGGGAAGGGACGGGCGCAACCCAGTAAGCGCAATCAATGTGCGGATGGATGGATAATGCGTGGTCGATGTTGCTCTTTTCGTGCATGGTCTTTGGTAATTCCACACTCTGAAGCGTTCGGTGTACTTGAAAACTGAAACATTTGTTAGCATTGTCACGTCACTTGTGCGGACCTCCACCACCCCGTGGAGTGCTGAAAATGAATTACGATTTTCTGGGAACCGCTTAAGGGCTATTACAAAAAGGGTGATTCCCTATCAATTGTGTAATCTCTGCACCTGTGGTGCGGCGTGCGCGCCAAATCGAGATCCATTCAACCGCGTGGGATGTGTGGAGGGGAACAAACAGTGAGCTTGGGAGGGAGGGAGGAGGGGAGGATCTCAGGAGATCCCCCCTCACACAGAATACACCAGCTGTGATTCCTGGGGGCTGGGGGCTGAGAGCAGTCATTTCTTTTGCTTCTGTTCGCAAGAGTTTGGCGAATTTCGCATCCAATGAACACGGTGCACGGCGCATGTCCTGTACTCGTTATTGAGGAACAACTGCGATGTACAAACTCCACTTGATTGGAGTTACGTACGTTCCTGACCACGAACAATTACGAGAGAACCACTCATCGTATAATGACTAATAGTCACGAGAAAACTTCAAAGATCAATAACCTGATAGTGAAGAAACCGATATCTCCTCACCGAGGATACTTTGCACCAAGACAGCGTCCACCATCATTCTCGCTCCACCCGATCACTTCTCCGTGGCCCCTTTAGTTCCGGAATCGAACGGCAGCTTTGCTCCCATCGTCCAATCGCGGCAAAATCTATGGTGGTCGCGCGAGCAGCAGCACTGGCAGCTTCTATGCCTGGCTGTACGGCAAGCTCCAGGTTTATTTATCGGGGGAGCTCCAAGCAGGTTGTCTTCTGATGGCTGAGAGGAAAGATCGCTTTTCAGGAAAAGTCTCTTCTTTCGCTACCTTTCTCAACGGCGATCCCAATTGAACGGCCAAGGCTTCTGTTTTGCAGTCCCTCTCACAGCGTACGTAGTCAGAATCAGCTCGCTGAAATTTCAACCAATGGCAGCATACTGGCCCGCCGCTCTCGTTCTGCTGCTCGCCGTCGTTGTCGTCGGCGCATCTGTCGCCAATTCAGCGATTCTCGATGTCTCTGACGCTGCCACCGTTCCTGCCGCACGAGACGCCGCCTTGACCGCCGCGAGTATCGGCGGTCGTAAGAGCGGCAGCGGCATTGCTGGCATTTCCGCAGCCGCCGCCGGCGGAAACGGCGGCGCCGTCGTCGTTGAGAGGGTTGCATGGGGTCGCAATACGAGCGACAGCAGCGGCGAAAGCTACGACGCGGGCGACGATAGCAGCGATGTGATAAGCGAGTTTGGCATCATGGCGTGTAGCGCAGTGGGCTTGCTTCGCTCCGAACGTGCAGATTCTGCCATAAGCGCTGCCTTAGAACCGGCCGATCCTGTAAATTATTCCAATGAAAGTGCTGCTGCTGCTTCTGCTGCTGCTGCTGCTGCAGCCGCAGATGGTGGTGCTGCCGGCGCGCAAGGCGGCAAGGGCGGAGGGTTCACAGCGCCGAAGGACCACCGGACGGAGCTACGGTGGGATGTGTACAGCATTAGCGGCCTCATCCTCACTGCATGCGTGAGCCACTAACGCGTACTATGAGGCCCCTCGCAGGCGCGGTGCGACGTGATCGATCTGTGATCGGATCTTCCCCTCGTGCGGACCTCGATTCCGGTGCATTTTCACTCCTTCACTCCCCCCCACCGTTCATCAACCCCCCCTACGTGCTCCTCCGATCATCATAGTTTTCCGTTCCATCCTCTCCCCTCCACCATTTCCTCACCATCTCCTCTGCCATCTTCCGCGCGGCAGTGCGCGCTGCTGGCGAACGCGGCGGGGATAGGCGGGGGGCCATTCTACATGCCACTCTTCAACTCCTTCCTCGGCTTCACCGCCAACGGCGCCACCGGCCTCTCGCACACCATGGTCGCCTCCAGGTGCTGTACCCCGCTATAGTCACACCATGGTCGCCTCCAGGTGCTGTACCCCGCTATAGTCACACCATGGTCGCCTCCAGGTGCTGTACCCCGCTATAGTCACACCATGGTCGCCTCCAGGTGCTGTACCCCGCTATAGTCACACCATGGTCGCCTCCAGGTGCTGTACCCCGCTATAGTCACACCATGGTCGCCTCCAGGTGCTGTACCCCGCTATAGTCACACCATGGTCGCCTCCTGGTGAAACAGTATACAATGGATTTGAACCTCTACAAGACGTGCTCCGCTATAGTCACATCATGGACGCCTCCAGGCACCGTACTCAATGGACAATGCACCTTTATAGTCACACCATCTCTGCATTTCAGCGCCATTGTCACGCCGTGGTCGCCTCCAGGTGCCTGTGTATCGATCTTTCTTTCTTTCATCCCTCGCTCTGCACCATCCCCTTGTCACCCACGCCACTCTTCCCTCCCCTTTCCGTCACCCCTCTCCTCCTCTCCTCTTCTCCCCTCCCCTAAACACTGGCGTGGCGAGCACCTTCTACGGGCTGATCCAGAGCAGCCCCGCGGATCCATCACAGCCGTTGATCGACCTGCGCCTGGCGCTCACCTTCACGCCTGCGCTGCTGCTGGGCGTCAGCTGCGGTGTGCTGCTCAACCCGCTCCTGCCGCCCTGGCTTCAGGTCCTGCCCCTCCCCTGCTGCTGTTAGGTGCTACCTCTTCTGCTTCCACATTTGCTCCAGGTGCTGCCGCTGCTGCTGCTGCTGCTGCTGCTGCTGCTGCTGCTCACAGGTGCTGCCCCTGCTGGGGGTGACAGGTGACAGGTGCTGCTCGTGCTGCTGACAGGGCTGGTAATGCTGACAGAATCTGCTCGTGAGGCTTGATACTGCAACCCATGGCCCATCACTTGCAATGACTCTGCTCATCAGACCTCCAGTCCAGTCCCCAAGTCCCTCCTCCTTCCCGTTCTTCTTCTACTTCCCCTTCCCCTCCGCCTTCCCCTCCCGGCCCCACTCACTGGCCCGCAGACGTCCCTACTGGCGATACTGCTGGGGTACGTAGCGAGGGAGACGGGCATCAAGGCGAGCAAGGCGTGGGAGAAGGAGACCCAAGCCGCTGCGGCCAGGCAGAATCAGCAGCAGCAGCGGCAGCAGCAGCCCCCCTCCACCTCCTCCTCCTCGATCAACACGCCTCTGCTTTCACAGTCAGCAGCAGCAGAAGCAGCAGCAACTGCCCCCTCCTCCTCTGCCCCTTCTGCCGCTTCCTCCTCTCCCACCGCCCACGTCCATTCCAAGCGGCGCTGGTTGGACCCGTCCAGTGGATCTGGGCGGCTGTCGGACTTTGTGGCTCACACTGCCGCCCAGCTGCTGCCACTCGTGGGCCTTGGCGGTATGTGGGGGTGGTGGTGGTGGGAGATGGGCAGGCGGCATGCGGGTGGGTGGGGAAACATAACCAGGATCCTCATGAAACTGGTGCATCCTTTGAGAAAAAAACCCTGCCAACCCTACTCGTGACAGTTATTGGTATGGCAGTAAATTGCAATCGCCGTAACGCCGTTCTTCATTGCCCCATCATCCATTCTCCCTTTCCCCCCTCTCTCAGTGCTGTGGGTGTCAATGATGGCCCTTGAGCGCGGGCTGGCAGGCACGACGCGGTGCAGCCGCCAGTTCTTCCTCTACTGGGCGGCACAGACGCTGCTCTGCTTTGCCGCCACTGCTGCCATGGTGGCCTATCAGGTAATGCCACGTGCTTCCCTCGCCTATCAGGTGCCCCATGTTCTCCCAACATTCTATCTGCAATCCTTTCCCAAGAAATCAATTAACCATCGCCCACCCACTCTTCCTCCCAGGTTCTGGGAGCATGCACCAATCAACCATCTTTTCCACCTTTTCCTCTTTCTTTTACCCCCCTCCCCCCGGCCACCCTCTCCCCACTTTCCCCTCCCAGGTTCGGGCGGCGTCCACCAATCCGGATGCAGAGGGGGCGTCAGCACTCTCACGGGTGCTCATGGCTGGGCAGACAGATGAGGACGGGGCAGGCGATGATGAAGTTGTGGAGGCCCGGAGAAAGCGGGCTGCCCAGAAAATATTTAAGGTCAGCGCACAGGATATGTTGATGTGTACATTTCTCACGCTGCATGGCTAGCGGCTGTGCTCCTCTCTTGTCCATCCAGCCCGTCTTGCTGGCTGGCTGGAAGCAGCAAGGAAAGCCAGTCCTGCACGCGTTACCGAGCCGACTATCCTTGCTGCTTCCAAGCCCTGCTCACCTTGCTGCTCCTTGCTGTTCTTTGGTCTTTTGCCCTTCCCTGATGTTGCATTTGCTTTCCTTTGGTGGCAGGTGGTGGGGGTGATGGTGGTGGCGGGAGTGATGGTGGGGGTGCTGGGCATCGGAGGGGCACCGCTCTTCAACCCCTTCATGCTCTCGCTCGGCATTCCGCCCCAGGTACTGACAAATGATGCCGCCCCAGGTACTGCCGAATGATGCCGCCCCAGGTACTGCCGAATGTTGCCGCCCCAGGTACTGCCGAATGTTGCCACCCCAGGTACTGCCGAATGTTGCCGCCCCAGGTACTGCCGAATATTGCTGCCCCAGGTACTGCCACATGATCCCTTCACAACCACGCTGACTCCAATCCCGCTTACTTGCCCCGCTCCTCCCCCCTCCCCCTCTCCTTCCAATCACAGCATCAACGTCGGTGATGATGGTGCCAGCATCAACATCGGGGATATGTGCTGGAGCATAACACCATACTCCAGCACCAACCTGTCTTGCGCCACTGACCCCACTCCCTCCCACTTCCCCCTTCTCTCCCTCTCCCCCCTCTCAGATCACAGCATCAACGTCAGTGATGATGGTGCTGTTTGGCAGCAGCAGCGTCTCCCTCTCCTTCCTCTTCCTCCACCGCCTCAACCTCGCCTATGCTGCCGTCTTCGCCCCCACCGCCTTCATCGCCTCCCTCCTGGGGGTCACAATCGTGGGTCGTATAGTCAAGAGCACCGGCCGTGCTTCGATCATCATCTTTATTCTCACTGCGATCATTGCTGTGGGGACCACACTGACGGTGGTGCTGGGCGCGCCGAGGATTTTAGATGATGTGATGAATGCCAGGAACCTCTGGTTCCACTCGCTCTGCCCTGCCAATAAATGCTTGCGAATGTCTTCCTCCACTTGCTGTGCTGATACGGCAGATGCTCTCCCAGTTGCCGATTGACACTCTCTTGGTTGCTCAAAGGTTCCCTCCAATTTCCTTGTAGTATAGTATTTTGTCCTCCACATGCTGATGCTGTGTGTTCCCAAATGCTGATACCACGGTACTGGAAGATGATTTTCCAGTTGCTGCTAGATGCTCTCCATGTCGCTCCTTCTTGCGTACCAGACTTCGAGCAAGCTTGCAATCAGCCTGTCAGAATGCAGCAAGCTAGATTAGGATGCAATTGACAGCTCAAGACGGGTTGTGAATGTGATTCAGCCTGCCTTACACACACATTGGGGGCTGGAGATAGGGTCGCGTCATGTGGAGATTGGCCCGGTCAACCTCAAAGGCTGCTGGTCCCACTGAGGCATGAGGTCAGAGACAATGCCCCGTGGAGCTAGCGGGTTTGTGCTGTGGAATGGCAACTGGACACACGCATGTGCTGGCGTCAATACGAAAAAAGGCCCAAATCTACTGTACTAGAGCAGGCGTTTTACCATACCGAGGGCCTGCAACAACGGCAGCAGACAAACTACCGTACCTAGGTGGGTGCCCTGTTCTCTAAAGCAATGACTCCCATCCATCCCGTTACAATGACCCTCGTCTCCCAACCACCACCATCCCACCAGCATCACCACATGATGGACTGCTGAGACATCGATGTTGCACGGGCCACAAGAACCGATGCTTGTCGCCCGTGCAGATAGGTCGAGAGGTCGATGGGCAGCAGCAGGTGACCGTCGAATATCATATTCACTCCGGGGTATGCCGGGCGGCTGAGGTCGTCCTCTTCCTCCTCTGACGTGAAGCTTGGATCACGATTTGATTGCGCATAGGGGTCCTGCGGATCATCCTGTGTGGCCGCGAAGCTGGAGAATGGAGGGAGGGGGAGAGGGAATAAGGGAAGGAAGGAAGAAAGGAGGAGTGTGAGCTGGAGAGTGGAATGAGATGAGATAGTTTCCATGTCAATCCCTTTTTTGGCAAACGCCAATAGTGTTGAAGGTTTTCAGAAACCACTCATACCTGGGGGCTTGATTTTCTGGCAGGTACCAAAACTCTGAGAAGTTTCGGCTCAACCTGTGCTTCTGCCCCATCCTCCCCCTCCTGTCCCCCGCCCTCCTCCCCCCTCCCTTCTCCGCATCCACTGCTGCCACCGCAGCCGCAATCACCCCCCCAATCTCCCCTCTCCTCCCTCCTCCCCGCCCCCCACCCCTCTCGCCTGCTCCCCTCCCCGACGGCGACGGCGGCACATGCCTGACAGTCCGCCTCGGCAGCAGCACAGAAAAGGGAGACGCAGCAGCAGTGGAGGCAGCAAACGAAGCAGACCAGCGGCGGGAGGTGGACCGCAGGAGAGCCACATTCCCGGTGTAGACCGCCCGGGAGACGGGGCCGTGCTGGCGGTAGTCAGAAATGAATTCTCGCAGGGCGGAGCGGAGGGAGAGGGTGGAGCGGCGCTGCGAGGCGAGCTGGGGAGGGGTGAGCATGCTGTGAGAGACCACGGCGTCGCAGACCTGGCAGCACAGGTGCGTGTGAAACAGCGGAATGCCAAACTCCACACTGTGTGCCACCCACTCGCCCCGCCGCTGCTGCTTCTTCTTCCCTGGGCTTCCCCTCGTCCCTCCTGCTCCCGCCTCTCCTCCACTAACGTCTATTCTCAACCTCCCTTCCCCAGTGGCAGTGCCAGCGCCGGCAGCACCACCCCCTTGTGCATCCTCCTCGTCTTCGTCGTCCTCCTCCCCGGCCTCTGTTCGGATAACCCGCACGAACCCCACAGCATCCACAGCCAAAACTTCTGCTGCTCGCCTCGCTGCTGCCACCACAGGCGACTCCTCCTCCCACTGCTGCCCCGCTCCCTGTTCCACTGCCCCTGCGTCATCACCACCATCACCACCAGTGCTATCACTCACCCCCTCACCCTCAACTCCCTCACTCCTGCGTCCCTCGTCGCCTCCTGCTGCACCACCCACCGCTTCCTCAGCAGTTTCAGTACCCCCCAGCCTCGCCCTTCCTAATGATCTCCCCCCGCCCTGCTGCTTCTGCGCCTGCGACAATGCCCCATCAGCTGCTCGAGCCTCACTGGAGTCAGGTCGAGAGCGAGGGGGAAGAGGGAGGGCAACCGTGGCAATATCCGGCTCCCCTTCCTCCGTAAGACACCCCACCCCCTCCCCCACCCCCTCCCCCACCCCCTCCACCGCCCCATCCCCACCCCACAACCCTCCCTCCACTCCCCCTCCCACTCCCCCTCCTGCTGCTCTCACAGCTGAGTTCGACCCAGTTCTGGAGAATCCAGGAGCAGGAGCAGGCGGGCCGGCCAGAGGCTGTACCATCACAGCAGAATGCCTCAGCAAGCTGTTAACCACGTGCAGCAGCACGGTCCCAGGCACCAGCGACCCTTCACTCTTCGCCCCCACTCCCCCCACCGCCATCCCATCCCACGTCCACACCAACGCCTTGTCACACGTCACCAGCGGCGGCGGCAGCAGCCTGAGTCTCAGCCCTCTCATGAGCACCACTGAAACCGGCCCAGAGGCGGTTTTAGCGTAGAGAAACAGCTTCGCCCAGGGGGAGAGGAAGGCGGGCGCGGGCGGGCCGAAGTGGGCCGGGCCGGAGCCGTCGGGAACGACGGCGTTGAGGGGCTTGGGGAGGGGCACGATGGAGACGACGAGGTCAAAGTCCCGGCGCAGCAGACGGTGCAGCGTGGCCGGTGCTAGCCCCTGTAGGCTCTCTGTTCGTAGGACTTCCACTCGGTTGAACGTTGCCCGTGCAGCCACTGCTGCTGCTGATGATGAGGATGATGATGATGGTGGTAGTGGTGGTACTGTGGCAGTGGTCGTGGCAGCAGCGGGAGGGGGAGGGGCGGCGGGGGAGGAGGAGCCGTCGTCGTCTGCGTCAGCTGCTGGCAGTGCGGGGTACGACGCCGCACGTGGGTGCAGCGGCTTCTCCTGCAGCGTCGATTGCCCCAAGCCTGCTGCGCTGCTGCCTGCAGCCCCATCGGGTGCATCGGAGGATTTAGCATCCGAGGAGGCGGGTTGAGATGCAACGACAGAGTCAGGGAGGGACTGGGAGGAGGAGGAGGCGACGAGGTGGGAGGGGAGGGGCAGGGGGAGGTCTGAGGGGTCGGCAGTGGAGGCGGAGTCAGCTACACTGCGCGTGGACCAGGTGTCATCTGGGGCAGGTGCATCTGCAGCCGCCCCCTGTGCAGAGTCCGAGGTGCTTGGGGGGTCACTGGAAGCACTGGGATGACTGTGTGGCGAAGAGCGAGAGGCAGGGTGGGATGGTGCAGTAGCTGCTGCAGCGGCAGCAGCGGCAGAGGCAGGGCGGGGGGTGTGGAGGGCGGAGGTGATGTCGATGGTGCCAGTGCGGAGGCAGGAGAGGGCGTAGCGCAGGCTGAAGGCGTGGTCCGTGAACTTCTGCAGCTCGCCCTCCAGCTGGGTCTTCTCCACTGCTCGTAGCTCCCCACACAGCTCTGCCACGCTCCGTTCGGACAGTTTTCCTGCTTCGAATAATGTCACTGCGTGCTGCTTCAACTCTGCAGGGGACGTGGGGAAGCAGAGGGCATGCGTGAAACGGAAGAGGAGAGGCTCAGAGCATGGGGGATGACCTCCTGTGTAGCTCGCCCTCCAGCTGGGTCTTCTCCACCGCTCGCAGATCCCCGCACGCACAGCTCTGCTACACTCCTTTCTGACAGCTTGCCTACTTCAAACAGAGTCACCGCATGCTGCTTCAGCTCTGAGACGGACAGGGGCAAAGGGGAGGGGGAGGGAAGCAGGGTCCCGGCGAGAGAGGGTAGAAGGGAAGGGAACGGGAAGGGTGTGCACCTCGCCCTCCCACCCGCTGGGGGTCCCTCGCCACCCACAACTCCGCCACGCTCTGTTTCTGCTCCAGCTCTGGGCGAACGCAAAGGAGGAAGGAGAAAGTAGAAAGGCGGTGCCTCACTGACCGTAGGAGAAGGAGCCCATCATGAGGAAGGACGTGAGGTTGGCATCCACCATCAGCGCTATCCTCAACCGGTCCGCACCCCCTCCACTCTCCCCCCAGCCCACCGATTCCACCTTCTTCCACCCCACCACCTGCCCACCCCCCACTCCCTCCAACCCCCCTTCCCCTCCCCCCATCCCCGCACCCACCCCTGCGTCTCCCACACCAAACCCCTCGCTGCCCACGCCCCCGTCGCCGGTGTCTCCGTCCCCCCCCATGTCCATGTGGTCGAGCAGCGAGTGCAGGTCCAGGACCTTTTCGGCCCACCCCAGGCGGCACGCGAGGGAAATAGCGGCGCCCAGCTGCCGCACGTCGGCTTGCAGCGTGTTTGCCATCTCGTGTACCGTGGCCTGCTCGCTAGCTGTGACGAACAGGGAGTAGAGCAGCCTGGGGGAGGGGGAAGGGAAGGTAGCAGAGGACTCAGGGGGACTTTTTTTGGATGGCTTCATGCAGAGTGAGCGCCATCTCGTGGCCTGCTCGCTAGCTGTGACGAACAGCGAGTAGATCAGCCTGGGGGGGAGGAGAGCAGGGGGGGGGGGGAGTGAGTGGATGCTTGCCGCACATCGGCTTGAAGGGTGAGCGCCATCAAGTGCACTGTGGCGTGCTCGCTGGCTGTCACAAACAGCGAGTAGAGCAGCCTGGGAGATTGCAGAGGAGGAGGGGAGAGAAGTTTCAGCCACTGTGCGGATGTGCTTTTGGGACACTTCTGATATCCCAAAAGTGGCTGAACTAAATAGCAGTGCTGTGCTGTGTGGTCACCATTGAAGGGTGCATTCATGAGTGCAGAGAACGAGGCAGAGGCAGCAGCGGCAGGGACTGGAGGCAGGGACTGGAGGCAGGGACCGGAGGCAGGGACCGGAGGGACGTACTTTTCAGAAGCGTCTTCGCCCTGCTGGTTCCTGTTGGACACAAAGCCCTCCAGCGATGACACTGCACATGGTAATGGGAGACGGGAGCATACCGAGGAGGGAGGGTGGAGAGCAGGGAGGGTTTTGAGAATTCTCAAAAACCAGAATCCTCAGAATTCTCAAAGACTGACACAAAGCCCTGCAGAGATGACACTGCACATGGTAACGGGAGAAGGAAGCATACCGAGGAGGGAGGTCGGAGAGCAGGGAGGGGCAGAGAGGAAGGAGGCGTAGGGGCGTGATAAGACGAGAGCAACGTGTGGTGTGTGTGGGGCGGTGCAGGCATAGAGCGATGTGAAGCGCGCAGCAGAAGAGGGCCACTATTTGCTTCCAGCACTAGCAAAGCAAGCAAGCACTATATGCTCGTATGTACCCCGAAAGCGGTCGTTGGGGTAGACAGGGACGTCGAGATACACGAGTCCCTTGCAGTACAACGAGCGCACGAGCTCCTCGTCAAACTCGCCTGCCATGCAGTCGCCCTCATGGCCGCCGCGCTCTATCACACTCAGCTCTTCCTCTGTCAGCCTCTGGAGCAGCACAACCAGGGATGGGGTTAATGAAGGGAGTGACAGGGGTGAGGGCAGGGAATGAGGAGGTGAGGAGGAGGCAGGAGGAGGTGGAAAGGCGTTGAGCTCCTCGTCAAACTCGCAAGCCGTGCAGTCGCCCTCAAGGCCGCCGCGCTCTATCTCACTCAGCTCTTCCTCTGTCAGCCTCTGGTGCCGTGCAGGGGTGAGGGGGGTGAGGGCGAGGAGTGAGCAGGCGAAGAACAGCCGTTGAGGGGTGGAAACGCATCGGGAGGCATGGGAGCGTAAGGAAACCGACTTTGAAAATTACTGCTGGTTAAAACTAAAAAATTTCGGCCTGCTTCCCTACCGCACGATGTACTCGTTTTAGGCTCACCATATACTCGCTTTAGACTCACTCTGTACTCGTCAGCAGTGAGGTTGACGACGCAGACGAGCCACCAGGGCTGGATGGGGAAGGGCACTGGCTCCAGTGGCAGCATGTCCTTCACTATTCCCCGGTTCACCCTCCACATCAGCTGATGCTCACATAGAGATGGGGCGAACATGCAGCGGAAGACAGAACGAGAGTGGGAAGGTGAGAGAGAAAGCAGCAGCACTGGATGGGGAAGGGCACTGGCTCCAGTGGCAGCATGTCCTTCACTATCCCCCGGTTCACCCTCCACATCAGCTGATGTCCGCACTTAGGTGGGGCGAACAGGGAGGAAAAGACAGAACGAGAGTGGGAAAGTGAGAGATAGAAAGCAAACGATTTGTGATGCCATGCCAGCCTGTCAGACTATGCAAAGACTTGTTCCAGTCACTCCAATGTAGAGCTCCTCCATGTAGGCAAGAATGCATGGGTGCATGAGCGTATGCAGAGAGCGGAGGGGCCACCTTGGCGCGGGCGCGGTTCATGATGTCAATGAACTGGTTGCGCCCGATGCCAGTCTCCCTCAGCGCGTCCGCTGCTGTGAAGTTGGGAATCGTGTCATACGACTTCTCTGCACACAGTTCACATGGGAAGGGGGAGAGGAGGAGAAGGTTACGTGAGGCGGCTATCCCATGCAGCATGGCAGTGGGACATATTCTGTGTTGCATTCACCTTGCGGGACGTCTTAACACTCGCTGTGCCCACCGTGCTGCATCCACATCGATTTCTCCACTCACGGATTCACGAGGCATACATGCCCAGCATCACCTTACCTTACTTCTCTACAATCACCGTGCACTTCTTCGCTACAGTCACTCACCTTTTTCATGACGTTACAATCACCTCGTCTTGCTTCATGACGTCACCCACCTTGCTTCATGACGTCCAGTAGTAGGTCGCTGTAGTAGCGGAACGGGGAGATGCGCAGCACACGGCAGATGTAGTCCGCTAGGTGGTACGGGAACGGCTGCCACGCACCACCATTCATCCACACGCACACGGACATGGACACAATTTCTAACAACCCATCCCACCCGCAGAATCTAGTGCTGCCGACTTCAGCTTTCCCAGAATCGTACGCATTCGTGGTCTAGAATTCAAATTCCGAAATCCCGATCAATCAATCAAATTCTCGACTAGTCTGTCATTGCTGTTGAATCATTGTATTGGGGTCAGCAGTATGGGCGGCGAGGCGAGGGGAGACGCACGGCTTGGGTCTTGCGGCCATGCGCGATGAGCTCGTTGTAATAGTCCACCTCGCGACACACCAGGCGCGCGGGACTGTCGGGCCAGCGCAGCCGCAGCTGGAAGCAGTGCTCCTTAATGCTGTATTCGGGTTGGATATGCAGCATGGAAGGAGGGGAGGGAGGATCGCGTTAAGATGAATGACGAGGAGGGAGATATGGTATTGGCGAGACGATCGTCGTGCTGAGAACGAATGACGAGATTCAGAAACTTGCAGATTCGGGTGATTGTACAATCTTGACAGCGTGGCTGAGACGTCACCGAATTCACGACAGAGATCATATAAAAAGCTAACGCCTTTCACCTCTGTAAGGAAAGCGCAGTGTTGGTCAGAGCTTTGCCAAAGCCAATGCTACAGCACGTACCGCCTAATGTATTCTTCGTTTGAGCCTAGAAAGAGCTTCGCTCGTTTCGGCAGCTGGTCCCATGGTACGCCTTCACGAACGGCCTTCGATATAAGCTGCTCTTCCATAATGGCGTCTTATGACGTGTCGCGAGTGAACATGAGACGGAAATTCTGGCGGAAAGTACGAAACTGGAATTTCCAGAGGCGAATGTATTGGATGTGAGTCGCCGAATGAAAGGAAGGAATTGAAGCAAGATCCTTTAGCAAAATGGCGGTATTGCACCGAGTGACGCTCGCCTACGAGCGTATGGCTTAGCGACGAATGTGAAATGCCATGGCTCTCTGTGAAGATGAGGGCTAGAATGAGGTGGCAAGGTGTGGTGGGAAGAATCTGACAGAGAAGGCGACGGATGACTTGGAGCGGGGGGGACCCCTGGGGAATATCGGTAGAATAGATACGCGATATTGTCTCTAGCAGCGCAGGAAAGAAGGGCTTCAGAAACAGAGTTCATGGTTCACTAACTTGAATAGCATATACGACCGTACTGGTTTATAAATTGACATCCTGACTGGCGTTTGGCCGGACTTTATTAAGACACCTTTTTCTCCTCCTTAAGACCAAAATAAGGCATTTAATTGTAATTTGCACCAATGGTTGAACTGCAATTTAGAGTGAGATGTGTTGATAAATATTTTGTGCAATTTGTTCACATACTCAGATGGTGTTATCAAGTGCAGCTAAGGTTGTCTAAAACACGATGGTTTGCAGTCTTCTCAGCGGAGCAACCCTCATCAGCCCCTCCCTCCTCCTGACATGTCCCTCCCGTGCTACAAATCATCAGATTCTCGAGTTCTAGCCTTCTTGGTCCGAGTTCGAAGCTATCCCATCCAGGTCCCGAATTTTTTGCATTGAGCAGCTGGCGACCAACTCATACTTCGTGTTTTCTCTCCAGCGCTCACGTTCCTAGCTGTATCTCTTTTTTGGATTTGGTTTGTCGGACTTCTGACAGAAGATTATAGATCTTGCAGAAACATCACGATTTCTTTCTGGTTCCTTGTTTTCCTCACGCGTCATCTGAGTCCACTCCGAATCTGGCAAAATGTCGGGGAACTCGGTCACTCTCGCGTTGGAAAGGGTAATCCTAGCAATCTGAACAATCCCATTGTTTTGCTAATCAGTCGCAAAGCTTTCTTACTGCGTTCGCATCGTTGACTCACTTCTGTCGTTAACATTTCGTCGGATTTCTTCGCAGATAGCGAGCAAGGATAAGGATTTTCGGTACATGGGAACATCGGATCTGCTGAACGAGCTGAACCGAGACACGTTCCGCATCGACCCGGACAGCGAGAAGCGGCTGTGCCATGTCGTGCTTCAGCAACTCGACGACGCCTCGGGCGACATCTCCGGCCTCGCCGTCAAGTGGTGCGTGCCGTGCGACATCGTCGCTCATGCGATGAACGCTTGCGTGGAACCTCCTGGTTCCTGGTTCCGAATTCCTGGTATAAGATGCTTGGTTTATGGTTTGAGAGTGTGCTGGATAGAATCCAGACTGACAGAATTCAGATGCTGGAAGAAAATGCCTGAAAGACGAAATTGATCCGTGTTGCCATTCAGTGGGACCAATCCGATTATGGTTTCCCCCGTTTGGACTGTTGCGTGTTCCCCGTTTCCGTCACCTGACGGTTTCCGTCAGCCTGGTGCCGTTAGTGAAGAAGGTGAGCGAGGCGCGCGTGGCGGAGATGAGCGCGGCGCTGGTGGGGAAGCTGCTGACCGGCAAGGACCAGCAGCGCGACATCGCCGCCATCGCGCTCAAGACCGTTGTGGCCGAGGTCGCGTCGCCGCCCGCCATCCACCACCTGCTCGCGTCCCTGCCGGCCAGACTCACTGCTGCTATCGACTCCCCGGTGCGTGCATGCGAGGCGTTGCTGGTTGATTTCAACTTGAGGATTGATTGCTCTGCTGCACGGGTTGTTAATGGTGCTAGGTTGGCCATCCGCCCGCCATCCACCACCTGCTCGCGTCCCTGCCGGCCAGACTCACCGCTGCTATTGACTCTCCTGTTCGTGCATGGCGAGGCGTAGGGGTTGCGGGTGGCGTTGCTGGGTGGTGTATGTGGAGTGAGGGGAGGAGTGGCTTTGTAGGGGCTGTTTTAATAATGTCATTCTTTTGCCACACCAGCCCAACACATCCCATTCCATTTCTGCACCGCACATTACCTCACCACATCCCTCCACATCCCTCCGCATCACCTCACCCTACCCCTCCGCATCACCCCGCCACATTCCTCCTCATCACCACGTCTAACCCATCCGCACCACACTTCTCCGCAATACACCCCTCCTTGCATCCCCCACGCTGGGCAGGACACGAGCGTGGACGTGAAGGGCGAGTGCCTGGACGTGCTGGGGGACGTTCTGCAGCGGTTCGGAGTGGTGATGGCCGGTGACCACGAGCGGCTGCTCGTGCCCCTGCTGCAGCAGCTCTCCTCCCCCCGCGCCTCCCTCCGCAAGCGAGCCACTCAGTGCCTGGGTATGCCCATAAGTCAATAACATCTCCACACCAACATGCTAGCATCTTTTAGCGTAGCTGTTTCCGTAGCAGCTACAATGAACATGGCGTTCCCGCCCCACCAGCTTCCCCCCATCTCTGTCCCCGATGTGCACATGGGAGAGCAGCGAGTCTGGCGGCGAGTCTGTCGGATGAGCTGCTGGCGAGGGCGACCAACAGTGTGGTGGCGCTGCTGCAGCGCGGCGACCTCAAGCCCGACATGACGCGCTCCTACATCCAGATGGTCGGCGCTCTCTGGTACGCCACTCGGGGAATCCTTGTCCAGGAGAGGAGAGGGTGTTGTAGCGCTGTCATCGCGTGACACACGCTTGTGTGCCATTCATTGTTCTTGAATGGCCGTTATCCAGTTAGACTAGTCATTCAATGCGTCAGTGGGTGCCATTCCAGCCAACTTTACATCCCATCTGCTCTCCCTCTTTCCTCACAGCCGGGCAGTGGGGTACCGCTTTGGGCCGCACCTAGCAGTGGTGCTGCCACTCGTGGTGGGCTTCTGTGAGAGGGCCTCTGAGAACGACGACGAGATCCGCGAGTACTCTTTGCAGGTCCGTATGTGCTTGATTAAAAGTGTCACCGCACTAGAATGCGCCCTGCAGGCCTGTTCACATCTCACCGTCAGCGCGGTTTCCGTTGCTCTACACATCACCTCGTGCCCTTATCACCATGCATGCTCATGGTTTCCTCACGTGCAGGCGTTGGAGAGCTTTGTGGTGCGGTGCCCCAAGGACGTGGCAGAGCACTGCGAGGCCATGCTGTGTGTGCCCACCTTAAAGGCTAGCACATGCACGTGATCCCTTCTCGACCTGTTGTTGCTGTGTCCGTCCGAGCAGGCGTTGGAGAGCTTTGTGGTGCGGTGCCCCAAGGACGTGGCAGAGCACTGCGAGGCGATCTTGGATTTGTCCCTCAAGTACCTGAGCTACGACCCCAACTTCACTGATGATGCCATGGATGGCGACGGGGAGGGCGATGGGGAGGAGGATGATGAAGACGACGAGTGAGTGTGCTGTGGAAACGCTTGGGGGGAAAGTAGGATAGGGGGAGAGGAGGGGGAGAGGAGGGGGAGAGGAGGGGGAGATGGAGGGGGAGAGGAGGGGGAGACGGAGGGGGAGGGCGTCGTTGGTGATGTGTGCGTACCATACCCCTGTGTCATCGGGCCCATCCATGCATCTATTATGATCTGTACCCCGCTGCACGGTGCAGGGACGAGGAGGAGGACTACAGTGACGATGAGGACGTGAGCTGGAAGGTGCGGCGAGCAGCAGCGCGGTGCATCGCTGCCATCACCACTTCTCGCCCCGAGATGCTCTCCACGCTCTATGCCAAGGTCAGCTGCTGTGACCAACCAGCTGCTGTGCCCAACCAGCTGCTGTGCCCAACCAGCTGCTGACCTCAACTTCGACCTCAACCTAAACCCAGTTTCCCAACGCTGTCCCTTTGACTAATACCCTTCCCTTCTCCCCTCAACCCGAAACTTTTCCACGCCTGTAGCACTCCGTTCTCTCATTCTTCCCACTGTCGCCCGTTGTGTGTTCCCAACGCGCAGGCGAGCCCCAAGCTGATTGAGCGGTTTAGGGAGCGAGAGGAGAATGTCAAGGTACGAGCACTGCAGTCACTCGGTTTTTAATTTGTTTCTTGAATGTGGTAAACACTATATCACGTGTGTCTTCTATGAGGCTTGGCCTGCTGTTTTATTTCGTGTCCAACTGTTTGTTTTGGCTTATGCCCACTGTCTTTGTCCAACTCACCCACTTCCACCCCATTCCACCCCCCCTTTTTCCGTCCTAAACTCACAAAAGCCACGAGATTTCTTCCCTCTTCAACTTGAAAATCTCTCCTCGCCCCCTTGCACACGAGCAGGTGGATGTGTTCAACGCGTTCATCGATCTGCTCAGGCAGACAGGCCACGTCACCAAGGGCCACGCCTCCCCTGCTGATGTCCCCCCGGGCAGGTATCATACCACCTGCGAGGCAGTAGGGACAGGTAGCACCTGCACGGCAGCACCGGGGTATGACGCGGAAGGTAGTATCGGCGGGTGATGCAGGGAAGGTAGTACTGGGCAGGGAAATTTGGGCAGGCAGGCAGCACTGAGGTCTGCTCGGTGGTTTGTGCTCACATCACAGAAGCATGCCGATGCTCGGACTCTCTGTGCTCATCGTTCATACCACACACCCCGGCTCACCTCTTCATCCTTCCATGGTCCACCCATGTTGCTCATGCTGCGACACCCATGTTGCTCATGCTGCGACCCTCCTCCTCGCCCCCCCACCCCCCCGCCTCACCGCCTCACCGCCTCATCCCCGTGCCTCCCCATGTGGCACGGTGCATGCAGTCCACTGGCAGTGTTGAGGGAGGAGGTGCCTCGCATCGTGAGGTCACTCACCCGCCAGCTCAAGGAGAAGTCGCTCAAAACACGGGTGCGTGTCTATTCGATTGCGGTGCCATGGGAGTGGCGAGTGTATGGGGCTGTGCGGGCTGAACTTTGAGTCGACTGAACAGGAGGTGCCCCGGCATGTCTCGCATCGTGAGGTCACTCAACCGACAGCTCAAGGAGAAGTCGCTCAAAACACGGGTGAGAGTTGGGAGAGAAGACGTCCGGTGGCTCAGCTGAAAGTCAACTGCTGGGAGAATGAGAAAGGAGCGAGATAGCGTTCCAGTCGACTTGAAAGTAACCTTGCTCAAAACACGGTGACACGGGTGCGTGTGCGCAGCGGTGGGAGAATGAGAGGGGAGCGCATGGGGCTGTGCAAAGGGAAACTGTTGGCACATGTGCTGGGCTGGGTGGGGAAGTGCTTTACCAAGTGTTTCACTTCCGGTTTGGCAGCCCTCGCTCTTCCTCAGTGCCATGCTATTCCTGACTCTCTCCCTGTCCCTGTCCCTGTGCCTGTGCCTGTGCCTGTGCCTGTGCCTGTGCCTGTGCCTGTGCCTGTGCCTGTGTCTGTGTCTGTGTGCTGCCGTGGATGCACAGGTGGGCGTGTTCAGCGTGCTCAAGGAGTTGGTGCACGTGCTGCCCAACTGCCTCACGGACCTCATCGCCCTGCTCATCCCCGGCATTCAAAAGGCGCTCTCCGTGAGTCCTCCCTTCATGATTTGGACTCTAAAACTTACTTTCTCCCCGCCCCTGTGTGCCTCTTTTAGCTCACCTCTCTATTGTTCTCAGCTCGCCTCATCCTCTTCACCTCATGCTTTCTCATCAACACCTCCCCCATGTTCGCCACTGTGCCACCACTGTGTGCCCCTGGCATGGCATGGCATGGCATGGCTTGGCATGGCTTGGCATGGCATGGCATGGCATGGCATGGCAGGACAAGGCGTCCAATTCCAACCTTAAGATCGAGGCGCTTCTCTTCACGCGCCTGGCTATGGCATCCCACCCGCCGCACGTCTTCCAACCACACATCAAGGTGCTGCTCTTCTTTCACACACATCTACCTTGCTTTGGCCACGCGTTTTCCAACAAGTCTCGCACTCTAGAGTGCTGCAATTTGTGCTGCCAGTTCTGCCCATCCCCTGTATCCTCCTCCTCCTCCTCCCTCCTAGGTCCCACTCCTTTTCACTTCCCCTGAGCAGCCGTCTTGGCCCTCTTCTCCTCCCTCCACTTCCCCTCTCTGCTGCCAACTATTCATCTGTAGCCTTCCCAATCCGCTACCCCTCTTGTCTGCAACCTCCCTCCAACCCCAACCTCCCCCCTTCGTGGCACGGGCAGGAGCTGGCAGCGCCAGTGGTGGCAGCGGCAGGGGAGCGGTACTACAAGGTGACAGCAGAGGCGCTTAGAGTCGTGGGCGAGATGGTCAAGGCCATTCGCCCCCCCGCTCCCCAGGTAGACCATTCGTCCCCCCGCACCCCGGGTGCAAGCCTCCACCCTGATTGCCTTGTTGTTTTCGTTGCAGTGCATCTACCATCGATGTTGCTCTCGTTGTCAATGTAGCAACCCTTGCCACTCACTCTCACTACTGTCACTCTTCCTCTCTCTCTCTCATCCCACCACCTGCCACTGCCTCTGCCTAACCCCCCCTGCAGGGCAACAGCTTTGACTTCTCACCGTACGTACCGCTCTTCTATGATGCCGTCATGAAGCGCCTCACTGCTCAGGACCAGGACCTCGTGAGCCCCTCCCCTCCCCATCCCCTGCCCTGCTTCCTGCTGCCCTGCCTCCTGCTGCCCTGCCTTCTGCTGCCCTGCTGCTGCTGCTGCTGGCCTGTCTTCCACGCAACCTTGTTCCTTGAGTTGAATAGCTGCCGACTTCATTCCACTACCTGCCATCCCGCTTCATTAGCCCTGTTGTCTTTCCATCCCACTTCTTTCCCTGTTGTCTTCCCACTTCTTTCCCCCCCACCACCACTTCCTCCCTTGGTGTGCGAGAGCAGGAGGTGAAGGAGTGCGCCATTGGCTGCATGGGGCTGCTCGTATCCACCCTGGGCGACCACCTCCAATCACAGCTCGCCACGTGTCTGCCCCTCCTGCTCGACCGCCTGCGCAACGAGATCACCCGCCTGACAGCCGTCAAGGTAAGGACAGTAGAAAAGTTGGGCAGAGCTGTGAAGGTACGGGAAGAAAAAGGAATATGCTAGACTCTTTTGTGCGGGAGTTGTCTTGTCAGTGCACCAGAGACACACTTGTCACGAGCAAAACGACTTCAAGTGGTTTTAAGTGCACACTGTCCCATCCCATGAAGCCAAGGATCTCCCTCTCCCCCCCACCCCCTCCCCGCCCTCCTCGCCACCAGGCGTTTGGCACGATAGCAGAGTCCCCGCTGCACATCAACCTCTCCTCCGTGCTGGACCCCACCCTCGCCGAGCTCACCTCCTTCCTGCGCAAGGTACCCCCCTCTTCTTTCAATCCCTGCTTCAGCCTGTTTCTCAAGTTACTAGAAGCATGGGTTTTGGCTTATGGATTCTTTCAAATATCACTATTTCATCCTGTTTCCCCCTTTTGCCTCCTCTCCTCTCCATCCTTCCCCTCTCCCTCATGACTCTCCTCTGCTGGCCAACAGGTCGCTACGCCAGGCATCACTGTGCACGCTTGTTTTGAGACGTCTCAAAAAACTGCGCCAGGCATCACTGTGCACGCTTGTTTTGAGACGTCTCAAAAAACTGCTCCAGGCATCACTGTGCACGCTCAACGCCCTTCTCTCAGCCTACGCGCCCGACATCACAGACGCTGCCAGAGATGCTCCCTTCTCCCCTCCACTCCCTTCATCTGCCCAACCCTCCCCCCCACACTCTCCCACTGCAGGCCAACAGGTCGCTGCGCCAGGCGTCACTGTGCACGCTCAACGCCCTGCTGTCAGCCTATGCGCCCGACATCACAGACGCCGCCAGAGATGCTCTCCTTACCGAGCTCGCTCCGCTCATCAGGTGGGCAGCAATGGCAACAGTAAGACTTTCAACCTGTGTCTTTCCCTCCCTTGTCTCATATCACCACTCACTGACACCACCTCCTATCCCCACCTCTCTGCGTTCCCCACCTCTCTGTGTCTTGCCCCTATCCCCAGCTCTCTGTGTCTTGCCCCTATCCCCAGCTCTCTGTGTCTTGCCCCTATCCCCAGCTCTCTGCGTTCCGCCCGCCCTCTGCTCACTCATTCTAATCCACTGCCATCAGCCTTGTCTCGTCAGTTTTGCTCTTCCCAAGCCTGTCCCATATCGTTGTCTACCGCCCTCCACCCCACTCCACACTCCTCTGCCCGCCACCACCCTCCACCGCAGTGACTCAGACCTGGCACTGGCAGCGCTGGCGCTGCAGCTGTGCTGCTCCGTCACCAGGCAGGCCCCTCCTGGTTCCGCTGCTGCTGCAGCCGTGGCGTCCAAGGTGCTGCCCCAGGCGCTCGCCCTCGTGCGGTCCCCCCTGCTGCAGGGACAAGCACTGCAGGTGAGAGCAGGGTGAAAGAAGGGGTGAGAAAAGAAGGGGCGAGAGAAGTGGCGAGAGGAGGGGTCAGGGAAGGGGGAAAACAATGTGTGTTTTCCCACTGGTGCCAGTGCCATTCACAGCTTCCACCCATCTTCACCTACTTCTCCTTCCGCGCTCCCATTCTCGACCCCTTCCTCCCACCCCCATCAGGCCCTACAAGAGTTCTTTGCAGTGCAGGTGCAGGCATCAGCCACGTCCTTTGACGCGCTCCTCGCCGCGCTGCTCTCAGCAGGCCGCCCCTTCTCCTCCTCCATGTCTCCCGCCGCCGCTGCCGCCGCTGCCTCCTCCTCTGCCGCTGCCCGTCCCGCCTTCTCGTCCGTCGCACAGTGTGCTGCGGTGTTGTGTGTGGCTGCTGGCGCTGACCAGTGTGCTGCCACTGTGAGGGCGCTGATGAGCAATCTAGAGGGCGCTGCTCACCCTGCTGACACAGTGAGTTGACTTTGAGTTGACTTGGAAGTGTGCTGCCGTGCTTTGTGTGGCTTCTGGGTCTAACCAGTGTGCTGCCACTGTGAGGGCGCTCCTGAGCAATCTAGAGGGCGCTGCTCACCCTGCTGACACGGTGAGGCTGCTAGAGAGAGTGAGCCTGCAGTGAGAATATAGCAGTGTGGACGTGGCAGTGCTTTTACTACCAGTGTCTGTAAACATGGCAGTGTGCTCGCTTGTGGTTCTAACTCCACCCGCTTCGCAACCCTCTCCACATCCCTCTTTTCCTTCTCACCCCCCCATCTGCCTGCCACCAGCACAAGCAGCTGCTCTCGCTGCTGTGCCTCGGCGAGATCGGGCGGCGGGTGGACCTGAGTGCACACAGCACGCTCCCCACCCTCGTCATGTCCGCGCTGGCGTCGCCCTTAGAGGAGGTGAAGGCAGCAGCATCGTTTGCGCTGGGGAGCATAGCGGTGGGCAATCACAGCCAGTACCTGCCGTTCGTGCTGCAGCAGATCGACTCCCAGCCCAAGCTGCAGTACCTCCTGCTGCATTCCCTGAAAGAGGTGAGCACACTCTCACTTACGACAGCAGCACAGCCGTGGGGCACACTAGACATGTTGTAAGCATATCAAAATCCCGCTCTCAAATTTTTTAACCCTTCCTCTTTCCTGCCCTCCTGCCTACAGATCATCTCTGGGCGAGCGGCCAGTGGTGGCAGTGCAGCAGTGGAGCTGGAGGGGGAGAACGTGGGCAAGGTGTTGGCTTTGCTGTTCACACACAGTGAAAGTGACGAGGAGGGCGTGCGGAACGTGGTCGCAGAGTGCCTGGGCCGCCTCGCTCTCATCGACCCACCCCGCCTCGTGCCCGCTCTAAAGGTGAGCTCACAGCTCACAGGTGTTAAGAGAAGGTGCTGGCGCTGCTGTTCACGCACAGCGAGAGCGACGAGGAGGGTGTGCGGAATGTGGTTGCCGAGTGCCTGGGCCGCCTTGCCCTCATCGACCTGCCTCGACTCGTGCCCGCGCTCAAGATCAGCTGGTCCTGTCGTGAATGTGAAGTTGCATCTGGGCTTGTGCCTTGTGAGGCTCCATTCCTATGCTCGCTTCCTCTTCTTCCCTCTTGTTCTTCCGTCCCTCTCACTCTTCCCTCCACCGATCCTCTTCTCAATCATTCCGATTCTCTGTCCCCTCTTCCTTCCTGCATGTCTGCAGGAGCGCGTGTCCAGCCCGTCAGCCTTCACACGTGCCACGGTGGTGGCGGCACTCAAGTTCACTCTCACTGACTCCGCCCAGCCCATTGACGAGCACCTCAAACCCCACCTCGCCTCCTTCCTCTTCCTGCTGCGGGACTCCGACAGGGTGAGGGGGGAAGTGTGAAGGATCTGGGATGGGGTCAGGGAGTGTGGTTGATTCAAACACATTTCAGCGAGCAGCAGTTTAATGGAGAAGGTCTTTGAATGTCCTTGAATCACCGGGTAAGGGGAGGGTGTAAAGGGTCCGCGATGGGGTCAGGGAGTTTGGTTGGGTGAGGGGGTTATGTGAACGGGCCCGGAATGAGGGGATAGGGTTTTGGACAGTTAAGGAGCATGAGGTGAATCATCCTGCTCTTCCATCAGCTGTTTCTCCTCTTCTCATCACCCCAACGCACCCTCCTTCTCCTCACACATTGTCCCACACTCTCTTCAGCATGTGCGGCGGGCAGCAGTGCTGGCACTGACGACAGCAGCGCACAACAAGCCAGGGCTGGTGGAGGACCTCCTGCCAGAGCTGCTGCCGCTGCTGTACGACCAGATGAGGGTCAAGGTACGTCCAGGGAATGAGCAGATGAGAGTGAAGGTGCGAGCAGACAGGATGGGTTACGGGAATGGAGGAGAAGGGCTGGCGGTGGACCTCTTGCCTGAGCTGCTGCCACTGCTGTACGACCAGATGCGAGTCAAGGTGCGAGGGGATGAGAATCAAAGGTGTGTGTGGTGAGAGTCAAAGTACAGGTTGACAAGATGAGATGGGGGAAAGGAAGGGATAAAGGTCCACTTGTCAAATTGTTTGAAAGGAAAGTGGAAGACACACTTTCTTCTATGTCCTCCTCCTTTGATGAGCTGATTTTTAAGCTGGGTCTTTCACTTGCTCCTTCGCCTCCCCTCCTACCACATGCAGCCTGAGATGATCCGGACCGTTGATCTGGGCCCGTTCAAGCACACAGTGGATGATGGGCTGGAGCTGCGCAAGGCAGCGTTTGACTGCATGGACACGCTCCTCTCCACCTGCCTGCACCGCATCCAACCTGCCGCCTTCATCACCCCTTTCCTCATCTCTGGGCTCTCTGGTACGTGTGCCCTCTTGACACATCAACTGCCCTGTGCTGACTGTCTGGTACCAACCTATCCGTTGCTCAGTTCTGCCTAAACCGGCTTATACCACCCATCTCATCAGAATCCCTCATTCCTGTTTCCCTTCCCTTGATCCCTTCCCTTCCCTGCTCTCCCATTCTCATCCCTTCCAATCCCGTCCTTCCATTTCCTCCCTTCCTCTCCCCTCCTCGCCCCCCCCTCTCCACCCCTTCCCTCCCCTCCTGTCCCTCCCCTTCCCCCTTCCCTCCCTTTTTGCAGACAATTACGATGTGAAGATGCCATGCCATCTGTTGCTGGCTTAGCTAGCGGAGAAGTGCGCCCCATCAGTGCTCGCAGTGGTGGATGCTCTGGTGGAGCCCTTAGAGGAGACCGTGACGACACACGTGAAGGCAGACGCGTTTCCCATCTCATCCCTTGCCTTCCCTCCTTTCCCTCTGTTGTCACCACCATCCACGGCAGACAACTACGATGTGAAGATGCCATGCCATCTGGTGCTGGCGAAGCTAGCAGAGAAGTGCGCCCCATCAGTGCTGGCAGTGGTGGATGCTCTAGTAGAGCCGCTAGAGAAGACAGTGACAACGCGAGTCAAGGCGGACGCTGTGAAGCAGGAGGTGGACCGCAACGAGGACATGATCCGCAGCGCCCTGCGTGCCGTGCATGCTCTGTCCCGTATCGGGTGCGCTCTCCTGGATTAGGTGCAATGTGCTTGCTTGGATCTAGTGAGTAGCATGGCAGGAAGCAGGTGAGTTGTGTGGGACGCAGTGCAGCAGGAGGTGGACCGCAACGAGGACATGATCCGCAGCGCGCTGCGCGCTGTGCATACTCTCTCACGCATCAGGTGTGTGGTGTACCATCAGAGAGTGTGCTGGAACCAACAAGTGGGCGAACTCATGCTAATGCAGTTTCCTCACTTGCTCGCGAAAGCCTACATTCACACCCGTGATTTCCCCCTGCCTTTTTCACTGGACACACTTGACTACCTTTGCTCTCCCTCCCCTCCTCCTGTCGTTCCTGCTTCGCCCTGTTCCCATGGCACAAGCAGCAATGTGGAGTCATCGACTCGCTTCAAGACATTCATGACCAACGTGGTTAGAGCGGGGCCTGTGGGGAACCTGTACAATCAAATCAGATCTGAGCAGGATGCTGTTGCTGGCAGCAGTCGTGCAGAGCTATAATGACATCCCTGCAGATGAAGTGAATTATCACATGCCTTGGTCGTCCAAGTGATCTGTTCGAGAAGCGTTTTGATGCACCACACGGTATTTGTGCTGAATTGGTCATCTGCACAGCGATACGTTAGTTCGAGAATATGCCATGAGGATGCACCTTATGGCGCCCTAACATGGATAATGTAGCTGAGCAATCAGCTTGCTTTGATGTGATGTTGCAACACAACATACGATGGTTGAAAGAGTGCTGGCTGAATGGACATACGGAAAAAGATAACAACGTGCAGGCGTTTTAGAATCTACAGTTAGTGAGTTAGTATGACAAACTGCTTAGAGCGTATGACAGACCTGGCGGTACTGGTTCGGCTCGTGGTTCTCCCTTAGTATTGGGTTCGTTCCGAACCTTGCTTTGAGTGCGCAGCCGCTTTGTCAGCCACACAAGCCGAACCGGACCTTGAGCTTGTCGCGTCGCATGCCCAGGCCTGGTTGGGATTGACTGCCGCCAAGTTGCCTTGCCTGGCTTCAGCACCCAGCTGGACTTGCTCCACACCAAAACCACACTCCTGATGTGCTGCCGAACAGGGCCCTGATGTTGGCCCGCTGGATGACCAGATTGGATAGACTGACCTTTTATCCGCTGGATTGGATGGCAGAAAGTGAGCCAACCACGGCTGTGGTTGTGCACTGCAACACATCACTTCGCCTGACAAAGCGCAGTGCAGCACAGCACTCGTAGCACAGCAATCATTAGTATCTGGTAGAAATGACCTTGTGTTACTTCGCTGCACATCACACCGTAGTTTGCAGCCTGCATACCTAGTAAGAGCCTCGAACGATGAATTCCTAAGGACCAACCTCAACTACACGCGCTTGTGCGTGCAGTTTCGTCTTAGCTTTCTGGAAACGTCGATTCGGTATACCTTATGATTCGCTACTCGGGTGGATCGATGGCGGCTTCCAAGGGGAGCGCCTTGGTGGTAGCGGCTGTGCTGCTGCTGCTACTGGCGGGTAACGCCGTGCCGTGCGCGGGTCAGGACACGAGCCTGCAGCGTTGCTTCTGGCCGCTCAACGCCACGGAGGGTAAGCTCGCTATCACGCATGCCGGCTTTCCTTCACGCAACGCTGGCTTCGTTTCGCGCAATGTCGGCTTCTTTTCTCAGTGTTTCACGCAATATCAGTTTCTATTATCATTAGCGTCGCTTTGAATCTTCAGTATTTCACGCAATGTTGCTTCGTTTCTCAGTATTTCACGCAGTGGTCACCACTGCGCTAGACAGTCTAGCGCAATCTCACCTCAATTCTGCCACCCAAAATTAGCTCACTCTCATGCACTCCGGGCCTAACGGTAACGTTCGTCATCTAATGCTTGGCAGCGGCAATTTTATTCGGAGTGTCGATCAATGTAGATTACTTTCCCCTCGACCTGGCTAACCTTGACACCTGCGTCAATGTCGGCGTCACTTGCAGCGACAGTGGCCACGTCACTAAAATGTCAGTGCTGCTGCTGCTGCTGCTCATGTCGTCGCTGGTGCTGATGCCCATGTTACCGCAGGAGAAGTACGAGATGCTAGCGAAACACGCTTTCTTGCCTTGACTCGTGGCTGTTGTGCGCGCAGCCAGTGGCAGAAAATGGCGATCCAAGGGGAGCTGCCTTCAGAGATTTTCCAGCTGGTGCACCTTACATACCTGTGAGCGACCACGTCTGACGCACCTTGAATACCTGTGAGCGTCTGCGCTTGAATCACTATAAATAGCTGTGAGCGTCTGCGCTTGAAGCATGAAGTATGAATGTGCTCAACGCTGATGCATCCAACGCTGATGCATGTGATCAACTCTGATGCATGTGATCAACTCTGATGCATGCGACCAACGCTGATGCATGCGACCAACGCTGATGCATGTGATCAACGCTGATGCATGCAACCATCGCTGATGCATGTGATCAACGCTGATGCATGCGACCAACGCTGATGCAAGCGACCAACGCTGATGCATTCAACCAATGCTGATGCATGTGACCAACGCTGATGCATGTGATCAACTCTGATGCATGCGACCAACGCTGATGCATGTGATCGACTCTGATGCATGCGGCCAACGCTGATGCATGTGATCGACTCTGATGCATGCGGCCAAACGCTGATGCATGTGATAAACTCTGATGCATGCGGCCAAACGCTGATGCATGTGATAAACTCTGATGCATGCGGCCAAACGCTGATGCATGTGATAAACTCTGATGCATGTGATCAACGCTGGTGTGTAAACCGTTCGCAGGTCTCTGGGAGACAACTACCTGCGTGGCACCATCCCCTCTGAAATCGGCAACCTCGTCAATCTCATATTTCTGTCAGTTCGCTTCGCCCCTCTTAGTGTTGTTCCCTCTGTTAGTTGAGTTCGCCCCCTGTTGCTTAGCGTCGCCCGGCTGTCAGTTAATTTCGTCCCTCTGTCAGTTAACGTTGCCTCTCTCTCAGGTACCTTCACCCGTCTCTCAGTTAACTTCACCCCTCCCTCAGTTAACTTCACCCCTCATTCAGTTAGCATCGCCCCTCTGTCAGTTAACTTCGCCTGTCTAACAGTCGACCTCACCTTTGTCAGTAGCACCGACACGCCTCTAACGGTCTCTCTGATTGGTGTTTCTGTGATTCATGTGTGTCTGTGTGTGTGTGTGTGTGTGTGTGTGTGTGTGTGTGTGCACGTGTGTGTGCACGTGTGTGTGTGTGTGTGTGTGTGCGTGCGCGCATGTGCGTGTGTGCCTGTGCATGTGTGCGAGTATGTGTGAGAGTGTGTGCGTACATTTGTGCGAGTGTGTACATGCATGTTTGCACGCATACGCATGTGTGTGAGTGTGTGGATGAATGTGTGTGTGTGATGCACGCACGTGTGTGTATGCGAGTGTGTGGCATGCATGCATGGCAGGGATCTCTCCAACAACTCCTTCTCAGGCCCCTTCCCCACCTTCTTCAGCAAACTCACCAAGCTCGCCAACCTGTAAGTTAACGCTTCCCACTTGTCAGCAACAATTACTACCTGTCAGTCAGCAATTCCCACCTGTCAGTCAACAATTCCCACCTGTCAGTCAACAATTCCTACCTGTCAGTCAACAATTCCTGCCTGTCAGTCACAATTCCTCTCTGTCAGTCAACAAGTCCCCCCCGCCAGTCAGATTTTCATCCCTGTCAGTCAGGCATTTCGTTGAGCCTTCCACTTCCATCAGCTGGCCAGTCGCCAGTTGGCTCTACCCGTTCCTATGTCCTGCCATGCCATGCCATGCCCTGCCGCCCCTACCACCAGGTACATGGGATTGAACAAGTTTTCGGGCAGCCTTCCAGATGCCATCAGCAACATGGTCTCTCTCGTCGACCTGTATGTGCACCGCCTGGCATGTTTGTGCACCACCTGGCATGTTTGTGCACCGCCTGGCATGTTTGTGCACCGCCTGGCATGTATGTGCACCGCCTGGCATGTATGTGCACCGCCTGGCATGTTTGTGCACCGCCTGGCATGTATGTGCACCGCCTGGCATGTTTGTGCACCGCCTGGCATGTATGTGCACCGCCTGGCATGTATGTGCACCGCCTGGCATGTTTGTGCACCGCCTGGCATGTATGTGCACCGCCTGGCATGTTTGTGCACCGCCTGGCATGTATGTGCACCGCCTGGCATGTATGTGCACCGCCTGGCATGTTTGTGCACCGCCTGGCATGTATGTGCACCGCCTGGCATGTTTGTGCACCGCCTGGCATGTTTGTGCACCGCCTGGCATGTTTGTGCACCGCCTGGCATGTATGTGCACCGCCTGGCATGTATGTGCACCGCCTGGCATGTTTGTGCACCGCCTGGCATGTATGTGCACCGCCTGGCATGTTTGTGCACCGCCTGGCATGTTTGTGCACCGCCTGGCATGTTTGTGCACCGCCTGGCATGTATGTGTGTGCTGCCTGGCATGTGGGTGTGCCGCCCGGCATGTATGTGCGGTACCAAGCATCTACGTCTACATCTCGCCCTCCCTCTCTTCCGTTTTCTCCTTCCAAGCACCCATGACTTCTCCCTCTGTTTTCTGCCCCTAGCCCCATCTACACCCCCTTCGCATCATCCTCTCCCTTCTCTCCCCTCTCCGTCCTCTCCGTCCTCTCCCTCCTCTCCCTGCTCTTCCTCCGCCTCTGCAGGTTTGTGAACGAAAATGACTTCACAGGGTCACTGCCCACCGTCATGGGGCGCCTCACCAACCTCTACTATTTGTGAGCCGCCCGTCACGAATAAGCCCATCTGAGTGACCATGTGAACATTTGAGTGACCATGTGAGCATTTGAGTGACCATGTGTCATGTGAGCATTTGAGTGACCATGTGAGCATTTGAGTGACCATGTGAGCATTTGAGTGACCATGTGAGCATCGGTGAGACCATGTGAGCATTTGAGTGACCATGTGAGCATTTGAGTGACCATGTGAGCATCGGTGAGACCATGTGAGCATCGGTGAGACCATGTGAGCATCGGTGAGACCATATGAGCATCGGTGAGACCATGTGAGCATCGGTGAGACCATGTGAGCATCGGTGAGACCATGTGAGCATCGGTGAGACCATGTGAGCATCGGTGAGACCATGTGAGCGGCCCCAGTACAGCCCTTGTCAGCTGTGCAGCCTGTGAAGGCCTTTCAACGATGTGATCTGCCAGTATTTTCTGAGTTTTCATCCTTCAACGGCCTCCCCTCAGTCATTGTATCGTATCCCAGTCACTATCATCTCACCCCCGTGTGCGCATGCCAAATGATTTGTGTGCATGCAGAGACGTGTCACGCAACCGCCTGTCAGGGACCATCCCCCAGTCCTTCTCCACCATGGCCAAGCTAGACACCATGTGTGTCTCAACTCCATGCCATGCCTTGCCATGCCATGCCATGCCATGCCATGCCATCCCATGCCATGCCATGCCATGCCTTGCCATGCCATGCCATGCCATGCCATACCACGCCATACCATGCCATCCCATGCCATGCCATGCCATGCCATGCCATACCATGCCATGCCATACCATGCCATGCCATGCCATGCCATGCCATACCATGACATCCCATGCCATGGCATGCCTTGCCATCCCATGCCATGCGACCCATGCGATGCTATGCCATGCCGTGTCTCAGCTCCATGTGATTTTCAGCTCCATGTGATTTTCAGCTCCATGTGATTTTCAGCTCCATGTGAGTCTCAGCTCCATGTGAGTCTCAGCTCCATGTGAGTCTCAGCTCCATTAAGTCTCAGCTCCATGCCGCGCCATGCCATCCACTCCATGAGCACCGCCATTATCTGCCACCATCCTGCCAATCAGCATCCATCATACCACCCGCCACATCTACCACGGACCAATGTCGCAGCAATACCCTTTTCCACCAATGTCACAACCCCATGCGCAACACCCCGTGTTCCCCCCTCCCTCCACGGCAGTTGGCTGCACAACAACTTGTTTTCAGGGTCGCTGGCGCCGCTCGCTGCTCTCTCCTACCTCAGCTTAGTGTGAGCACTTATCTCTTTCTCCATGCATTATCAGCACTTCTTTCGGCCTCTGTTCCCTGTCAGTACAACAGGCTCTTTTCCTGTCTTCCCCAAAACGCCTTTTTCACTCTCTATCTCTCCTTCTTTGTCTCCCCATTGCCACTGGAAGCTTCCTATGCTGCAACCGCATCAACGGATCCATACCATCCACATGCGACTTTTGAGGCGCCTCAAAAGTTCTCCCTTTTCCCATTGCCACGTGCAGCTACCTGTGTTGCAACCGCTTCAACGGGTCCATACCGTCTACCTTCGCCAGCAACTCCTTGTACACCTTGTATGCCTACTACAATACCATGTGTCATGCGTCAACATCATGTGTCATGCGTTGACATCATGTGCCATACTCCATGCGCGATTCACCATGGCATGCCCTGCCTCCTCTCTCCAGCAAGCATCCATACATCTTGCTCCTCACATCCATTTCGGCCCTTTGCTCTCACGCCTACTCATTGCACCAACTCCTCCTTCTCCTTCTGCTCCATCCTCGCCTCATCTTCTTCTCCCTCCCACCTCCACCCCCCCGCCCCCCTCCTCACCACATGTCAGTGAACGGCCTCGCAGGTCCCCCCTCCCACACCCAAAACTCACCTCGTCCCTCCTCCCACACCCACCCCTCCTCCCACACCAACCCCTCCTCTCACACCCACCCCTCCCCCCAACCATGGTGTGGCAGTGACGTGTCAGTGAACGAGCTCACAGGACCTCTGCCATCCGGCCTCAGGTTCACCGTGGATGGGATTCCAAAATTGTGAGTCCCCTCTGCTTCTGGCCCCTCTGCTTCTGGCCCCTCTGCTTCTCACCCCTCTGCTTCTGACCTCTCTGCTTTGAAGCCCTCCGAATGCTTTTCTTTCCAACCTGATCTCTATCCTCCTTTCCCTGCCTATCGATTCCCGTCACTGTGTGCTGCTGTCCTGTGCACCCCTGTGCCTCTGCTCCCGTGTCTGCCCCTTGTGCCTCCCTGTCCATCCCTCTGCACCCCTGTCTGGCAGCAACGCGTCGTTCAACCGCCTCTCGGGGGAAATCCCCTTTGACTTCATCAACGTCAACTTCTTCATTCTGTGCGTCACCCCTTCGCCTCCTTCATCCCTTAGTTGGAGTATACGCTCTGAACATTTTGCGTATTGCGTTTATACGCGCTAAAAAAACGACCGCTGCGTTTTTGGTTCGGAAACGCTGGAAAACGCCTGGGCAGACCGGGAAAAAAAAAATTCAAAATTTGAGTTTCGTTTAGCGACATGGCGATTCAAGTGTGGGGTTTCGCACGTCGCGAGTGCAACCCCAAATTCGAAATTTGAACCCGAGTCGCACCAAACCCACTCTTACCATTGCAAACCCCCTTGTACCCCGTTCACTTCCAACCTCTTCAAATACAATGTTGGGGTGGTATGGGATGGGATGGGATGGGCCTATGAAGTGTAGTGATTTCTGAAAAAGGGAAGGGAAAGGGAGGTGGGGTAGGGGGTCTAGTGATGTAGGCAAAATGTTGTGCATGTAACCTGCCCTATAATAAAAAGGGGAAGGGAGTTGATGATGCCTTGCACCACCCCCTTCCCCACCTCTTAACCCAAAAATTTCACCTGCCCGAAACTTTTTTTACCCCTGCCCGGCCCTGCGTTTTCACTGCGTATTGGACCCCTCCAGAGCTGCGTACTGCGTTTATACGCTAGCGTATAAAACGCGAAACGCGTATACTCCAACTAAGCTTCATCCTGTGTGTCACTCCTCCCCCCTTGTTTCGTGTGGTTCTTAAGAACTCTCAGAAACCACATGCAACAAACCGCCCTTCCCTCGTGTGAAAAGTCGATTTTTGGGTCGACTAAAAACTTGACTTTTAAGTCGACTAAAACTCGACTTTTGAGATGACAAAAAAATCCACAAGCAACAAATCGTCCTTCCCTCCTCTCCCTTGAACAGTCCTTGGTCATCAAATAAATTTGTAAGAGCACAGCAAAGCCAGGTCCATAATGCGAATATCAACATCAGAACGAGACAAGCTGCTAGGACAGCGGCTCACAGAGCTGAGCTTTGGCAAGCCCCCACCACCCTCGCCCCCCCCACCCTCGCCTTACGTCTCATCTTGAACCCAGGCTTTAGCCCCCCCCTAACCTTGTTTTCGCACCCCCCACCACCCCCCCCCCCTCTCGCACTTCCCTCTCCCGGACCATTTCTCTGCTCTGTTTGAAGCGCCTGAAACGTGGCCCCTCCCCTGCCTTGGTTTCCCTTCCCAGCGACATCTCTCACAACAACTTATCGGGCCGAGCGTTCTTTTCCAAGCCAAATGGGGACCTTTACACCATGTATGTGAGATACTTCAGTAGCTTGGTGGTGAGCGCGTTTACAGCACAGCACATTGATCATGAATGCGTGAGCAGTCATTCACAGCAACACACAATCATCAGCCACTGAATGTGACAACCCAGCCTGCACTACCACTCCTTCCACCATCGCACCGCACCAACCACCTTCCTTCCCATCCGCTCGACACACTCATTCCGTCACACCAGTACAACCATTATGTTGGACACTCACCCATGCCTGTCCATCCATCCATCACTCTCCATTCCCCCCCAACCCTGTCTCCCTAACCCCCCGCACCCATCACCATCCCCTCTTTCCTCTCCCCCGTACATCCCCTCTGCACGGCTCCCCTCCTCCATCTGCCAGCAATTACTCGCACAACAGATTCTCAGGATCGCTCGATGCCTCCCTCTCCAACCTCACCAACCTCCTCGAGCTGTGCGTTGCCCTCACCTTACCACATCTCTGCCCTCCTGCCCTTCCCACCTGCCACCTCCGCATTGCCTTGCCCTTCCCACATGTCTACGCACTATGCATATCAATCTCTGTTGTCCCTCACTCTCCTGCCTCACACCCATGCTTTCGTCAACCCCCTCCTCTCCCACCCCCATTCCCTCTCTGTCTCTCCTATCACAGCCCCAAGCCCCTCTGTATGATATAGCTTCTCCTATCACAGCCCCAAGCCCCTCTGTATGATATAGCTTCTCCCATCACGGCCCCAAGCCCCTCTGTATGATATAGCTTCTCCTATCACAGCCCCAAGCCCCTCTGTATGATATAGCTTCTCCTATCACGGCCCCAAGCCCCTCTGTATGATATAGCTTCTCCTATCACAGCCCCAAGCCCCTCTGTATGATATAGCTTCTCCTATCACAGCCCCAAGCCCCTCTGTATGATATAGCTTCTCCTATCACAGCCCCAAGCCCCTCTGTATGATATAGCTTCTCCTATCACAGGCCCAAGCCCCTCTGTATGATATAGCTTCTCCTATCACAGCCCCAAGCCCCTCTGTATGATATAGCTTCTCCTATCACAGCCCCAAGCCCCTCTGTATGATATAGCTTCTCCTATCACAGCCCCAAGCCCCTCTGTATGATATAGCTTCTCCTATCACAGCCCCAAGCCCCTCTGTATGATATAGCTTCTCCTATCACAGCCCCAAGCCCCTCTGTATGATATAGCTTCTCCTATCACAGCCCCAAGCCCCTCTGTATGATATAGCTTCTCCTCTCACCGCCCCAAGCCCCTCTGTATGATATAGCTTCTCCTATCACAGCCCCAAGCCCCTCTGTATGATATAGCTTCTCCTATCACAGCCCCAAGCCCCTCTGTATGATATAGCTTCTCCTATCACAGGCCCAAGCCCCTCTGTATGATATAGCTTCTCCTATCACAGCCCCAAGCCCCTCTGTATGATATAGCTTCTCCTATCACAGCCCCAAGCCCCTCTGTATGATATAGCTTCTCCTATCACAGCCCCAAGCCCCTCTGTATGATATAGCTTCTCCTATCACAGCCCCAAGCCCCTCTGTATGATATAGCTTCTCCTATCACAGCCCCAAGCCCCTCTGTATGATATAGCTTCTCCTATCACAGCCCCAAGCCCCTCTGTATGATATAGCTTCTCCTATCACAGCCCCAAGCCCCTCTGTATGATATAGCTTCTCCTCTCACCGCCCCAAGCCCCTCTGTATGATATAGCTTCTCCTATCACAGCCCCAAGCCCCTCTGTATGATATAGCTTCTCCTATCACAGCCCCAAGCCCCTCTGTATGATATAGCTTCTCCTATCACAGGCCCAAGCCCCTCTGTATGATATAGCTTCTCCTATCACAGCCCCAAGCCCCTCTGTATGATATAGCTTCTCCTATCACAGCCCCAAGCCCCTCTGTATGATATAGCTTCTCCTATCACAGCCCCAAGCCCCTCTGTATGATATAGCTTCTCCTATCACAGCCCCAAGCCCCTCTGTATGATATAGCTTCTCCTATCACAGCCCCAAGCCCCTCTGTATGATATAGCTTCTCCTATCACCGCCCATACTCTCCGTGCTCTCCGTGTCCCTGTGCTCTTTCTCCCCCCACAGGAACATGTCAGGCAACCTCCTCACGGGATCCATTCCAGCCTTCATTTCACGCCTCACCGCCCTCACTCTGCTGTATGCCCTTGCGTTGCTTTGTGCGCTTGTTTTGCTGTGTGCCCTCGCTCTGCTGTCCATTATTATTGCATGGGTGCATGCAACGCATGGGTGGTAGAGCAAGGTGGAGTGAGGATGTTCATTTGCACTCTCCTTGCCGCTCCCCTTTTACACAACTGCCTCTCTCCTCGCGTGCACCCCTCTCCCTGCCCTCACTCCACTCCTCTCCTCCGCACCTCTCCCTGCCCACATTCCACTCCCCACCACCGCATTCCACCCCTCTCCCTTTCCGCTGTGGCCGCCCTCCTCACCTGCAGCGACCTCTCTTCCAACCAGTTCACTGGCACCGTGCCGCCAGCTGTCAGCGACCCCACTGGCCTCGTCAGCATGTGAGATGACATGTCAGCAATTGTGAGATGCCATGTCAGCATGTGAGATGACGACGTGTGTGTGTGTGAGCATGTGTGGTGGTATGTGCGCATGTGACATTGCACGTCAAGTAACATGGTACATCTCTGTCACATCATAATATTGACAACTCCTGCTCCTACCCACCGCCACCCACCCATGTCTACCCCTGTCCACCCGGTTTCCCCCCTTGACCAGCAACCTGGCGCACAACCTTCTGCAGGGCTCCCTTCCCCGCGCTCTCTCGCGCCTCTCCTCCCTCACCTACCTGTGCGCTGCGCCCTCCCCTCCCTTGCTCGCCACTGCTGCTTCTCGTCATGCCATGTCATGCACTATGCCATGCCATGTCACGCACCACGTCATGCCATGTCACGCTCCATGTTATGCCATGTCATGCACCACGTCATGCCATGTCATGCACCACGTCATGACATGCCATGTCATGCACCACGTCATGCCATGCAATCTTACTCGATTCTTCGCACTGGCATGCCCGCTTGCATGCCTTATGCCATACCTTGTGCGAAATAACATCACCTAATAACCTATACCCCATACTCCACACCCTAAGCTTCATTCCCTGTACCCCATACCCATGCATGCCCCCTCCCAGCAACATGTCGTCCAATCAGCTGTCAGGAGCTAAACATCACACTGGCCCTCTCTCCTCTGCGCTCCCTCGAGATTGTGTGAGGCTCTCGTGTGGGCAGGGGTGTGGGGCTTGTGGCTTGGGGCACGGGGCATGGGGCACGGGGCATGGCACATTGGGCATGAGGCATGGGCACGGCACGGTGCAGGGGGCACATTGTACAAGCTTACCACGCCATTAATTCCCCCATGCTGTATCACTATGGGTGTTTCCCGTTCCTGCACTCCACATTCTCGTATCCCCTTGCCTCCCATTGCTTCATCTACCCTAAATCTCTGTCCTTTACCCCCCATGCCCTGCCATTCTCCCACATCCCCCCATGCCTTCATTCTCCCCCATTCCCCCATGCCCTGCCATTCTCCCCCATCCCTCCATCCCCCCATGCCCTGCCAATCTCCCCCGTCACTCCATCCCCCCATGCCCCACACTGCAGTGACATCTCAGCCATCGCATTGAACGGCTCTGTTCCGCCCTTCTTTGGTCGCATGCCCAACCTGACCCACCTGTATGTATCGGCATGACCCACCTGTATGTATCGGCATGACCCACCTGTATGTATCGGCATGACCCACCTGTATGTATCGGCATGACCCACCTGTATGTATCGGCATGACCCACCTGTATGTATCGGCATGACCCACCTGTATGTATCGGCATGACCCACCTGTATGTATCGGCATGACCCACCTGTATGTATCGCCATGACCCACCTGTATGTATCGGCATGACCCACCTGTATGTATCGGCATGACCCACCTGTATGTATCGGCATGACCCACCTGTGTGTATCGCCATGACCCACCTGTATGTATCGGCATGACCCACCTGTCTGTATCGGCATGACCCACCTGTATGTATCGGCATGACCCACCTGTATGTATCGGCATGACCCACCTGTATGTATCGGCATGACCCACCTGTATGTATCGGCATGACCCACCTGTATGTATCGCCATGACCCACCTGTATGTATCGGCATGACCCACCTGTATGTATCGGCATGACCCACCTGTATGTATCGGCATGACCCACCTGTATGTATCGGCATGACCCACCTGTATGTATCGGCATGACCCACCTGTATGTATCGGCATGACCCACCTGTATGTATCGGCATGACCCACCTGTATGTATCGCCATGACCCACCTGTGTGTATCGGCATGACCCACCTGTATGTATCGGCATGACCCACCTGTATGTATCGGCATGACCCACCTGTATGTATCGGCATGACCCACCTGTATGTATCGGCATGACCCACCTGTATGTATCGGCATGACCCACCTGTATGTATCGGCATGACCCACCTGTATGTATCGGCATGACCCACCTGTATGTATCGCCATGACCCACCTGTATGTATCGCCATGACCCACCTGTATGTATCGCCATGACCCACCTGTATGTATCGGCATGACCCACCTGTATGTATCGGCATGACCCACCTGTATGTATCGCCATGACCCACCTGTATGTATCGCCATGACCCACCTGTATGTATCGCCATGACCCACCTGTATGTATCGGCATGACCCACCTGTATGTATCGGCATGACCCACCTGTATGTATCGCCATGACCCACCTGTGTGTATCGGCATGACCCACCTGTATGTATCGCCATGACCCACCTGTATGTATCGGCATGACCCACCTGTATGTATCGCCATGACCCACCTGTATGTATCGCCATGACCCACCTGTATGTATTGGCATGACCCACCTGTATGTATCGGCATGACCCACCTGTATGTATCGCCATGACCCACCTGTATGTATCGGCATGACCCACCTGTATGTATCGGCATGACCCACCTGTGTGTATCGCCATGACCCACCTGTATGTATCGCCATGACCCACCTGTATGTATCGGCATGACCCACCTGTATGGCATGACTCACCTGTATGGCATGACTCACCTGTATGGCATGACTCACCTGTATGGCATGACTCACCTGTATGGCATGACTCACCTGTATGGCATGACTCACCTGTATGGCATCACCCACCTGTATGGCATGACTCACCTGTATGGCATGACTCACCTGTATGGCATCACCCACCTGTATGGCATGACTCACCTGTATGGCATGACCCACTTGAATTTGAATGGCCACGACATGCCTATGTGCATGTATTTTTCCTATATGGACTTTGCATGCCTGTATGTAAACCACTATATTATTTCCCGTGCAGCATGTCCTGTTTTGACATGTCATGACAACTAATCTCAGCATGCCACGTCATGACATCTGATGTCAGCATGAGCCGCCCACCAAAGTCCCACAGCAGAGTCACATGGGGGCGTCCATCCTCGCCCATGCCATTATCGTGTATGTACATTTACCACCCATGGTACAATCGCCCCATGGCCCCATGACCCAAAACGAGGCCATCACATGCCCACCCCTTGACCTTGCTCGTGCCACGCCATGTCATCCCCATGCCACGCCACCCTGTGCCACGCCATGGCAGGGACATGGCCATCAACCTACTCTCCGGCTCACTGCCACCCTCGATCCTCAACCTGCGACAGCTCTCCCATCTGTCAGTCAACTTCCGTATCTATACCACCCATCAGTAATTTCAGCATCAGAACAGCAGCTTCTAGCAACCAGCCGTTCATCTTCACCGTTGGTCCTCATGTCATCTCACCTCCGCCCCTCTGCCCTCTCTCCCCCTGTCCTCTGCCACACAACTCACCATTCCAGCAACGTGTCTCGCAACCGCCTCTCAGGCCCGCTGCCCAACGCTGCTGCCAGTCCAGCTCTCATCATGTGCGTATGCCCTGGTAACCACAAGAACCCTCGTAACCACAAGAACCCTGGTAACCACAATATCTCTGGTAACCAAAAAGCCCTGGTAACTACCATTCCATTTGAATCTTGCGAGTAGGAACTCCCATCACCTTCCCTCTCCCTCCCCTTTCCCTCCTGCACCCTCCCTTTCCTTGTGCGTGGTTTCTCACCCGTCGCTTTTTCTTCTCCCATTTCCGCCCACCCACGTGTCTCTCTCTCTCCCTTCTACTCCCATCCATGCTCTCTCCCATATCTGCCTGAACACGCATTCAACACGCATCCAATACGCTCCCATCCCCTTCGCAGCGACCTCTCATTCAACGCGCTCTCAGGGCCGCTGGAGAGGCCCCATATCAACCTCAAGCGCCTGGCCATGCTGTGAGTGCCTGGCAATGCTGTGGGTGCCTGGCCATGCTGTGAGCGCCTGGCAATGCTGTGAGCGTGGGGCCATGCTGTGAGCGTGGGGCCATGCTGTGAGCGTGGGGTGGGGCAATGCTGTGAGTGCCTGGCAAGGCTGTGAGTGCCACCACATGCCGTTGCTCTTACTCTCATCAGCCCAGCTTCGCTGCTCGTGCTGTCTGAATCGTTTGTGCTCTTCTTGCTTTGCTTGCGTCCCCTGCCCCGCCATCGCGCATGCCTCCCCCCTGCTTCTTGTCCACCCACCCTTCATTCCTCCCCCCTGCCTCTCGTCCATCCCCCATGCGCCCTCTTGCTTTCCTGCCCGCCCAGCCCCCATTCTCCTCCTGCTTCCCGGCCGCCCATCCCTGCTCCCTGTCCGCTCATCCCTTCTTCCCGTTCGTTCCCCCCCCCCCCCCCCCCCCCTCCCGCCACCCTGCTTCCCGTCCTCCCCCCCCCCCTGCTTCCCGTCCTCCCCCCCCTCCTGCTTCCCGTCCTCCCCCCCCCCTCCTGCTTCCCGTCCTCCCCCCCCCTCCTGCTTCCCGTCCTCCCCCCCCCTCCTGCTTCCCGTCCCACCCCCGCTCCTGCTTCCCGTTCTTCCCCCCCCCCCCCCCCACCCCCCCTGCTTCCCGTCCTCCCCCCCCCGCGCCCTCCTGCTTCTCGTCTGCCCATGCCTGCAGTGTGCTGCACCACAACCAGCTGTCAGGCCCCATCCCCGAGTACCTCTGCCAATCCGTGCTGCAGATCATGTAACGCTCACATGCTGTAACGCTCACATGCTGTAACGCTCACATGCTGTAACGCTCACATGCTGTAACGCTCACATGCTGTAACGTCCACGTGCTGTACCGTTCACCCTGTGCACCATCCACCCTATGGAACGCGCTCACCATGTAATGTTTGGATGGTGTAACGCGCAGATGACTTAGCATTCACACAGTGTGGCATTCACACAGTGTGGCATTCACACAGTGTGGCATTCACACAGTGTAGCATTCAGGTTATGTTACCCTCAGGCCCAGTAGCAAGCAGGCAGGTATGAATGTGGGCATCCATGTCGAGAGATGCCCTGGTGACAATAAAGGCTTGCCATCCATGCATTGTCATCCATGCATGTCATCCGTGCATGTCATCCATGCATGTCATCCATGTCGAGAGATGCCCTTTATCGTGCGAGCAAAGGCTGGTGACAATGCGTTGCACAGGCGCCTTTGCGTTGCACTTTCACTCTGCGCTAGTTGCCTACTCCCTACTGCCATCCTTTTGGGTGCTGTCATCTACCCACACACCATCCATATTGCTTTCTTCCTTACCTTCCCGCTCCCCTCAACTCACCCTCTCTCTTTCTCTCGCGTTCTCCCATTGCCTCTTTTGCCCCATGTCTCCACCTGCCCACCTTCCCATGTGCCCGCCTGCCCCCCCTTCCACCTGCTCCCCCTTCCACCTGCTCCCCCTTCCACCTGCTCCCCCTTCCACCTGCCCATCATTCTACCTGCCCATCCTTCCACCTGCTCCCCCTTCCACCTGCTCCCCCTTCCACCTGCCCATCATTCTACCTGCCCATCCTTCCACCTGTTCCCCCTTCCACCTGCCCGTCCATCCACCAACCCGCCCTTCTACCTGCAGGCTCTTAAGCAGCAACGCCTTCTGGGGGGCCCTCCCTCAGTGCCTGCCCTTCCTCTCCTCCCTCCAACTCATGTCCGTATGCCCTTTCAACCTTTTCCCACCTTCACCCTTCGCCCTTCAATTTTGCCCCCTTCTCTCATCATCCTAACGTTGTCCTCGTTCCTCTTTGTCTCCGCTGCTCCTCTTGTCGCACTCTCCTTTGTAACCTTCGACCTCCAATCGTGCTGCGAATTCCGCTTCCTTACCTTTCAGGCCATCTCCGCTCCTGACCTCTCCTCTCCCCCTTGACCCCTGCTTCCCCTTACCCTGCACCTGTCTACCAGTGACGTCAGCAAAAATCTCCTCTTCATGGATGCCTCAACCTTCCAAAACATGCCGCCCATCAGCCTGGATCTCAGTGGAAACTACCTCTACGGCTCCCTCTCCCCTTCCCCCAACATCACCCTCTCCTCCTCCTCCTCCTCCTCCTCCTCCTCCTCCTCCTCCTCCTCCTCCTCCTCCTCCTCCTCCTCCTCCTCCTCCTCCTCCTCCTCCTCCTCCTCCTCCTCGCCCCCCTTCCCTTCTCTCGTCCTCCCAGCGACCCCCCAACCCCAGTCCCTCCCCCCCTGGGCAGTCCAGGATGCAACGAACTTTGAGTGGGCGTGGGTATGGCAGGGGGGGAAGCGGGGGACAACTGGAGAAGGAGGGGCAAGCGGCGCGAATAGCAGCAGCGCAGTGGCATGGCTGGCTGTGGAAGGGAACTGTGTGGGGAGTGAGGGGGTGGGGCAGCAGCGGGGGGCGGCAGAGTGTGCGGCGGTGTGTGGGATAGAGTCAGGGCAGGGACCCTGTGGGGGTGCAGGTGCGGGGCAGTGTGTGGTGCAGAGCGGTTGGCCGCCGTCCCTCTCCTGCTCCTGCGCCAGTGGCTATGTTGCTGTCACTGCTGCCGGCACTGCCAACACCACCACTTGCCAACTGCAACCCGCTTCCGGTGTGTTGAATCATTGGCTTGATCCGTTGCCCTGCTCCACCTTCCATTGTCTGCCCAACCCTCTTTGCTGCCTTCTTTAGCTTCAGTCCTCCGTTTTCCTCTCTCTACTTCTCAACGCCATTCCCCCCCCTCTTCCCCCCGCCTTCCCCTCTCGTCTCCTCCCCTTCCCCCCCCCCCTCCCCCCCGCCCCTTCCCCCCCGTCGCCCCCCACCTCCCCCCCATAACCATGTCATGAACGTTTTGTTACCCATATCTTATCACTCTTTTCCATGCCTCTACTGCTCCCGCTTACCACCACAGCCCCTTTTCCCTAAACCTCCCTTCCTTGGCAGTGGCCTCTCTGTCCACAGGTGCCATAGTGGGCATCATTCTGGGCTGCTTTGCTGGCTTCACACTGCTGGCTGCTATGCTTGCGTGGCTGCTGTGGCCTCGCGGAACAAGTAAGCCCCTCCACCCTTGTTCAGCTCCTTTTCAACTCCCCCAATGCTGTACCTCTTTCCTGGCCCTTCTCTGCTCAACTTCCCTGCCGTTTTTCCTGCATCACAACTCTGCCTTTCCACTACCCTCGTGCTCTCTCCACTCATCCACACCCTTCGTCACTCATTCCTCTTGGTCGCTCTTCCCCCTTGTCCTCCCGTGGTCACAGAGAAGTGGGAGGGGTTGGATGTGTGTGAGCAGTTCTCGCTGCAGCAGATGCTCAAGGCAACCAACAACTGGTCGGAAGACAATGTGCTGGGCAAGGGAGGCTTTGGCATTGTGTACAAAGGCTGCTCGCCACAGGGGCAGCTGTGGGCCATCAAGCGATCCACCATCATGACCAACGACTTTGAGACAGAGGTCAGGCATACCTTTACTACCTCCCTGCTTTCCGCCCAAAGAGCGCAGAAATATAACGGCTACTCTCTGTTATTCAAAAAGCGGATCTGCATATTCCATGCTCGCCTACCCATTTCCCTCTGCATCTGCATGCATTGTGTTGCATGTCCGTTGTTGCAGGTGCGAGCCATGGCGTCTCTCCACCACGTGCATCTGGTGCGCCTGCTGGGCTTCTGTCTGGACCAGAACGTGGAGACGGGCAAGCAGGAGCAGATCCTCGTGTACGAGTTCATCGGCAACAGGGACCTCCACTACCATATCCATGCCACCGAGCGTGAGTTGCACTGGTGTGAGTTGCTCTGCCGTGAGTTGCACTGGCACGACTGCTCAATGCTCGCCAGTCGTTTTACATATATATGTGTATGTATATGTGTACATATATATATATATATGTATATATGTCCATAAATATAGTTATATGTAATATATATATTTATATATTTGTGCACAGAACATGACACCGTCTCTCATATAACTGGACGTTCTGCTCCATGTACGTGTTTCGTGACCCAGGTCCACTCTCTCTGCGCCAGAGGTTGCGCCTAGCGCAGGGAGCAGCAGAGGGCCTGGCGTACCTACACGGGTTCGACACCCATCGTTCACCGCGACATCAAGCCGGCAAACATCCTTGTAACAGCAGACATGCAAGCCAAGGTGGCTGACTTTGGGCTGCTCAAGCGGCTCACTCACGGCGATGCCGATGCCACGCGAGTGGCCGGCACTCCAGGCTATGTGGACCCGGACTACAACCGCACCCACGTCATCACGGCCAAGAGTGATGTGTTCAGGTTCGAGCGATGTGTTCAGGTTCGAGCGATGTGTTCAGGTTCGAGCGATGTGTTCAGGTTCGAGCGATGTGTTCAGGTTCGAGCGATGTGTTCAGGTTCGCATGCACACTCATTCACAATCCCCTGAACTTGTGCACCTCACTTTGTTTTCTAATCTTCCTGCTTGATGGTAAATACTTGTACCATGCACCTCTCTCTCTCTCGAACGGTCCTCTCTCTTTTTTTTTCCAACTTTTTTCCTCTGTCTCCAACGCATGATTGCTTGCAGCTTTGGAATCGTGCTGCTTCAGTTGCTAAGTGGAAAATCAACTCATGTTGGCGCTGACGAAAAAACGCATATAAGAAAATGGGTACGATTGTCAAGTATGAAATCCAAGATTCCATTTGGCGCAAATATGAATGTTGCATATCAGAGAATGTTTGTGCCCATCACAACTCAAATCTGTCTTTTCACTTTTCTCATGTCTGCACAATTTTCCTGAATTCCCATTCATTCTGGATATGACAGCCTTTCCTCGCTGTCATGCTGCCTTGCACCACATTTCCTACTTATCATGCTGTTTTTCACAGCCTCTCCCATGCATCATCCTTTCCTTGTGTGGATGCCTTCCAGGCAATGAAGAGAGTGGAGGCGTATGAGCTAGAGGAGCTGTGGGACAGCAAGATGCCAGCGGTCAGTGAAGAGGCCATAGTGGACTTTGCAGACCTGGCTCTGGACTGCATCAAGTCTCCCGGCACACGGCGACCCACCATGAAGGATGTGGCATACCGCCTCAGTGCCCTCATTGCCAAGCACTGCCCTGACAGGGAGGACGAGTGGGAAAGTGTTGCGAAAGAAGGGAGTGCAAGCAACGAGGGTGTGTCTTCAGGAGATGTTTCTGCTGTGTCTTTTGGAGATGGTGGGAGGGAGCCCGAGGGGTCTGATGGCTCACACTCTGGTGTGAGCTCATTCATGCTTGGGTCGATAGGTGATGGCCTCTTGAGTTGGCTGCAATTGAAGCCAATCAAAGGGCGTTGAGTTTGCCCATTATGCCTATATGTGGGCTATTTAGCACGGAACTATATATGCAGTGCTGCAGGAGCATCTAAGAGCACTTGGTGTTTTTCCTTGAGACTTAGATGCGATAATTAGCAAAGAATGAAAATGGGAGAGGCAAGAAGCACACAAGGGTGTCTCTTGTTCCTGTGTTCCCGTATTGCGTTGATGTGGTGTTGCAGCACCACCTCTAAGGAGTATCTCTGGGCTGATCAATGCTTGCTGTATGTTGCAGTAAAGCAGAAATTAGTCAAGATGTCGTAGAAGACTTACAAATTTCTGGAGTTTGAGCTCGAATTCGCATCACAAACTGCCTTAGCGCGTATGACGAGTCCCCATCCTTGCCGCACCAAGCCGAATTTTGCCTTGGTTTGGCGTCTCAAACACTGTCGGCTGTTTGGGAGGGACTGCCGCTGCATTACTGCAGCTGGCGGCAAGACTTTTTCCTCGTTTGGCAACCGAGCCTACAGTGCACCCCGTGCCGTGTTCTCGTGAGTAGGCTGCCTTTTTCAATCTCGCAGGCGAGAAACTATAGCTGTCTGGGCTTGCAGGAAACTGTACACTAGTGTTTCGCCAAGTTGCTATGAACTGGCGTTCCTACTGACATTTTTGGTCGTCGCCATGTCGTTGTCCATGTCACCGAATCTAATGGTGAGTGCATCATATTCTGGACATTTGCTAATTGAGGTGTAGTAGTGCTGTAGCAATTACTATTCAAGCTATAAAGGGGGGGTAGTTGGGTATTGGGAGAAGCGAAGGGTTGGTGACATTGGGGGGCGCAGGGCGCTGCGGGAGCAATTCCAGGGACATTGGGAGACAGGAAATCTGGCGAGGGCCAATCCAAGGCCTAGGCGGCTCGGGCTCAACCCATCACGCTGAGAATTGCGCGACTGGGTAGCAATGCACAAGAAGCCTAGCCTAGCAAAGCAATCTTGTTCTCTCGACTTGTTTACCTATCATAGCGGATTTCTGTTACCGTACTCAAGCTATCGCAGCTAGGTGACTAAGCCGCTCTTGGTAGCCATCCTGTGGGAGCACGTAACTCTCACAAGTCGAGAGAAGTGCGCCGGCGATATGGATCGCCATGAGCTGCGGACGCAGCGTACGTACTCGCGGCGGGAGCGCTCTCCGTCGCGTATGAGGCGCTCAAAGGAGCGCGGAAGGTCGCCAACGCGCTCGCCGCGGAGGGCAGCGTATCGTGCGGATCCGGTGACGCCAACGGGCGTGCGAGGAGAGGGAAGCGGGGAGGATCTGCGCGTCAGATCGGAGCCTTGGAGGCGACCCGCAACGAGCAATCCGTGGAACCTGGCGGGAGGCCAGCACGGACTGGAGGAAGGGTATCACGATGGAGACGTGGAGATGGAATCGACGGGCGAGCTCGATGATGAAGAAGAGGGGGAAGAGCCCCCGCTTGTTCCTGGTCGCGGGAGACGAGGCATCGCTGGCGGGGAAGGATTTCCTGCTGAGCAAGGCGGCGGAAGACGTGGCGACGCCGGCGACGAAGATTCCCCCACTGCGCGGGGCGGCGGAAGGCGTGGCAACGCCGGCGACGAAGAGTCCCCCACTGCGCAGGGCGGCGGAAGGCGCGGCGTTACCGACGACGAGGGATCCCCCACTGCGCGGGGCGGCGGAAGGCGCGGCGTTACCGACGACGAGGGATCCCCCACTGCGCGGGGCGGCGGAAGGCGCGGCGACGCCAGCGACGAAGATTCCCCCACTGCGCGGGGCGGTGGAAGACACGGTGACGCCGGCCACAACGGGTCACCCACTGCGCGGGAAGAAGGGAAGCAGGGGAGCAACAAGAGTGATGAGGAAGAGCGGATCCGCCGTGGAAAAGCGCGAGAGGAAGGCGAAGAACACCGGGAAAGAGAGCTCTCACCTGCAGGACCACGCGGAGGAGTACGGCGAGGGAGACGGTATTGTTCTTGGAGCGGCTAAAAAAGCAGTTCCCTGGGCATACGGCAGCGCGCATACGGGAGTTCCAGGAGTTCAGGCGTAGGGATGAGGAGTCGCTGCTGACTTACTATGGACGATTAATGAACCTGGCGGAAGATGTGGCATGCACGGACAGCAGCATGATCATCAGTAAGTTTCTGAACGGGTTGGACAGGGGACTGGCAGGAGGGCTGAGAATGAGAGTTTATGAGCTAGGGGCGGATGCATCACCAGAAGAAGTGTTCGAGTTAGCAGAAAGGGTGGAGCTGGCACAGAGGAAATACGAGGTGTACCTGCCAAGAGCGACAGAGAGAAAGAATCCCGCTTGGGCAGCAGCAATGGTGGCTGAGACAGGAGGAAGGGAGGAAGGACGGCAGGAGAGAGGAGCGGAGACACGCACCTGCCACCGGTGCAAGCAGCCGGGACACTTGATGAGGAACTGCAGGAATTGTGACACCTGCGGGAAGCCGGGACACCGACGCAAGGATTGCCCAGATGCACCGATCTGCGAGGTGTGCGGGAAGCGGGGGCATAGAGGCAAGGACTGTTACCAGCGTTCGGGAGGACAGCGGAGGACGCCAGAGGATATAAAAGGACAAATCAGCAAGCTGCAGGCGCAACTGCAGGCACTGGGAGGAAAGCCAGAGAAAGAAGCAGGGCTGTATGCGAGGGAAGACGATGACGAGGCAGAGGTGATAGAGGAGCCAAATCCAGAATACCAGTTCATGGTGCTGCGCAGCAGAGATGACCTGGGCCTGCGTAGTGAGGGCAGGGACGGAAGGAAAGAACAGATGATGAAAGAGAGGAGGCGGCCAATGAGCGACAAGGAGGAACAGCGGGACAGAACAAAGGAGCCTGGCCGGCACCCAAAAGACAGACTAGCAAGTCAGGCCACGGTGCTCATGGTGGAGCCAGGAGCAATGATGGTGGGAGGAGAAAAAGCCAAGACAGCCATACTGGACACTGGAGCACAGAGCGTCATGCTGGGTAAGCGGATGGCACAGAAGCTAGGACTAACAGGGCCAGGACAGAGCGTGAAGAAAGGGATGCTGGTGATGACGGCAGAGGGAGGCGAGCCTAAGTGGTTACCCTGCACGAAAACACCCATAGAAGTGACACTATTGCCAGGACAGGAAGGGCAGACGTGTCTCCAAGTGCCATGCGGTATATCGGAGTAGGAAGACTTTGATGTACTGCTTGGGACGGACCTGATATGGGGCGTGGGCATGACCATCTGCACATGGAAGGAGCAGGTGCAGTTTCGGAAGCAGTACTGGACAAAGAATAGTGAGGTGAGGGAGTTACCGGTGCAGTTTGTGAGACAGGAACCTAAGAGGGCATACGCGGTAGGCGAGGCAGGGAGAAAGGAAGGGGGAAAAGCAGGGCTGGTCGGCAAGGCAGCGGCGGCAGGCGGATGGCAGGAACCAATAAGGCTGGTAGAACTGTTCGGAGGCATCGGTGCAGGCTTGGCAGCAGTAGTAAAAGCAGGGATAGCGGTGAAAGAGTGGGTATACGTGGAGAAGAACGAGAAGGCCAGGAAGATGGCTGAACACCACGCCCGTATGCTCCAGAGGGAGAATCCTGAGCTGCTGGAAGCAAAGGTAATAGACAGAGCAATGCGGAGGACAGTGAAGGATGTAAGGGGGATTACGCCAGAAATGGTAAGGGATTGGGGACCAGTGGACCTGCTGGTGGCAGGATGGGAATGCCAAGGGGTATCGAGGGCCGGCAAGGGAAGAGGGATGGAGGACCCCCGAGGAGCGATGCTGCTAGATTTACTGCGCATCATGGACTGGATCAGGGAGAGGCAGGAGAAGTTGGTATACCTGCTGGAGCATCTGGACCTAGAGGGAGACTGCAGGGAGCCGGTAAGGAAGGTGAGGGACCTGGTGTGGAAGAAACTGGGAAAAGGGGTGAGGTGCGACGCCGCGAGGTTGGGGGCACGCGCGCACAGGGTAAGGAGGTACTGGCAGAACGTTGTGCCTGACGAGCAGCTGCAAGAAGAACTGGACGGGATAAGGAGGGATTGGAGCAGAACGGTAAGGGATATCTTGGAACCAGGCAGGACGGCAGCGCCCGTGAAAAAGGGGAGACATGCGACACAATGCCCCTGCAACAAAGTGGGGGCAGAGCGCAGAGCATGGCCGACCCTAGTGGCCTATGAAAGGGCAGCAGGGTTTAAGATGGAAGGTGGGGAGCCAGGGGAGGGGATGGTGTATGATCATACGAAGCAGCAGTGGGAAGAACCTACGGCGCTGGAGAGGGAGCTGGCGATGGGGTATGAGGAAAACGCAACAAAGGCAAGTGGGGTAACAGAGCAGGAGAGGAGGCGAGCACTAGGGCAGGCAATGGATGGGCAGGTAATGAGGTGGTTCGTGCGGAGGATGTGGAGAGGGGTAGTGTTGGAAGCGGAGCCAAAAGGGGAGGAACAGATGCGAGAGGTGCAGAAAGTGGGGGCATGGGTGAGCTTACCCGTGAAGGAGGAGGCAGAATGGGCGATAGGAGACACCATGGGAAAGGAAGGGAAGAAGGCACTGCAAGCAGTGCTGGCCAAGTACAGACATGCCTTCGCCTTTACACTACAAGAGCTGGGGAAATGTACGGTGAAAGAAATGGAGCTGAAGCTGACTACAGATGAGCCGGTGTTCCAGAGGAAGAGGCGGATGGCCCCGGGGGATGAGGATGTCTGCAGGGAAAAATGCAAGGAGTTGCTTGAAGCAGGCCTGATCCAGAGGTCGGAATCAGAGTATGCCACGCCTACAGTGATAGCTGCAAGGAAGGATCTTACGGGGGAGGTGCTGAGCAGGCGCATGTGTGGGGATTACCGAGCGCTGAACAAGCTGACCGTGCCTGACAGGTACCCCATGCCAACAGCAGAAGAGATCTTCGACAGACTAGGGGAGGGGGAGATATTTAGCACGTTAGATCTTCGGCAGGGCTTCAATCAGATCAGGATCAAGAAGGAGGATGTTCGCAAGACCGCATTTCACGGGGCGGACGGTTTGTATGAGTGGCTGTTCATGCCTTTCGGGCTGCGAAACGCATCAGCCATATTTCAACGCGTGATGGATAGTGTATTGCGGGGGCTGGAGTGTGCGGCATGCTACATAGATGACGTGGTCATCTTCAGCAAAACAGAGGAGGAACATGTGAGAGATGTGGAGCGTACCTTGGAGGCGCTGGTAGCGGCAGGACTGACCTGCCACCCAAAGAAGTGTCGGTGGGGGGAGGCGACAGTGCAGTATCTGGGGTATGAGGTGAAGGGAGGCCAGATAGGGATTCATAAGGCTAAAGTTGCGGTATTGGACCGACTGCAGCAGCCCAAGGACAGGAGCGGATTGCGGGCGGTGCTGGGGTTTCTCAGCTACTACCGGCGCTTTGTGCCCAATTTCAGCAAGCGAGCAGTGGCGCTGAACTCCCTGTTAAAGGAGGACAAGAAGTGGGAGTGGGGAGCAGAGCAGGAAGGGGCGCTGAGGGATTTAATGGAAGCAGTACAGACAGCAACAGTGTTGCAACTGCCACAGGCGGACAAGCCCTTTTCCCTATACACTGACTGGAGCAGCCAGGGCATGGGTGCAATCCTCTGCCAGGAGCTAGATGGGGAGGAGAGAGTAGTGGCATATGCGAGCCGGAGCTGCAACCCGGCGGAGGCAAAGTACAGCTCGTATCACGGGGAAGGGCTGGCGGCCGTATGGGCGGTGAAGCACTTTAGGGTGTATCTGCAGGGCAGAGAATTCACCTTAATCACCGACCATCAGCCGCTGCAGTGGTTGATGACACATCAGGGGCTGACGGGGAGAAACGCGCGCTGGGCGGTCACGCTGCAGGAATATGACTTCAAGATACGGCACAGGCCAGGGAAGACACTACAGCACGTGGACGGGCTCTCAAGGAACCCGCCGTCAGCAGAGCCAGTGCATACGCTGATGATGCTGGCCAAGCAGGGGGAGGCGGCGGCAGTAGTGAAGCAGAGAGGGCCGCAGGACATATGGGAGGACCCGGTGGCACTGCGGTGGATCAGAGGGGAGACGGAGGCAGATGAGCAAGTGGCAGACGGGGTAAGGGCACGAGGACACCATTACCGATGGTACCAAGGACAGCTGCAGCTGCAGTCAGTGGACAGGTGGAAGCTGGTGCCGGCACCACATGAGAGAGGAGGTGTGATTGAGGAGGTGCACAGTAAATTGGGGCATTTCGGGCATGAGCGCACAACTCAGCTGCTGAAAACAGGCTGGTGGTGGCAGGGAATGGGGAAGCAGGTCAAGGAATGGGTGAGCGGGTGCGAGGGCTGTCAGAGGAGCAAGGGGCGGTCATCAGGGGCGGTCTCCTGCGCAGAGAGAGCGGCAATGGGGCGATCAAGAACGACGCAGGGGAGGTCAGGAAGGGTGGAGGAGGAGTCAGAGCCAGTTTGATGCAGGCAAAGCAGGAGTTGCAGTCATTGCCGATCAGGGGACTGGGGTTTAGGTGGTCACTGGACTTGGCTGGCGAGTTGCCACTGAGTAGAGGAGGGAAGCGGTACATCTTGATCATGGTGGAACACGCCAGCAAGTGGCTGGAAGTCTGCGCAATTCCAAGCAAAGATTCAAGGCACGTGGCCAGGGCGTTCAAGGGGCAGGTGTTATGCAGATTTGGGGCGCCCGGGGAAGTCCTTACTGACCAGGGAACAGAATTCAAGGGGGAATTTCAAGCACTGCTGGATGAGGCGAAGGTGACACACAGGCAGACGTCCAGGTATCACCCCCAGAGCGATGGACTGACAGAGCGCCTGGTGCAGACCTTGAAGAGGAACCTGAGGGCGTACGGGGAGAAGCGGAAGAGGGACTGGGATGAGGAGCTAGACTGGATAGCGGCAGGGTATAGGTTCGGAAAGCAGGCGTCGCTGAAGGACTACTCCCCCTACAGTCTGTTGTTTGGGAAAGAGCCGATCTTACCCGTGGGAGCGCCAAGGGTGCTCACGGAAGTGGTGAGAGTGAAAGGGGCAGAACAGTGGGTCGCGCTGGCAGAAGCAAGGGCAAGGTACATGCGTGAGATGCTTCCTGCAGCGCTCGAGAACCTGCACACGGCACAGCTGCGGGATGCACATAGGTATGAGCAGCGGCAACAGCAGGGTCGAGGGAAGGCTAAGCCAGCAGTAATGGAGGGACAGGAAGTGTACCTGCGCAGGGCAAGGAAGGACACGTTGGACGTCGGGTTGGGGACAGAGAGGTGGAAGGTGAAGGAAGTAAGGGGATCAGGGGTGTTGGTGCTGGAGAATGAGAGAGGTGAGCGTACGGTGGATCACCAGACGAACACGGCGGCAGTGAAGGAGTGGCGACCTCAGCAGGAAGGTCCTGTGACACGTGCACGGGCAGCCCGAGCACGAGCATAGGAGGGGGCAGGAAGTGGCTGAGGAAGAACACAGTGTACAAGGTGTGGAAGGTAGGCAGAAGGAAGACAGGCGGGTAAAGACAGAAAACAGAGAAGACACAAGAGGGTAAGGGACCAAGGGGAGGAGGAAAAGGGTAACTCCGACAGCTGTCACCGAATCTAATGGTGAGTGCATCATATTCTGGACATTTGCTAATTGAGGTGTAGTAGTGCTGTAGCAATTACTATTCAAGCTATAAAGGGGGGGTAGTTGGGTATTGGGAGAAGCGAAGGGTTGGTGACATTGGGGGGCGCAGGGCGCTGCGGGAGCAATTCCAGGGACATTGGGAGACAGGAAATCTGGCGAGGGCCAATCCAAGGCCTAGGCGGCTCGGGCTCAACCCATCACGCTGAGAATTGCGCGACTGGGTAGCAATGCACAAGAAGCCTAGCCTAGCAAAGCAATCTTGTTCTCTCGACTTGTTTACCTATCATAGCGGATTTCTGTTACCGTACTCAAGCTATCGCAGCTAGGTGACTAAGCCGCTCTTGGTAGCCATCCTGTGGGAGCACGTAACTCTCAAGGAAGTGGCTGAGGAAGAACACAGTGTACAAGGTGTGGAAGGTAGGCAGAAGGAAGACAGGCGGGTAAAGACAGAAAACAGAGAAGACACAAGAGGGTAAGGGACCAAGGGGAGGAGGAAAAGGGTAACTCCGACATCCACTGTCGCAGAGACTCGTACACGATAATGCGGTCTCTGGTCGCGAAGCTGATTATTCGCCTGTTGAGCTAGTAGCTCGCTTCGCCTGACAGCACTGTGTGCTAGTTCACCACCGCCGGCGCGACCACATGCGCTTTCGCGTGCAGCACAGACGAACGCATGAAGCTTGTGAACGAATCGCGGATCCCTCTAATCCTGGGAACGTAAGGAGACGGTGTTAGGAGCTGAAGCTGTAATGAGCTGGAAGTGACAGGAAAGTCTCTTTTTTAAGGCTTGTGTCACATTCTTTGCTGGCTTTGACTCCTACCCGCTCGCCGCAAGGGCGAGTCGCTGGAATTCAAGCTTTGTTTTTCTAACTTCGCACCCGATTTTGCACAACACACACCGGATTTCGCCCTGATAACCTGACACTTGACAAGCGACTTCTGATACGAACCGATCTCGGCTTTTTGAAGTCGTTGCCAATAGTGCGTAAAAGTTCACCCAACTCTGCGCAGACGTAGATTCTGTATCCGTTAGCCGTACGATTCGTAACTCGGGTGGATCGATGGCGGCTTCCAAGGGGAGCGCCTTGGTGGTAGCGGCGGTGCTGCAGCTGCTGCTGCTACTGGCGGGTAACGCCGTGCCGTGCGCGGGTCAGGACACGAGCCTGCAGCAGTGCTTGCCGATCGATTACACGGAGAGTAGGCTCGCTATCACGCATGTCGGCTTTCCTTCACGCAGTGTTGGCTTCGTTTCGCGCAGTCTCGGCTTCTTTTCTCAGTATTTCACGCAAGATCAGTTCTATTCTCATCAACATCACTTCAATTTTTCAGTATTCCACGCAATGTTGCTTCGTTCTCAGTATTTCTCGCAATGGTCTAGCGCAATCTCAGCTCAATTCTACCACCCAACATAAGTTCACTCTCTTGCACTCTGGGCCTAACGGTAACGTTCCTCATCTGATGGTTGGCAGCGCAAAATCTATTATATGTGGCAATGAGGCTGGATTACCTTCCGTACGACCTGACTGACGTCACCACCTGCATCAATCTCGGCCTCACTTGTAGCGACAGTGGCTATGTCACTGAAATGTCAGTGCTGCTGCTGCTGCTGCTGCTGCTGCTGCTGCTGCTGCTGCTGCTGCTGCTGCTGCTGCTGCTGCTGCTGCTGCTGCTGCTGCTGCTGCTGCTGCTGCTGCTGCTGCTGCTGCTGCTGCTGCTCATGCCGTCGCTGGTGCTGATGCGCAGGTTAGGGTAGCAGGAGGAGTACGAGATTCTTGCGAGTGACACTTTCTTGCTTTGACTCGTGGCTGTTGCGCGCGCAGCAATTGGCAGAACAAGGCAATACAAGGGGAGCTGCCTTCTGAAATTTTCCTGCTGACGCACCTTGAATACCTGTGAGATGAGAGTCCGCGCTTGAAGCACCTTGAATGCCTGTGAACGTCTGCGCTTTGAGCCACTGAAAGCCACATGTGCTGGGCATGCCTGCTGCATTGAATCATGCGCCATTATTTCAATGCATCCCAACTAAGAACCTGATACCATGCAATACGTGCGTTTCCTACCATGCCATGCCATGCATGATGCATGCGATGCGACCAACGCTGACGTGTAAAACATTCCCAGGTCGCTGCGAGACAACTACCTGCGGGGAACCATCCCCGCTGACATCGGCAACCTCGTCAATCTCACATTCCTGTCAGTTCACTTCCTCAACCTGCGCTGTACCCCTCTCTGTTAACGTTGTTCCCTCTGCAGGTTGAGTTCGCCCCCTGTTGATTAGCATCGTTCAGCTGTCAATTAACTTCGTCCCTCTGTCAGTCAACGTTGCCTCTCTGTTATGTAACTTCGCCTCTTTCTCAGTTAACTTCACCCATCTGTCAGTTAGCTTCACCCCTCTCTCAGTTGACTTCACCCCTCTTTCAGTTTACATCGCCCCTCTGTCAGTTAACTTCGCCTGTCTGACAGTCGACCTCACCTTTGTCAGTACTGCCACCAACACGCCTCTAACAGTCTCTCTGGTGGGTGTTTCTGCGAGTCATGTGTGAGTGCATGTGTGTGTGTGTGTGTGTGTGTGTGTGTGTGTGTGTGTGTGTGTGCATGTGCATGTGTGAGTGAATGTGTGAGAGCGTGTGCGTACATTTGTATGAGTGTGTGTATGCATGTTTACACACATGTGTGCGAGTGTGTGGATAAATGTGTGTATGTGGATGCACGTGTTTGCGCACGAGTGTGTGGCATGCATGTGTGCGCACGAGTGTGTGTGAGTGACATGCATGCATGGCAGGGACATCTCCAACAACTCCTTATCAGGCCCCTTCCCCACCTTCTTCAGCAGACTCACCAAGCTCTCCACCCTGTCAGTTAGCGCTTCCCACCTGTCAGTCAACAATTTCTACCTGTCAGTCAACAATTTCTACCTGTCAGTCAACAAATCTTCCCTGTCAGGCACAGCTTCGTATCTGTCAGGCAGTCCGTTAGGCCATCCACTTCCACCAGCTGGCCGGTCGCCAGTTAGCTCTACCCGCTCCTAAGTTCTGCCATCCCATGCTGTGCCATGCCATGCCGTGCCGTGCCATGCCATGCCATGCCATGCCGCCCCTACCACCAGGTACATGGACAGGAACAAGTTCTCCGGAAGCCTTCCTGATGCCATCGGCAACATGGTCTCTCTCAATGAGCTGTATGTGTGTGCCGCCCGGCATGTATGTGTGCCGCCCGGCATGTGTGTGTGCCGCCCGGCATGTATGTGTGCCGCCTGGCATGTATGCGTGCCTGGCATGTGCGTGTGCCTCCAGGCATGTAGTGCGGTACCAAGCATCCAAGTCTAAACCTCGCTCTCCCTCTTTACTGTTTTCTCCAAGCACCCATGTTGTCCCTCTGTTTTTCGCCCCTCTCCCCATCTGCACCCCCTCCGCATCACCCTCTCTTTCTGCTCCCTCGACTCCCTCCTCTTCCTCCCCCTCTGCAGGGTGCTGATGTACAATGACTTCATGGGGTCACTGCCCAACGGCATGGGCCGCCTCACCAACCTCTACAACTTGTGAGCCGCCCGCCACGAATTAGCAGATCTCAGTGACCATGTGAGCATGTGAGTGACCATGTGAGAATGTTAGTGACCATGTGAGAATGTTAGTGACCATGTGAGAATGTTAGTGACCATGGGTGGCCCTGGTACAGCACTTATCAGCTCTGCAGCCTGTGAAGGCCTTTTAACGCTGTGATCTGCCAGCATGTTCTCTGCTTTCATCCACCGCCTCCCCTCAATCATTGTATCGTATCCCAGTCACTATCATCTCACCCCCGTGTGCGTGCGCATGCCAAATGACTTGTGTGCATGCCAAATGACATGTGTGCATGCCAAATGCCACGTGTGCATGCAGAGCCTTGTCATACAACCGCCTGTCAGGGACCATCCCCAAGTCTCTGTCCAGCATGGCCAGCCTTAGCTCCCTGTGAGCCTCATCTCCATGCCATGCCATGCCATGCCATGCCATGCCATGCTATGCCATGCCATGTCTCAGCTCCATGCGAGTCTCAGTTCCATCTAAGTCTCAGCTCCATGCCATGCCATTCCATGAGCACCGCCATTAATTGCCACCATCCTGCCAATCAACCTCCATCATACCACCCGCCACATTTGCCACGGACCAATGTCGAAGCAAACCCCTTTTCCACCATAACCTTCACCTCCTTGCCACTCCCCACGCCCCCATCTCCCCCTCCATCCCACACCCCCCTGCCCCCTGCCCCACAACCCCATGCTTCACAACCACATGCACCATCCATGTTCCCCCCCGCCCCTCCCCCCCTCCCCACCCCCACGGCAGTTCGCTGGACAACAACTTGTTTTCGGGGTCGCTGGGGCCCCTCGCTGCTCTCTCCTCCCTCACCAGCATGTGAGCACCTCTCTCGCCCTCCATGCCTTATCAGTCCCTCTCTCGCCCTCCATGCCTTATCAGCACCTCTCTCGCCCTCCATGCCTTATCAGCACCTCTCTCGCCCTCCATGCCTTATCAGCACCTCTCTCGCCCTCCATGCCTTATCAGCACCTCTCTCGCCCTCCATGCCTTATCAGCACCTCTCTCGCCCTCCATGCCTTATCAGCACCTCTCTCGCCCTCCATGCCTTATCAGAACCTCTCTCGCCCTCCATGCCTTATCAGCACCTCTCTCGCCCTCCATGCCTTATCAGCACCTCTCTCCCCCTCCATGCCTTATCAGCACCTCTCTCGCCCTCCATGCCTTATCAGCACCTCTCTCGCCCTCCATGCCTTATCAGCACCTCTCTCGCCCTCCATGCCTTATCAGCACCTCTCTCGCCCTCCATGCCTTATCAGCACCTCTCTCGCCCTCCATGCCTTATCAGCACCTCTCTCGCCCTCCATGCCTTATCAGCACCTCTCTCGCCCTCCATGCCTTATCAGCACCTCTCTCGCCCTCCATGCCTTATCAGCACCTCTCTCCCCCTCCATGCCTTATCAGCACCTCTCTCGCCCTCCATGCCTTATCAGCACCTCTCTCGCCCTCCATGCCTTATCAGCACCTCTCTCGCCCTCCATGCCTTATCAGCACCTCTCTCGCCCTCCATGCCTTATCAGCACCTCTCTCGCCCTCCATGCCTTATCAGCACCTCTCTCGCCCTCCATGCCTTATCAGCACCTCTCTCGCCCTCCATGCCTTATCAGCACCTCTCTCGCCCTCCATGCCTTATCAGCACCTCTCTCGCCCTCCATGCCTTATCAGCACTCCTCTCGGCCTCTGTGCCCTGTCAGAACAACGGACTCTTCTTCTGTCTTCACCAAAACGCCTTTCCCATTCTCTATCTCTCCTCCTTCATCCACATTCGGCTTTTGAGGCGCCTCAGAAGTCCTCCCTTTTCCCATTGCCACGTGCAGCTATCTGTGTTGCAACCGCTTCAACGGGTCCATACCGTCGTCTACCTTCGCCAGCAACATCTTCTCCTCCTTGTATGCCTCTTACCATTATACCGTGTGAATTGACTTTTGAGCCGACTCAAAACGCACCTTGATACCATTTACCTTCGCCAGCAACGTTTTCTCCTCGTATGCCTCTTACTACAATACCATGCGACATGCGTCGACGACATCATCTGTCATGTGTCCACATCATGTCCCATGCTCCATGCACCATGCACCATGGAGCATGTGCCATACGACATGCTCCATGCTCCATGCGCGATTCACCATGGCATGCCCTCCCTCCTCTCTCCAGCAACCGTCCATACATCTTGCGCCTCACATCCATTCGCCCATTAGCTCTCACGCCCACTCTATACACCAACTTCTCCTTCTCCTTCTGCTCCATCCTCGCCTCATCATCTTCTCCCTCCCACCTCTGCCCCCCCCCCTCCTCACCACGTCCTACCAGTTACATCACAGTGAACGGCCTCGCAGGTTTTGAGTCGACTCAAAACTCATTTCCTTCCTCCCACACCCACCCCTCCCCCCAACCATGGTCTGCCAGTGACGTGTCAGTGAACGAGCTCACAGGGCCCCTGCCGTCCGGTCTCAAGTTCACCATAAATTTTGGCAGCCCAATATTGTGAGTCCCCTCTGCTTCTCACCCCTCTGCTTCTCACCCCTCTGCTTCTGACCCCTCTGCTTCTGACCCCTCTGCATGTGAGGCACACTCTTTTTCTTCCATGCAAATGCTTTTCTTTATAACCTGATCTCTATCCTCCTTTCCTTGCCTTTCAATTCCCGTCACTGTGGGCTGCTGTGCACCCCTGTGCCTCCCTCTGCATCCCTGTGGCCCCCCTGTGTGCCCCTGTGCCCACCTTTGTGCCCCTGTGCACCCCTGTGCACCCCTATGCACCCCTTTGTGCCGGTATGCACCCCTGCGCACCCTGTCTGGCAGCAACGCGTCCTTCAACCGTCTCTCAGGGGAAATCCCCGTTGACTTCATGGCCAACTTCTACATCCTGTGCGTTGCTCCTCCCCCTCCTTCATCCTGTACGTCGCCACTCCCCCTTGTTTCATGTGGTTCTTAAGAACTCTCAAAAACCACATACAGCAAGTCACCCTTCCCTCCTCTCCCTGGAACAGTCCTTAGTCATCGAATAAATTTGTAAGACCACAGCAAAGCCAGGTCCATGAGGCGATTATCAACATCAGAACTTGACAAGCTGCTTGGCAAGCGGCTCACAGAGCTAAGCCTTCGGCAAGCCCCCACCACCTTCGCCCCCACCACCTTCGCCACCACCACCTTCGCCCCCACCACCCTCGCCCCCACCACCCTCGCCCCCACCACCTTCGCCCCCACCACCTTCGCCCCCACCACCCTCGCCCCCACCACCCTCGCCCCCACCACCTTCGCCCCCACCACCTTCGCCCCCACCACCCTCGCCCACACCACCCTCGCCCCCACCACCTTCGCCCCCACCCTCGCCCCCACCACCCTCGCCCCCACCACCCTCGCCCCCACCACCCTCGCCCCCACCACCTTCGCCCCCACCCTCGCCCCCACCACCTTCGCCCCCACCACCTTCGCCCCCACCACCTTCGCCCCCACCACCTTCGCCCCCACCACCCTCGCCCCCACCACCCTCGCCCCCACCACCTTCGCCCCCACCACCCTCTCTCCCACCACCTTCGCCCCCACCACCTTCGCCCCCACCACCTTCGCCCCCACCACCTTCGCCCCCACCACCCTCGCCCCCACCACCCTCGCCCCCACCACCTTCGCCCCCACCACCCTCTCTCCCACCACCCTCGCCCCCACCACCTTCGCCCCCACCACCTTCGCCCCCACCACCTTCGCCCCCACCACCTTCGCCCCCACCACCCTCGCCCCCACCACCTTCGCCCCACCACCCTCGCCCCCACCACCTTCGCCCCCACCACCTTCGCCCCCACCACCCTCGCCCCCACCACCTTCGCCCCCACCACCCTCGCCCCCACTACCCTCGCCCCCACCACCCTCGCCCCCACCACCCTCGCCCCCACCACCTTCGCCCCCACCACCTTCGCCCCCACCACCTTCGCCCCCACCACCTTCGCCCCCACCACCGTCGCCCCCACCACCGTCGCCCCCACCACCCTCGCCCCCTCCACCCTCGCCCCCTCCACCTTCGCCCCCACCACCTTCGCCCCCACCACCTTCGCCCCCACCACCTTCGCCCCCACCACCTTCGCCCCCACCACCTTCGCCCCCACCACCTTCGCCCCCACCACCTTCGCCCCCACCACCTTCGCCCCCACCACCTTCGCCCCCACCACCGTCGCCCCCACCACCCTCGCCCCCACCACCCTCGCCCCCACCACCCTCGCCCCCACCACCCTCGCCCCCACCACCTTCGCCCCCACCACCCTCGCCCCCACCACCCTCGCCCCCACCACCTTCGCCCCCACCACCTTCGCCCCCACCACCTTCGCCCCCACCACCTTCGCCCCCACCACCTTCGCCCCCACCACCCTCGCCCCCACCACCTTCGCCCCCACCACCTTCGCCCCCACCACCTTCGCCCCCACCACCGTCGCCCCCACCACCCTCGCCCCCACCACCTTCGCCCCCACCACCTTCGCCCCCACCACCTTCGCCCCCACCACCGTCGCCCCCACCACCCTCGCCCCCACCACCCTCGCCCCCACCACCCTCGCCCCCACCACCTTCGCCCCCACCACCCTCGCCCCCACCACCCTCGCCCCCACCACCTTCGCCCCCACCACCTTCGCCCCCACCACCTTCGCCCCCACCACCTTCGCCCCCACCACCCTCGCCCCCACCACCTTCGCCCCCACCACCTTCGCCCCCACCACCTTCGCCCCCACCACCTTCGCCCCCACCACCCTCGCCCCCACCACCTTCGCCCCCACCACCTTCGCCCCCACCACCTTCGCCCCCACCACCTTCGCCCCCACCACCTTCGCCCCCACCACCCTCGCCCCCACCACCCTCGCCCTCCACCTCTTCCCCCATCCAGGGCTTTACCCACCCCCTAACCTTGTTTTCGCACCCCCCCCCCCCCATCTCGCACTCCCCCCTTTTTTCCCTCTCCCGAACCATTTCTCTGCTCTGTTTGAAGCGCCTGAAACGTGGCCCCTCGCCTGCCTTGGTTTCCCTTCCCAGCGACATCTCTCACAACAATTTATCGGGCCGAGCGTTCTTTTCCAAGCCAAATGAGAACCCTGCTACTGACACCATGTATGTGAGATACTTAGCAGTTTGGCGGTGAGCGTGTGTACAGCACTCTGATCATGAATGCGTGAGCAGCACTCTGATCATGAATGCGTGAGCAGCACTCTGATCATGAATGTGTGAGCAGCAGTCTGATCATTAATGCGTGAGCAGCACTCTGATCATGAATGCGTGAGCAGCACTCTGATCATGAATGCGTGAGCAGCACTCTGATCATGAATGTGTGAGCAGCAGTCTGATCATTAATGCGTGAGCAGCACTCTGATCATGAATGCGTGAGCACTCACCCACAGCGACATACAATCTTCAGCCACTAACTGTGACAACAACCCATTCTGCACAATCACTCCTTCCACCATCGCACCAAGCACCATTCCTTCCCATCATCTCGACACCCTCATTCCGTCCCACCAGTGCAACCAATATGTCGAACATGCCTGTCCATCCATCCATTACTCTCCATTCCCCCAGCCATTAGACTAGGCGCGTGCAGCTTAGGTAAAATCTTTTAGCAGAAGAACAACAGTAGAGTTGAACTCTTTGTTGCCAGTTGAAAAAACAAGATCGAAACTGAGCTCTAAGTCCACTACAAGATTAAAACGGCAAACATGTTTCGGACGACTGGGACAGATCCCCGTCAATCCTTCATCCTTCAATCCATCCATCACTCTCCATTCCCCCCCAACCCTGTCTCCCTAACCCCCCGCACCCATCACCATCCCCTCTTTCCTCTCCCCCGTACATCCCCTCTGCACGGCTCCCCTCCTCCATCTGCCAGCAATTACTCGCACAACAGATTCTCAGGAGTGCTCGACCCCTCCCTCTCCAACCTCATGTCCCTCCGCGAGTTGTGCGTTGCCCTGCCTGCCCTGCCTGCCCTTCCCACTGGTCTGAGCGCTTCTTGAGTGTTTCCAAACGTGCCATGCAAAGTAGCACTCGATCAACCCCTCCCTCTCCACCCTCACCCACCTCTGCGACCTGTGCATTGCCCTCACCTTACCACATCACTGCCCTCCCGCCCTTCCCACCTGCCTATGCGCTCCTATGCATATCAATCTCTGTTGTCCCTCACTCTCCTGCCTCACACCCATGCTTTCCTTAACCCCCTCCCCTCCCACCCCCATTCCCTCGCTGTCTCTCCTATCACGGCCCCAAGCCCCTCTGTATGGCATAGCTTCTCCCATCACCGCTCATACTCTCCGTCCCCCCCCCCCCCCCCCCCCCACCGTTTCCCTGCGCCCCCTCTACCCCACAGGGACATGTCAGGCTACCTCCTCACGGGGTCCATTCCAGCCTTCATCTTTGAGGTGGCCCAGAAATGATTGAAGCGATTGAGGCTGTTTTAGATGCGCCTAACGAGTTATCCCTGTGTGCCCCCTCCCCCTCACATCACACAGGGACGTGTCAGGCAACCTCCTCACGGGGTCCATTCCAGCCTTCATTTCGGAACTCTTCACACTCACTCTGCTGTATGCCCTTCTTGCTTTGCTATGTGCACATGATTTGCTGTGTGCGCATGATTTGCTGTGTGCGCATGATTTGCTATGTGCGCATGATTTGCTGTGTGCCCTCGCTTTGCTGTCCATTGTTCATTTTCACTCTCCTTGCCGCTCCCCTTTCCCACAACTGCCTCTATCCTCGCGTGCACGCCTCTCTCTGCCCTCACTCCACTCCTCACCTCCGCACCTCTCCCTGCCCACATTCCACTCCCCACCACCGCATTGCACCCCTCTCCCTTTCCCCTGTGGGCGCCCCTCCCACCTGCAGCGACCTCTCTTCCAACCGGTTCACTGGCACTGTGCCGCCAGCTGTCAGTGACCCCTATGGCCTCCTCAGCATGTGAGGTGATGTCAGCATGTGTGTGTGAGCATGTGTGGTGGTATGTGCGCGTGTGACATCGCACATCAGATGACATGGTACGTCTCTGTCACATCTTGATATTGACAACTCCTGCTCCTACCCACCCCACCCACCCATGTCTACCCCTGTCCACCGCATCCCCCTTTTGGCAAGCAACCTGGCTCACAGCCTGCTGCAGGGCTCCACTCCCCGCGCTCTCTTGATTTGGATAACTCCTGCTCTTACCCACCCCTACTCACCCCTGCCTACCCGTTTCCATCCCTGCCCACCGTGTATCAACCCTGCATACCGTTTGTCAACCCTGCCTACCAGCAACCTGGCGCACAACCTGCTGCAGGGCTCCATTCCCCGGGCTCTCTCCCGCCTCGACTACCTCACCTACCTGTGTGCCCTCCTCTCCCTTGCTCGCCACCGCTGCTTCGCTTCATGCAATGTCATGCACCGCGTCATGCCATGTCATGCACCGCGTCATGCCATGAAATTTTACTCGATTCATCCCACTGGCATGCCCGCTTGCATGCCGCCCGTATGCCATGCCTTGTGCGAAATACCACCACCTAATGACCTATACCCCATACTCCACACTCTAAGCTTCGTTCCCTGCACCCCATACCATACCCATGCATGCCCCCTCCCAGCAACGTGTCGTCCAATCAGCTGTCAGGAAACATCACACCGGCCCTGTCTGCTCTGAGCTCGCTCGAAATTGTGTGAGGCTCTCGTGTGTGTGGGCAGGGGTGTGGGGCATGCCACATTGGCCATGACGCATGGGCACGGTATGGCATGACCCACCTGTATGGCATGACCCACGTGTATGAGCCATGTCTTGACATGTCAGCAGCATGCCATGTCATGACATCTGATGTCAGCAGCATGCCATGTCATGACATTTGATTTCAGCAGCATGCCATGTCATGACATTTGATTTCAGCAGCATGCCATGTCATGACATTTGATTTCAGCAGCATGCCATGTCATGACATTTGATTTCAGCAGCATGCCATGTCATGACATTTGATTTCAGCAGCATGCCATGTCATGACATTTGATTTCAGCAGCATGCCATGTCATGACATCTGATGTCAGCATAAGCCACCCACCCAAGACCCACGGCAGAGACACATGGGCATCCATCCCACTGCCCTCGCCCATGCCACTATTGCGTATGTACATCAACCATCCATGGTCCCATGACCCACAACAAGGCCATCACACTCCCACCCCTTACCCTTGCCCGTGCCATGCCATGTCATCCCGATGCCACGCCACCCCACGCCATATCATGGTAGGGACATGGCCATCATCCACCCATGTCTGCCCCCTATTCTTCCCCACGCCACCCCACGCCACCCCACGCCATGCCATGGCAGGGATATGGCCGCCAACCTGTTCTCCGGCTCGCTGCCTCCCTCCATCTTCAACCTGCGAAACCTCTCCCACCTGTCAGTCAACTTCCCTATCTGTGCTACCACCCATCATTTATTTCCAACATCAGAACAGCAGCTTGTAGCAACCAGCCATGTCATCTTGGATTCATTCATCCTCACCATCAGTCCTCGTGTAGTCTCATCTCCGCCCCTCCGCCCTCTCTCCCCCTGCCCCCTGCCACACAACTCACCATCCCAGCAACGTGTCTCGCAACCGCCTCTCAGGCCCTCTGCCCAACGCTGCTGCCAGTCCAGCTCTCATCATGTGCATATGCCCTCGTAACCACAAAAGCCCTGGTAACCACAAAAGCCCTGGTAACTATGAGATTTGTGGTTACCATTCCATTGACTCTTGCGAGAAAAAACTCCCATCCCCTTTCCCTCCTGCACCCTCCCTTGGTGCGTGTTCTCTCAACCGTCGCTTTTTCTTCTCCCATTTCCGCCCACGCACGTGTCTCTCTCTCCCTTATTCTCCCATCCATACCTCTCTCCCATATATCCCACGACATGCTCAACACGCATTCAACACGCTCCCTTTTCCGCAGCGACCTCTCATTCAATGCACTCGCAGGATCGCTGGAGAGCCGCCATTTCAATCTCAAGCGGCTGGCCTTGCTGTGAGTGCCACCATATGTCATTGCTCTTACTCTCGTCAGCCCGGTTTCTCTGCTCGTGCTGTCTTTGAGTCGTTTGTGCTCTTCTTGCTTGGCTTGCATCCCCTGCCGGGCCATCACACATGCCTCCCATTGTTTTTCGCCCACCCGCCCCCCATTCATCCATCCTCCATGAGCCCACCCTTTTGCTTTCCTGCCCGCCCAGCCCCCATTCCCCTCCTGTTTCCCGGCCGCCCATCCCTGCTCCCTGTCCCACCCCCCCTTTGCTTCCCGCCTCCCCATGCCTGCAGGGCGGTGCACCACAACGAGCTGTCAGGCCCCATCCCCGAGTACCTCTGCCAATCCGTGCTGCAGATCATGTAACGCTCGCATGCTTTAGCATTCACATGCTTTACCATTCACATGCTCTACCATCAACCCCATGTCTCCACCTGCCCACCTGCCCACCTGCCCACCAGCCCACCTTCCCACCTTCCCACCTTCCCACCTGCCCACCTTCCCACCTGCCCACCTTCCCACCTGCCCACCTTCCGATGTGCCCACCTTCCGATGTGCCCATTTGTCCCCCCCTTCCACCTGCCCCCCCTTTCACCTGCCCCCCGTTCCACCTGCCCCCCGTTCCACCTGCCCCCCTTTCCACCTGCCCCCCCTTTCCACCTGCCCCCCCTTTCACCTGCCCCCCCTTTCACCTGCCCCCCGTTCCACCTGCCCCCCGTTCCACCTGCCTGTCCGTCCACCTGCAGGCTCTTAGGCAGCAACGCTTTCTCGGGGGCCCTCCCTCAGTGTCTGCCCTTCGTCTCCTCCGTCCAACTCATGTCTGTTCGCCCTTCGCCCTTCAACCTTTGCCCTTCACCCTTCAGTTTTGCTGCCTTCGCTCATCACCCTGACGGCGCTTGTGTTCCTCTTTCCCTCCGCTGCTCCTCTTGTCACACTCTCGTTTGTAACCTTCAACCTCCAATCGTGCTGCAAATTCTGCTTCCTTACCTTCCACGCCATCTCCGCTCCTCACCTCTCCTCTCCCCCTGCTCCCCTGCTTCCAATCACTCTGCGCCTCTCTCCCAGTGACGTCAGCAACAATCTGATCTTCATGGACGCCGCAACCTTCCAAAACATGCCGCCCATCAGCCTGGACCTCAGCGGCAACTACCTCTACGGCTCCCTCTCCCCCTCCCCCAACATCACCCTCTCCTCCTCCTCCCCAACCCCACCCTTCCCTTCTCTCCTCCTCCCAGTAACCCCCCAACCCCAGTCCCTTCCCCCCTGGGCAGTCCAGGAAGTAACGACTTCTCAGTGGGTGTGGGTGGCGCAGGGGGGGCAGCAGGGGGGAACTGGGGCAGGAGGGGAGGGCGGGGGGAATAGCAGCGCAGTGGCATGGCTGGCTGTGGAAGGGAACTGTTTGGGGAGTGAGGGGGTGGGGCACCAGCGGGGGGCGGGAGAGTGTGCGGCGGTGTGTGGGATAGAGTCAGGGCAGGGACCCTGTGGGGGTGCGGGTGCGGGGCAGTGTGTGGTGCACACCGGTTGGCCGCCATCCCTCTCCTGCTCCTGTGCCAGTGGCTACGTTGCTGTCACTGCTGCCGGCACTGCCAACACCACCACTTGCGAGCTGCCCCCTCCTTCCCCTCCCGGTATGTTGATTGAATCAGTGGCTTGAGCTGCTGCCCTGCTCCACCTTCCACCGTGTACCCAACCCTCTTTGCTGCCTTCTTTAGATTCACTCCCACTCCATTTCCCTCTCTCTTAACTTCTTTAGCTTTCCCCCCCTTCCCCACCTCGTCCCCCTCCCCTCCCCCCCTCGTCCCCCCCTTTTCCCCCTCGTCCCGCCCCCTTTCCCCCCCAGTCCCTTCCCCTTATCCCCCCCCCGTCTCCCCACCTTCCCCACCGTCCCCCGCCCTTCTCCCCCGCGTCTCACCCCCCTCCATAACCATGCCATGGGGGTTTTGTTACGTTTATCACTCTTATCCGTGCCTCTAAAGTTCCCGCTAACCACCGCCCGTTCCAAACCTTGGCAGCTCTCTCTCCAAACCTCCCATTCCTTGGCAGTGGTCTCTCTGTCCACGGGCGCCATAGCGGGCATGGCGCTGGGCTGCCTTTTGAGGCGCCTCTAAAGTCCCCCTTTCCCCAAACCTCCCATTCCTTGGCAGTGGCCTCTCTGTCCACGGGTGCCATAGTGGGCATGACGGTGGGCTGCTTTGCTGGCTTCACACTGCTGGCAGCCGTGCTCGCATGGCTGCTGTGGCCCCGCGGACCAAGTGAGAGCCCCTCCTCCCTTCTTCACCTCCGTTCTGTCTCCCCTAACGCTCTACCTCTTTTCTGGCCTCCTTCTCTGCTCAACTTCCCTGCCGTTTTCCCTGCGTTTCAACTTTGCCTTTCCACCACGCTCGTGCTCTCTCCACTCACCTACACACTTAGTCACTCATTCCTCCTGGTCGCTCTCTCCCGCGTCCTCCTGTGTGCGCAGAGAAGTGGGAGGGGCTGGATGTGTGTGAGCAGTTCTCACTGCAGCAGATGCTCAAGGCCACCAACAACTGGTCCGAGGACAATGTGCTGGGCAAGGGAGGCTTTGGCGTTGTGTACAAAGGCCGCTCGCCACAGGGGCAGCTGTGGGCCATCAAGCGATCCACCATCATGACCAACGACTTTGAAACGGAGGTCAGGCATCCCGCATCTCCCTCCCTGCTTTCCGCCCACAGAGCACAGAAATGTAATGGTAACTCTCTGTTGTCTAAAATGCTGACTTGCACATTCCGTCCGTGCTCGCCTTTCCATTTCCCTCTGCATCGACCTGCACTGCGTTCCATGTCCATGTTGCAGGTGCGAGCCATGGCGTCGCTCCACCACTCGCATCTTGTGCGCCTGCTGGGATTCTGTCTGGACCAGAACGTGGAGACGGGCAAGCAGGAGCAGATCCTCGTGTACGAGTTCATCGGCAACAGGGACCTTCAGTACCACATCCATGCCACCAAGCGTGAGTTGCACTGGCGTGAGTTTCTCTGGCGTGAGTTACTCTGGCGTGAGTTACTCTGGCGTGAGTTACTCTGGCGTGAGTTGCACTGGCGTGAGTTGCACTGGCGTGAGTTGCACTGGCGTGAGTTGCACTAGCACGATGGTGAAATGGTTGCCAGGCATTTGTGTTTCTCTGCTCGCGTGAGTTGCACTGGCACGGCTGCTTAATGGTCGCCATATGCAGAGAGCATAAACACCATGTCTCATGTAATTAACCGCACGTTCTGCTCCATATACGTGTTTCGTGACCCAGGTGCGCTCTCTCTACGCCAGAGGCTGCGCCTAGCACAGGGAGCAGCAGAGGGCCTGGCGTACCTACACGGGTTCGACACAACCATTGTTCACCGCGACATCAAGCCGGCCAACATCCTTGTGACTGCCGACATGCAAGCCAAGGTGGCTGACTTTGGACTACTCAAGCGCCTCACTCACGGCGATGCTGATGCCACGCGAGTGGCCGGCACTCCTGGCTATGTGGACCCGGACTACAACCGCACCAACGTCATCACGGCCAAGAGCGATGCGTTCAGGTCAGCATCGCATGCATGCTCGTTCCTTTGCACAGTGCCATGAACTTGTGCGCGTCACTTGTTTTCCAGTTTGCTTTTGAGTCGAGTCGACTCAAAAGCAGGTTCACATCACATGCATGCTTGTTCCTTTGCACAATGCTATGAACTTGTGCACCTCACTTGTTTTCCACCTCACTTGTTTTCTTATCTTCCTGGTTGTCTTTGAATACTTGTACCCTGTACCTCTCTCTTTCCTTTTCCAAGTTTATTCCTCTGTCTCCAATGCATGATTGCGTGCAGCTTTGGAATCGTGCTTCTTGAGTTGCTGAGTGGAAAGTCACCCCAAGTTGACACAAAAACGCATATAAGCAAATGGGTACGGTCGTCAACTACGAAATCCAAGTTTCCAGTTGGCGCAAATATGAATGTTGCATATCAGAGAATGTTTGTGCCCTTCACATCTCAAATATGTTTCTTCATTCGTTTCATGGCCGCACGTTAATTCTATATTCCCATTATTTCTGGATATCACAGCCTTTTCTTGCTGTCATGCTACCTTGCACCACATTTCCTGCTGATCATGCTAATTTTCACCGCCTCTCCCATTCATCATCCTTTCCTTGTGTGGATCCTCCAGGCAATGAAGAGGGTGGAGGCGTATAATCTAGAGGAGCTGAGGGACAGCAAGATGCCAGCAGTCAGTGAAGAGGCCATAGTGGAGTTTGCCGACCTGGCTCTGGACTGCATCAAGTCTCCCGGCACACGGCGACCCACCATGAAGGATGTGGCATACCGCCGCAGTGCCCTCATTGCCAAGCACTGCCCTGACAGGGAGGACGAGTGGGAGAGTGTTGCAAGAGAAGAGAGTGCCGAGGGTGTGCCTTCAAGGGATGTTTCTGCTGTGTCGTTTGGAGATGGTGGGGGTGGCTCACAGTCTGGTGTGAGCTCATTTGTGCGTGTTGGCTCGATAGGTGATGGCCTACGGAGTTGGCTGCAATTGAAGCCAACCAAAGGGCGCTGAGTTTGGTCATTATGCCTACATGTGACCTATTTAGCACGGAACTGCGGTATAGGTGCAGTACAGCAGCACTAGGGTCAGGCGGCCTCTGGACAGGATTTGAGCTGCTCTCCATGAGTCCAGGATCCTCATTTTACCTTTTCAAAAGGGTATCTTACGATAACCCCTTTTTTATCAGCTTTGTTGCAGCAAAGCAGAAATGAGTCAAGTCATAGACGACCTACAAGGTTCTTGAGTTTTTGGCTCGAATTACGATAACCCCTTTTTTTATCAGTTTTGTTGCAGCAAAGCAGAAATGAGTCAAGTCATAGACGACCTACAAGGTTCTTGAGTTTTTTGCTCGAATTCGCATCACAAACTGCTTTAGCGCGTATGCCGCTAAACCCAACTGGTTTGGTTCGGACATCTTGAACGTTGTCTTTCTTCCTCAATGTTGCGTTCTTTCCGAACGAACCTCGCCTCGCCGTATCTACAAGTCTCCTTACCAACCAGCCGCCCCAAGCCGAACTTGCCTTGGGTTCGCGTCGCATGCCCTGACCTGGCTGAGATTGGTTTGGGGGGACTGCCGCCATATTACCGCAGCTGGCAGCAAGACTTTTTCCTCACTTGGAAACCGAACCTACAATACACCCACACCACTTGCTCTGCCGTGTCGTCGTGAATAGACTGACTTGTTCAATCTCGCAGGCAAGGAGGAACTATGGCTGTCTGAGCTTACACGAAACTGTAGTGTTTTGCCAAGTTTCTGTGAAATGGCAATCCTGACTTCACAGAAAGTGACTTCTGAACATGTTTGGTCGTCGTCGTGCCAGGTCGTTGAAGGATGCACTGCGATTAGCGAGTGCATTATCGTCCACTGTCGCAGAGGGGACTCGTACACGATAATGCGGTCGCTGGTCACAAAGTGCCTAGAGTGCCTGTTGGCATAGCTCACTTCGCCTGACAGAGCACTGTGCGTTAGTGCACCACCGACGGCGCAACCACATGCGCTTTGGCGTGCTGCACAGACGCTTTGAGAAAGAATCACGGATCCCGCTAATTCTCCTTGGAACGTTAGGAGACGGTTGTTAGGAGCTGAAGCTGTACTGGGCTGGAAGTGACAGGAAAGTCTCCGATTTAGACGCTTGTGTCACGTTCTTGCTGGCTTGACTCCTACCCGCTCGCTGCAAGGACGAGTCTTTGGAATGAAAGCTTTGATTTTCCAAGCTGTGGTTACTTTACATCACACCGGATTTTGCACATCACACCGGATTTTGCACATCACATTGGATCTTGCAGCCTGATAGTCTGACACTCCACAAGCGAATTCTGATACGGACCAATCTCGGCTTTTGAAGTCGTTGCCAATAGTGCGTAAACGTTCACCCAACTCCGCGCAGACGTCGATTCAGTATCCGTTACCCTTATGATTCGCAACTCGGGTGGATCAATGGCGGCTTTCAAGGGAAGCGCCTTGGCGGTAGCGGCGGTGCTTCAGCTGCTGCTACTACTGGCGGGTAACGCCGTGCCGTCCTTGGGTCAGGACACCAGCCTGCAGCAGTGCTTCTGGCCGCTCAACTCCACGGAGGGTACTAAGCTCCCTATCGCGCATGTCGGCTTCCTTTCATGCAATATCGGCTTCGTTTCGCGCTTGTTCGTCCTTTGTCTCTCAGCGTTTCACGCAATGTCAGCTTCGGTCCTCAGTATCTCAAGCCATGACGGGTTCGCTTCTCAGTATTTTAAGCCATGTCGGTTTCGCTTTTCAGTATTTCACGCTATGTCAGCTTGGTATCGCACGATCTTAGCTCATTTCCAATATGCGACGTAATATCGCTCTCACGCGTTCCCACCTGTAACTTCCAATATATCAAGCAATGCCGCTTTCTTTTTTATATTTCACGCAATGTCGGCTGCGCTCATCCTGTATCAGCTTGGTCAAGTGCAATTTTAGCGCGCTTTTGCTACGCAACTGAAGCGCACTCTCACGCGTTCAGTACTGTATCGTGTTTCGTCTGGTGGCTTGGCAGCGGAAATTCTGGCAAGCGTGGCAGCGAATCTGGACTACTTTCCGTACGACATCTCCTTCATCACCACCTGCGTCAATATCGGTCTCACCTGCAGCGACGCTGGCTACGTTACTCAAATGTCAGTGCTGCTGCTGCTCCTGCTACTCATGCCATTGCTGGTGCTAATGCCTATGTTTGGGTAGTTTTGCTGTTGAAATAGCAGGAGGAGTACGAGGTGTGTGTGAGTGACGCTTTCTTGCCACGTCGTGTGGCGGTTGTGCGTGCAGCAATTGGCAGTACAAGGCAATTCAAGGGGAGCTGCCTTCACAGATTTTCCAGCTGAGGCACCTTGAATACCTGTGAGGATCTGCGCTTGATGCACCTTGAATACCTGATGGATGCTTCAAGCCACTGAAAGCTGCATATGTCAGGACAGGCCTGCTGCGCGTTGAATCATGCGCCATCAGCTCAACGCATACCAACCGTTTACAGAAACTAACCGTGATGTCATACAATACGTGCGTTTTCAACCTGCCATGCCATGCCATGCCATGTCATGCCTTGCCGTGCCATGCCAAAACGTGCCATACAATGCCATGCCATGCCGTGCCATGCCATGCATGCAAAGAACGCTGATGTGTGAGCTATTCGCAGGTCTCTGCGAGACAACTACCTGCGTGGATCCATCCCCACTGAAATCGGCAACCTCGTCAATCTCACATACCTGTCAGTTCGCTTTGCCACTCTCTCAGTTAACTTCACTTCGCCCCTCTTTCAGTTAACAACGCCCCTCTGTCAGTTATCCTCGCCCGTCTGACAGTCGACCTCACCTTTCTGTTAGTGCTGGCAACGGCTAATGGTTTCTCTGATTGGTTTATCTATGACTCATTTGTGAATGCATGTGCGTGTGTGTGCGTGCCTGCTTGCGTGCATGTGTGTGTGCCTATGCATGTGTGAGTGTATCTGTGTGCGTGCATTTGTGCGAGTGTGTGCGTGCATGTTTGCACGCTTGTGTGCGAGTGTGTGGATGCATGTGTGTGTGCGAGCGAGTGTGTGTGTGTGTGTGTGCATGCATGCGTGTGTGCGAGTGTGAGTGACATGCATGCATGGCAGGGACATCTCCAACAACTCCTTCTCAGGCCCCTTCCCCACCTTCTTCAGCAGACTCACCAAGCTCTCCTACCTGTCAGTTAACAAACCGTCTCAGTCAACAATTCTTACCTGTCAGTCAACGATTTCTCTCGGTCAGTCACATTTTCGTCCCCATCAGTCACGTTTTCGTATCTGTCAGTCAAGCATCCCCATGTGTCAGCCATCCATTTCCACCTGCTGGTTGGGCAGCAGTTGGCTCTACCCGCTCCTATGTCCTGCCATGCCATGCCATGCCGTGCCATGCCATACCCTGCCATGACATGCCATCCCATCCCATGTCCTGCCATGCCATGCCACGGCCCCCCCCCCACCCACCAGGTACATGCGGGATAACGAGTTTTCCGGCAGCATTCCGGATGCCATCGCCAACATGGTCTCTCTCGGCGACCTGTATGTCTGCCACCCAGCATGTATGTGTGCCGCCCGGCATGTATGTGTGCCGCCCGGCATGTATGTGTGCCGCCCGGCATGTATGTGTGCCGCCCGGCATGCATGTGTGCCGCCCGGCATTCATGTGTGCCGCCCGGCATTCATGTGTGCCACCCGTCATGATCGTGTGCCGCCCGGCATGTACGTGTGCCACCCGGCATGTATGTGTGCCGCCCGGCATGTACGTGTGTCGCCCGGCATGTACGTATGCCGCCCAGCATGAACGTGTGCCGCCCGGCATGTACGTGTGCCGCCCAGCATGTACGTGTGCCGCCCGGCATGTATGTGCGCTGCCAAGCATCCACGTCCACACCTCGTCCTCCCTCTCCCTTTGCATTCTCACCTTCCAAACTCCCATGCTGTCCCTCACTTCTCTGTCCCTCACTTCTCTGTCCCTCACTTCTCTGTCCCTCACTTCTCTGTCCCTCACTTCTCTGTCCCTCACTTCTCTGTCCCTCACTTCTCTGTCCCTCACTTCGCTGTCCCTCACTTCTCTGTCCCTCACTTCTCTGTCCCTCACTTCTCTGTCCCTCCCTTCCCTCCTCTTCCTCTGCCTCCATAGGGACCTGAGCTACAATGCCTTGACATGTTTTGAGGCGTCTCAACAATCATCCTGTTTTGAGACGTCTCAAAAGTCGTCCTCTCTCTCCTCTCCCTCCTCTGCCTCCACAGGGACCTCAGCTACAACGCCCTCACAGGGTCACTGCCCTCTCGCATTGGGCGACTCACCAACCTCTTCAACTTGTGAGCCACCTGCCACAATGTGTCATCGCTGAGTGACCATGTGAGCGAATTTGAGACGGCTCAAAAGTCGCCGCTGCAAGGACGTGAGTGAGAATGCCTTTAGGAGGTCACTGCTCGCCATGCAAGGGCCAGGGCTACTCCCCTCTGCAATGGGGCGCCTCACTGACCTCTACAACGTGTGAGCCACCTGCCACGTATCTGCATCTCTGAGCGACCATGTGAGTGAGCGGCCCCGGTACAGCACTTGCTATCGTCGTCACCTCTGCAGCCCGTGTGAAGGCTTGTCCCAGCCGTCAGCTTTCAACAACCTTCCCTCTAACATCGTACTTTATCTCAATCATGGTCATCTCAGCCCCATGCATTCAGAGCCCTCACACACGGTTATTCTTGAGAGCAAAGCAGGGGATGCTCAACTCAAGATGCAACATGCGTGTGGCGTGTGTGTGGCGTGTGTGTGGCTTGTGTGTGGCGTGTGTGTGTGTGCAGAGCCCTGTCACACAACCAGCTGTCAGGGTCCCTCCCCAACTCCTTCTCCACCATGGCCAGTCTCGGCTCCATGTGAGTCTCACCTCCATGCCATGCCATCCCATGCCATGCCATGCCATGCCATGCCATGCCATGCCATCCCATGCCATGCCATGCCATGCCATGCCATGCCATCCCATGCCATGCCATGCCATGCCATGCCATCCCATGCCATGCCATGCCATGCCATCCCATGCCATGCCATGCCATCCCATGCCATGCCATGCCATGCCATGCCATGCCATGCCATGCCATGCCATGCCATGCCATGCCATGCCATGCCATGCCATCCCATGCCATGCCATGCCATGTGATGCCATGCTATTCCGTACTATGACTCAGCTCCATGCCATGCCACGGCATGCCATGCCATGAACACCACCATTACCGTCCAGCCAATCATATCCATCATACCACCCGCTGCATCTGCCACTGACCAACATGGCAACAAACTCATTTTCCACCATAATTTTCACACCCCCCTGCTCCACACCCCCATGCGCAACACCCCATGTCCCCGTCTCCCCACATGGCAGTGAGCTGGACAATAACCAGTTTTCGGGGTCGCTGGCGCTGCTTCACAGCCCCCTGCCCCAAAACCCCATGCACCATCCATGTCACCCTTTCCTCCCCACATGGCAGTCAGGTGGACAATAACCAGTTTTCGGGGTCGCTGGCGCCGCTCGCTGCTCTCTCCTCCCTCAGCTCAATGTGAGCACTTCTCTCTTCCCTCACCGCTCTGTCATCACTTCTTTCGCCTTCCATGCCTTGTCAGCAGCACTACTCTTCTTCTGTCTTCACCCAAAACCCCTTGCCCTCTCCCTATCTCTCCTTCCTTGTTCGCCCCATTGCCCACGGCCCCGCGCAGCACCCTGTGTTGCAACCGCTTCAACGGGTCCATACCATCCACCTTCGCGAGCAACGTTTTCTACTTCTTGTATGCCTCTCACCATCATACCGTGAAAATCTTGAGACCATGTATGCTTCTACAAAGTCAATGGGTCCATACCATCCACCTTTGCGAGCAACGTCTTCTACTTGTTGTACGCCTCCTACCTCCCTACTACCATACCTGGGGCTCCCTTGTTGTATGTACCACATTGGCTCCAACCTGGGGTTCTATTGGACTAACGTATTCTACTTGTTGTATGCCTCCTACCTACCGACTATCATACTATGTACCATGTTCCATGCCCCATGCGCCATACGCCATGCTCCATGCGCCATGTGCCATGCTCCATCGGCCATGTGTCATAATGCTTATTGCCATACACATGCCATGCAGCAGCACGTCCCCCCATGGATACCATCATTAGTATGCACCATGCCAGGCTCTGCTTCCTCTCTCCAAGCGACCATACATCTTCCTCCTCACATCCCACCCCTTGCTGTCACGCCTGCCTACTCAATACACCAACTTCTCCTTCTCCTTGCGCTCCGTCCTCGCCGCATCTTCTTCCCCCTCCTTCCTCCGCCTTCCCCACCCTCCTCACCACGTCCTACCAGTGACATGTCACTGAACAGCCTCACACGTTTTGAGTCGACTCAAAGCTCATATCCTCCTTCCTCCCCTTACCCACCCCTCCCCCCAACCATGGTCTGCCAGTGACGTGTCAGTGAACGAACTCACAGGGCCCCTGCCCTCCGGCCTCAGGTTCACCGAACCTCCTGGCGGCCCCAATTTGTGAGTCTCCTCTGCTTCTGACCCCTCTGCTTCTGACTCCTCTGCTTCTCACCCCTCTGCTTCTGACTCCTCTGCTTCTGACTCCTCTGCTTCTGACTCCTCTGCTTGTGAGGCACGCTCCCAGTCCTCCATCCAAATGTTTTGTTTTCCAACCTGACCGTTCTCCTCCTTTTCTGGTCTATCAACTCCCGTCTCTGTGGCCTGCTGTGCATCATTGTGCCTCCCTATGCATCCCTGTGCCCTCCTGTGTGCCCCTATGCACCCCTTTGTGCCCCTACGTACCCCTGTGCACCCCTGTCTGGCAGCAACGCATCGTTCAACCGCCTGTCGGGAGAAATCCCCTTCGACTTCAACGTCAACTTCTTCTTCACCCTGTGCGCCGCCCCTCCCCCTCCTCCTTCATCCTTGTCCTCACACCCCCGCCCCCTGCATCTCGCACTCCCCCTTTTCCTTCTCTCAATCCCCTTTTTCCTGCTCTGTTCGAAGCGCCTGAATCGTTGCCCCTCCCCTGCCGTGGTTTCCCGTCCCCGGGACATCTCCCAGAACAATCTATCAGGCAGAGCGTTCTCTGAGTCGACTCTAAACACGGCTCTGTTCGAAGCGCCTGAACCGTTGCCCCTCCTCTGCCATCCCTTCCCAGGGACATCTCCCACAACAATCTTTCGGGCAGAGCGTTCTTTTCCGGGCAAAAGGAGAGCCCTTCTACTTTCACCATGTGCGTGAGATATCTAAGCAGCATGGTGGTGGTGGTGGTGAGTGCATGCACTGCTTGCTGATCCTGAGCGCATGAGCAGCCACTAACAGCAACACCCAATCATCAGCCATTACCATTCTGCTCTGCACAGTCAGTCCCTCCACCATCACACCCCAACCACGGTTCCTTCCCATCCTTTCTTCTTGACACCCTCATCCCCTCACACCAACACAACCATTCTCTCTCACACACAACCTTGCCTGCCCATCTATCCTATACTCTCCATTCATCACTCTGTCTCCCTAACTCCCCCACTTCCTCCATCGTCACCCCCCTCTCCCTTCTCCCCTCTCCACCCCCTCTGCTCTGCTTCCCGCTCCTCTCCTCCCTCCTCCAGCAATTTTTCGCACAACAGATTCTTGGGAGAACTCGACCCCTCCCTCTCCACCCTCACCTACCTCCATGAACTGTGCGTTGTTCTCCCCCCCACCCCCCCCTCGCAAAAGAGTCCTCGACCCCTCCCTCTCCACCCTCACATACCTTCACGTGCTGTGCGTTGCCCTGCCTTTCCCACCACTCTATGCGTTTTCTTAGAATCCCTAAACATCGCTTATTGTGAATATCCAGCTTGTTCCTCGATTCGCTGCGCTGCTTCCCTCGATTCGCTGTGTCAAGCGTGCCGATTTGGCCTGCGCCTTGACCCACCCACTCCCACCAGTTGCACCCGTCCCTCCTGTGGGGCTGCAGGGGTTGCACCGGGTGATTTGCCTGCCTCTCCTCTCCTCTCCTCTCCTCTCCTCTCCTCTCCTCTCCTCTCCTCTCCTCTCCTCTCTCTCCTCTCATCTCCTCTGCATCTCCTATCACCGCCCATGCTCTCCTCGTCTCCTCCCCACCGTGTCCCTGTGCCCTCTCATCCCCCCCCACAGGGACATGTCAGGAAACCTCCTCACGGGGTCCATTCCAGCCTTCATCTCGCAACTCACTGCCCTCACTCTGCTGTATGCCCTCACTCTGCTGTATGCCCTCACTCTGCTGTATGCCCTCACTCTGCTGTATGCCCTCACTCTGCTGTATGCGCTCACTCACTCTGCTGTATGCCCTCACTCACTCTGCTGTATGCGCTCACTCACTCTGCTGTATGCCCTCACTCACTCTGCTGTATGCCCTCACTCACTCTGCTGTATGCCCTCACTCACTCTGCTGTATGCCCTCACTCACTCTGCTGTATGCCCTCACTCTGCTGTATGCACTCACTCACTCTACTGTCGTCTATTCATGCGTGGGTGCAATGGGTGTGGGTGGGGGAGCAAGGTGGAGTAAAGATCTTCACTTGCACACTCCCTGCTGCTCCTTCCCCCCCTTTATTCCTCTCTCCCAATTGCCTTTCCCTCTGCGTGCAACCCTCTCCCTGCCCTCACTCCACTCCCCACCACCGCATTCCACCCCTCTCCCCCGCCCCTGTGGCCGCCCTCCTCACCTGCAGCGATCTCTCTTCCAACCAGTTCACTGGCACCGTGCCGCCAGCTGTCAGCAGCCCCACTGGCCTCCTCAGCATGTGAGATGACATGTCAGCAAATGTGAGGTGCCATGTCAGCATGTGAGACGCCATGTCAGCATGTGAGACGCCATGTCAGCATGTGAGATGGCATGTGATCGTGTTGTGGTGGTATGTGAACATGTAACCCTGCACATCAGACGACGTCAATACTTCCTCATAGTACCTGTGCTGCCATGTCTTCATCACTTCTTGATATGGACAGCCTTTGCCTCTAACCACCCCTGTCCGCCTCTGCCAACCATCTTTCATCCCTTTCTGCCCTGCTCAACCCTACCCAACCTGTCCGCTTGACCAGCAACCTGGCGCACAACCTGCTGCAGGGCTCCATTCCCCGGGCTCTCTCCCGCCTCTCCTCCCTCACCCGCCTGTGCGCCCTCCTCTCCCTTGCTTGCCACTGCGCCTTCTCATACCATGCCGCGTTCCATGTCATACCATGCCCTTTCACTTATTTCTTCCTTGTGCCATGCTCGCTTGCATGCCATATGCCATGCCTTGTGCGAAATATTATCACCTCATACCCTTTACCCCATACCCATGCCTCCTCCCTCCCAGAAACGTGTCGTCCAATCAGCTGTCAGGAGACTTCACAGCGGCCCTCTCTCCTCTGCGCTCCCTTGAGCTTGTGTGAGGCCCTCGTGTGGACAGGGGCGTGGGGCATGGGCCATGCGATATAAGGCACTGGACATTGGGCATAGGGAATGGGGCATGGGGCATGGGGCATGGGGCATGGGGCATGGGGCATGGGGCATGGGGCATGGGGCATGGGGCATGGGGCATGGGGCATGGGGCATGGGGCATGGGGCATGGGGCATGGGGAATGGGGCATGGGGCATGGGGTATGGGGCATGGGGAATGGGGCATGGGGAATGGGGCATGGGGCATGGGGTGTGGGGCATGGGGAATGGGGCATGGGGCATGGGGTATGGGGCATGGGGAATGGGGCATGGGGTATGGGGCATGGGGAATGGGGCATGGGGAATGGGGCATGGGGCATGGGGTATGGGGCATGGGGAATGGGGCATGGGGAATGGGGCGTGGGGCATGGGGTATGGGGCATGGGGAATGGGACATGGGGCATGGGGTATGGGGCATGGAGCACGGGGCATGGAGCAAGGGGCATGGAGCATGGGTCATGGGGAACAGTGCAGCTTCGCAGCATGCCGATGATCTGATCTTTCCATGCCATATCACTATGGGTGTTTCCCAATCCCTTCTTCCCAATCCCTTCTTCCCAATCCCTTCTTCCCAATCCCTTCTTCCCAATCCCTTCTTCCCAATCCCTTCTTCCCATTCTCTTCCTCAATCTTTTCTTCCGCGTGCCCTGCCATCCCTCCATGCCCTGCCATCCCTCCATGCCCTGCCATTCCCCCTTATCCCTCCATGCCCTGCCATTCCCCCTTATCCCTCCATGCCCTGCCATTCCCCCTTATCCCTCCATGCCCTGCCATTCCCCCTTATCCCTCCATGTCCTGCTGTTCCCCCCCATCCCTCCGCACCCCGCAGTGACATCTCAGCCAACACATTGAACGGCTCTGTTCCGCCCTTCTTCGGCCGCATGACCAACCTGACCCACCTGTACGGCATGACCCACCTGTATGGCATGACCCACCTGTATGGCATGACCCACCTGCATGGCATGACCCACCTGTATGGCATGACCCACCTGTATGGCACTCACCTATATGAGCACACACACCTATACGCACATCTCATGCCTGTATGTGAACCACTACATGCTCACATCCTCACTGCTTACCGGTACCCTTGCCCATGCCACGCCATGCCATCTCCAAGCCCTGCCACCCCATGGCACCATATGGCAGGGACATGGCTGTCAACCTGCTCTCCGGCTCAGTGCCTCCTGCCATCTTCAAACTGCGACAGCTCTCCCACCTGTCAGTCGACTCTCCCACCTGTCAGTCGACTCTCCCACCTGTCAGTCGACTCTCCCACCTGTCAGTCGACTCTCCCACCTGTCAGTCGACTCTCCCACCTGTCAGTCGACTCTCCCACCTGTCAGTCGACTCTCCCACCTGTCAGTCGACTCTCCCACCTGTCAGACAATCTTTCTGTCTATGTCCCTGGCCATAACCCCTGTACAAGGATAGCAGCTTGTAGCAACCAGCCATTCATCTTGGATTCCTGGCCCCCTCGCCATCTATCCTCACGCCGTCTCACCTCCGCCCCTCTGCCCTCTCTCTCTGCCCTCTCTCTCTGCCCTCTCTCTCTGCCCTCTCTCCCCCTGCCTCCTGCCACTCAACTCACCATGCCAGCAACGTGTCTCGCAACCGCCTCTCAGGCCCTCTGCCCAACGCTGCTGCCAGTCCAGCTCTCATCATGTGCGTATGCCCTAGCGACCACGAGAGCCCTGGTAACCATACAGATTGAATCTTGCGAGTAGAAATTTCCATCGCCTTCCCTCCCCGCCCCGCCCTTCCGCTCCTGCACTGCACCCTTAATCCTCTCGTACTCGTTCCCTTCACCCTCCTCGCTTTCTCCTTCCCCTCCCCTTCCTCCCACCTATGTGTCAGCTTACCCATGTCTCTCTCCCTCTCCCCTCTCCCTCTCCCCTCTCCCTCTCCCCTCGCCCTCTCCCCTCGCCCTCTCCCCTCTCCCCTCTCCCCTCTCCCCTCTTATCTCCGCAGCGACCTCTCATTCAACACGCTCTCGGGGACCCTGGAGAGCCAGCATATCAACCTCAAGCGACTAGCATTGCTGTTAGTGCCGCCACATGCCACTGCTCTCACTCACAGTCGTCCGCCCAGCATCTCTGCTTGTGTGACTTTAGCCGCGCTCTTCGGGCTTCCTCTTCTTGCTTGGCTTGTTCCACGCTCTTTCTCTGCCCTGCCCCGCACATGCCTCCCCCCGGTTCTAGCCCAGCCAAACCCAATTGCCCCAATTGCCATTCTTGCTTCCCACCCGCCAACCTCTCATGCTCCATCCTGTTTCCCACCCCGAGTACCTCTGCCGATCCTAGTTGACTTTTGAGTTGACTCAATAGTCAACTCCCATGCCCCCCCCCCCCTGCTTCTCGTCCGCCGATGCCTGCAGGGCGGTGCACCACAACCAGCTGTCAGGGCCCATCCCCGAGTACCTCTGCCAATCCGTGCTGCAGATCATGTAACGCCCACACCACATGTTGTAACGCCCACACCACATGTTGTAACGCCCACACCCTAAACCCTGTACCATTCACACTATGCGAGACGCTCAGAAAACCTAGCAGTGACGCTGTGTAGCAAGCAATCAGGTTGTGTTACACTCAGGTCCCTGTATGTGGCGCACAGCCTGTTATGATGATGTGGGCATCCCTGTAGAGAGGCCATTCATCATGCACAGAAAGGCTTGCACAGGCACCAATGCATCGCACTGGTGCTTCAATGCGTTACTCCCTGCTGCGCCAGCCTCTTTCTCTCTGCTCTCATCCTTCTGGGTTCTGTCATGACTTCACCTACCCACCCACACCATCCATATTGCTTCTTTCCTCACCTCCCACCTGTCCACCTCCCACCTGTCCACCTCCCCACCTGCCCACCTCCCATACCCACCTGTCCACCTCCCCACCTGCCCACCTCCCATACCCACCTGTCCACCTCCCCACCTGCCTGCCCGTCCACATGTAGGCGACTGGGCAGCAACGCCTTTTCAGGGGCTCTCCCTCAGTGTCTGCCCTTCCTCTCCTCCGTCCAACTCATGTCCGTTTGCCCTTTCACCCTTTCACCCTTCACCCTTCACCTTTCCCCGTCAACCTTGCCTCGCTCTAATTCACCCTTGTCACTGCTCCTCCTCTCCTCCTGTTGTCTTGGTAAAACCGCTTCCTACCTTCCCACCCAACATCTGCTCCCAATCGCTCGTCTCTCCCCCTGTCCCCCTGTCCCCTGTCTCCCCTTACTCTCCCCCTGCCCCTGCCCCCCCCTAACTCTGCGCCTGTCTCCCAGTGACGTCAGCAACAATCTGATCTTCATGGACGCCGCAACCTTCCAAAACATGCCGCCCATCAGCCTGGACCTCAGCGGCAACTACCTCTACGGCTCCTTCTCCCCCTCCCCCAACATCACCCTCTCCTCCTCCTCCCCAACCCCTCCCTTCCCTTCTCTCGTCCTCCCAGTAACCCCCCAACCCCAGTCCCTTCCCCCCTGGGCAGTCCAGGAAGCAACGAACCCTCAGTGGGTGTGGGGGGCGCAGGGGGGGCTGCAGGGGGCGGCTGCAGCAGGAGGGGAGGGCGGGGCGAATCGCAGCAGCACAGTAGCATGGCTGGCTATAGATGGGAACTGTGTGGGGAGCCAGGGCGTGGGGCAGCAGCGGGGGGCGGCAGAGTGTGCGGCGGTGTGTGGGATAGAGTCAGGGCAGGGGCCGTGTGGGGGTGCAGGTGCGGGGCAGTGTGTGGTGCAGAGCGGTTGGCCGCCGTCCCTCTCCTGCTCCTGCTCCAGTGGCTACGTTGCTGTCACTGCTGCTGGCACTGCCAACACCACCACTTGCGAGCTGCCCCCTCCTTCCCCTCCCGGTATGTTCAATCAATGGCTTGGGTTGCTCTCCCAGCTTCCGGCAATTTCTCACCTCCGCTTGTCTGCTTTTCTATGCACCTCACACCCGTCTCTCCCTTTCTCTCACTCCCTTTCTCTCACTCCCTTTCTCTCACTCCCTTTCTCTCACTCCCTTTCTCTCACTCCCTTTCTCTCACTCCCTTTCTCTCTCTCCCTTTCTCTCGCTCCACTCACCCAGCTCCCTCCTCCCTGTCACACAACTCCCCCGTCCCACTCCACTCCACTCCATTCTCCCCTCCTCTCTCCCCGCAGCGCCCTCATCGGGACTATCAGCAGGGGCGGTGGCGGGCATAGTGGTGGGCGCTGTGCTGCTGTCCCATTCCCCACTCTCCCTCCCTCTCACGCCTCCCCCCCCTCGTCTCCCTCCATCCCACTCCACACCCCCCTCCTCCCCTCCGCAGCGCCCTCATCAGGGCTGTCAGCAGGGGCGGTGGCGGGCATAGTGGTGGGCGTTGTGCTGCTGCTCGCTGCTGTCGCTGGCCTCCTCGTCTTCTTCCTCCGCCCCTCTCAGAGAAGTCAGTTAGAATCACCACCTTGCACCACTTTCCACCACTTTGCACCGCCTTGCACCACCTCTAGCATTCCCTCGCATCTTCGCTTAATTTCCCTGCCCCTCACTCTCAATGCACCTACAACAGCATCGAACCGCATCACACCGACACCTCACCGCATTGCACCTCATCACACGTCACCACCATCACCAACCTTAACAGATCAAGCCCTGCATCCTCTTCACCATCGTCCGCACCCTCTGCCCGCGTTCCCACGTTTCCCCTGTCCTGCCACCTACGCCCTTCCAGCCCTATCACACTTACACACAAATCTGCATGCAAGCATTGCCCCCCCTGGTTCCCTTCCCCGTCCCCCACGGTCATTGGACCTGGACCTGTGTGTGGCGTACCGCATAGAGGACATCCGCCGCGCCACCGACAATTTCTCCTTCCCTGTCCACATCTTCCCCTGTCTCTTCCCCATCGCAAACCCAAATGCTCCCCTACGCCCCCGCCACACCATCCCCCGCCCCCCAGGGTCGCTGGACCTTGACCAGTGTGTGGCGTACCGCATAGAGGACATCCGCCACGCCACCGACAGCCTCTCCTTCCCTTGTTTTGCGCATCACTTCCTCATTTTTCCCCTTCCCAAACCCCACCTCCTCCCGCCTCCTTCTCCCCCGTCCACCAGGGTCGCTGGACCTGGACCAGTGTGTGGCGTACCGCATAGAGGACATCCGCCGCGCCACCAACAACTTCTCTCCCGAGTCCAAGCTGGGCGAGGGCGGCTTCGGCAGTGTCTTCAAGGGAAATGCACCCGACGGCACCCTGTGGGCCATCAAGCGCGCCAAGTTCCTCACCAACGACTTCGAGAAGGAGGTGAGACGCGAAGGAGGGTGGGGGGGAGGGGGGGGAGGGAGTGTTAGGCGGGTGGTTGAGGAGCGAGTGTCACGTTCTGGATGAGCGAGTGGTTGAGGAGGGGAGTGGCAGGAGAGTGGTTAGAGCAGGGATAAAGCATGCTTTCCATCGGTTCGGGAATCCCTTGTGACATTGAGCCTCCTCCATTTATTTCTCGTGCCTCCTCTTCACCATCCCTCTCCACTGTCCCTCCTCCCCACCGTCCCCACCGTCCCCCTTCCCCAATGGTCCCCCGTGCAGGTGCGAGCAGTGGCGACGCTGCGGCACCAAAACCTGGTGCGCCTACTGGGGTACTGCATGGATTACAACGCGGCCACCGGCCACCAGGAGCAGATTCTCGTCTACGAGTTCGTCCCCCACGGCGACCTCTCCCACTACCTCCACGCAGGGGACGCCCCCCCTGGTTCAACCCAGGTGTCTCTCTCCTTTGAAGAGCTCGTGCGCATTGCTCAGGGCGCAGCGGAAGGGCTGGCATACCTGCACCACTCGCTCTCCCCTCCCATCGTGCATCGCGACGTGAAGCCCGCGAATATTCTCATCGGCGAGGGCAGGACGGCGAAGCTGGGTGATTTCGGGCTGGTTAAGATGGATAACCTGGAAAATGCGACGAACCTGGCGGGCACGCCCGGGTACATGGACCCGGATTATGGTGACAGTAAGATTGTGACGACGGCAAGTGATGTGTTCAGCTTTGGAGTGGTGCTGCTGGAGATGGTGTCGGGGAAGCGGGCCGTGTTGGACGAGAGTGACATCGCCTTCAGCAACCGCCACATTTCCATCTGGGTACGGACCTTTGTGCTGAGCTGAGCACCATTTTCGAAATCGCCTCGCCACGTCTTGCAAAGCAAAAGCTCCTTGCATTCTCGGCTAACTGTGGTCTTGCATTCTTGTTTCACCTGTGCAGGCGAATGAGCTTGTGATGGCGGGGAAGATCACCCAAGTGGTGATGGAGGACCTGAAAGCGCCACCAGATGCCATCATCATGTTTGTCGATCTCGCCATGGACTGCCTCAAGCGGCCTGGGGCCTTGAGGCCGGAGATGCGGGAAGTGGCTCGGCGCCTCAACAACATCCTTGCCGTTGCACAAGGAAATGCGCCGGTGGGAGCTCATCTGATGAAGCAAAAGTCGTGGACGAATGGTGCTGGGATTGATCCGAGCGTCAAGGCTGTAGATGAAGCAGCGGAGCCGTTTAAGAAGGAAACTGCTTAGTTTCTTTATTTGCTTTGTGTGCTTCTGCTTTGTGTGCTTCTGTTTTGTGTGCTGCTTTGAAACAGCTGGCACCGTATGCCGAGAATGTCTTCCCTTCAACGTTACACTTAAGACATAATTTTGTTGCCGTACAAATAAACTGAATTGATGATTGCTTTGTAATTATTGCCATTTGTGCAAACTCATCAGGGATGCTCAGAAAATCTGGACCTGGACCAGTGTGTGGCGTACCGCATAGAGGACATTCGGTGCGCCACCAACAACTTCTCTTCCGAGTGCAAGCTGGGCGAGGGTGGCTTCGGCAGCGTCTTCAAGGGAAATGCACCCGACGGCACCCTGTGGGCCATCAAGCGCGCCAAGTTCCTCACCAACGACTTTGAGAAGGAGGTGAGACAGAGGGAGGGAGAGAGGGGAAGTGGGCAGGATTCTTTGAGGAGGTGATTGGCAGGTAAGGGGTGAGAGCAGGCAATACCTTGCCTCAGGTATCATGCCATGTCTGTTTGCCCTTGCCATTCTATCCCTCATTCCCCGCCCAACCATCCCTCATGCAGGTGCGAGAAGCGGCGACGCTACGGCATGAGAACCTGGTGCAGCTGCTGGGGTGTGTCAAATGATATATATGTGTGATATATATTGGTAGGCTGTAGTGGGGTAGATGTTATAGGGGATAACACTTTAGGGTTGTGTTATTTGTACCAAACTCTCGATAGTCAATCCAACCTTGCCTGATTCTCTCGACATGGCATCTAGAGCAGGTTCCTAGACCTAAGCTTAAGGGCCCACCATGTACTAAGTTACCTCCCCAACGGCCTGCCTACCTGCCTTACATACGTGTCTGCCTAGCCTGCTGCCCGCGCGCGCCTCGGCTGCGCGCGCACGCCTTTTTTTTACCGCGCACAGCTGCTGCCAGCCGCGTCGCGCCCCGTAGGTCGCTTGTGCAGCCCGCCCTGCGCCCGCGCGGCCCGCAGCTGCCCTGCGCACCGTCCGTGCAGCCCGCGCCGAGCCCGCACGGCCCGCACTGAACCCGCGCAGCCCGCGCCTAGCCCGCGCGGCCCGCACTGAGCCTGCGCAGCCCGCGCGCAGCCCGCGCAGCCTGCGCGCAGCCCGCACGCGGCCCGCGCACCGCCCGTGCAGCTCTCGTCGCGCCCCGCCAGCCTGCGCGCGGCCTGTCACTGATCTGCGTGTTTCCTTACCTGCTCGCATTGCGCCTGTATCAACTGCCTACCTGCTACGGTTGCCTATTGCCTGTGCCTGCTGCCTGAGCCTGCTGCCTGAGCCTGCTGCCTGAGCCTGCTGCCTGAGCCTGCAGCCTTTGCCTGCTGCCTGAGCCTGCTGCCTGAGCCTGCTGCCTGAGCCTGCTACTTTTGCCTGCGCTGCAACCATGGCGACCCTTACTGTTCTCGCCTTTGAGTCTGACGGCCGCCCCATCGAGTTTGACACCTGGCTTAGTGACCTGCGCCTTTACCTTATGACTGACGTCGCAGACGGAGTGTCACTGCTAGCCTATGTGACCGGCACTGTCCCTACTCCCGCTGAGACTGCTCCTGCCCCTGAACGAGCACAGTGGGAGCTCCGCGATGCAGTCGCGCGCCTTGTTATTCGCAATCACCTACCGATCTCTGAGCGCGCGCATTTCAACCAGCTTAAGACTGCTCAGACGCTGTATGATGCTGTCGTTGCCCGCTATTCCGCCCCGGCCACAGCCACCGTTGGTAGTCTCATCCTGCCTTACCTGTTCCCAGACTTAGCCTCGGCGTGGGCGTGGGGCGTCTCGGGGTTCTGACCGCTGCCCCTATGTCATTCGTACTGGCCCCCGCAAGGGTCGCCCCTGCAACGGTTTTCACACTGAGTATCGTTGTTTTGCTAGGCTTAGTGACGCCTGGCGTACCAAGTATCCTGATGCTACTGAGTTCCCCAACTGGGCAGAGCTGCTTAGGCGTGATGTGCCTATCTTTGATCTGGACTATGATGTTATTCTTGCTGCCATGTATGCATTGACTGTTAGTGCTGAGGGTGACTGCTACTTGTGTGTGCCGCCTGACCCTGGTATTGACCCCGGTATAAGGGCTGCAGCCCTAGGTGCTAGTGAGTCTGCTCCCCTTGGTACTGAGTCGGCTCAGGCCTTGCACACGTTTACACTTGACTCTGGTGCTTCCCGCTGTTTCTTTCGCGATAGCACCACCGTCACTCCCCTCCCTGCACCTGTCCCTGTCTCCCTGGCTGACCCCTCTGGGGGCCCAGTGCTTGCACGAGCCACGACTGTGCTCCCGTGCCCGGCGGTCCCGTCTGGTGAGCTGTCAGGTCTCCACGTTCCCTCGTTCTCTACGAACCTGGTGAGCAACGCCGTCCTCCAGGATCACTGGGTTGACACCTGGACTCCTGGAGGGCAGCGTGTGGCGATCTGCACGTGCTCCAAGACTGGCCGCCACCTGGCCACGTTCACTCGTGAGCCGGGGTCCAGTCTGTACACCCTCACCACTGTTTCACGCTCCGCTCCTTTGTCTCCGCAGCTGTACGCGTCTGCTCAGGTAGCTACCCAGTGTGAGTGCCGCCGCCTGTCGCACGACACGCTCCTGTGGCACCACCGCCTTGGTCACCCCTCCCTGCCTCGCCTTCGTAGCATGCACTCTCGCTCTCTGGTCTCTGGGCTTCCCAGGTCTCTGCCTGCCCTCCCTCCCTCGCCTGCACCGCCCTGCATTCCCTGCGTCGAGGGGCGGCAGCGCGCCGCTCCTCACTCCTCCTCGTTTCCTCCCACAGAGGCTCCCCTGCAGACGCTCCACCTAGACGTGTGGGGCCCAGCCCGCGTCCAGGGACAGGGCCGTGAGCGGTACTTTCTGCTGGTTGTCGACGACTACACGCGTTACACCACGGTCTTCCCCTTGCGCAGCAAGGGAGACGTCCCTGCTGTTTTGATCCCCTGGATCCGCGCTGTGCGTCTCCAGCTCCGCGAGCGGTTCGAGCGGGACTTTCCTGTCCTGCGTCTGCACTCTGACAGAGGTGGTGAGACCTCCTCTGACCTCTTGGCAGCCTTCTGTGCGGAGCACGGCATCACCCAGTCGTTCACGCTTCCGGCCTCTCCGCAGCAGAATGGGGTTGCTGAGCGCCGCATTGGCTTAGTCATGGAGGTCGCTCGTACCTCCATGATCCATGCGGCGGCTCCCCATTTTCTGTGGCCGTTCGCGGTCCGGTACGCCGCGCATCAGCTCAACCTCTGGCCCCGTGTCTCCTTGCCGGAGACCTCGCCCACGCTGCTGTGGACGGGGGAGGTTGGCGATGCGTCGCGTTTCCGGGTCTGGGGTGCTCGTGCCTTTGTCCGCGATCTCACCGCGGACAAGCTCTCTGCTCGCGCCATTCCCTGCGTCTTCCTTGGTTTTCCTCCTGACGCGCCTGGCTGGCAGTTTTACGAGCCCACCTCGCGCCGTGTCTTTGCGTCTCAGGACGTCACCTTTGACGAGTCTGTTCCCTTCTACCGTCTCTTTCCCTACCGCACTGCCTCTCGCCCCCCCCCGCCGCTCTTTCTCGCTCCAGGTCCTCCCCAGGTAGACCCCCTCCCCGCGCCAGGTCCTGCTCCTTCAGGTGTTTCTCAGGTAGACCCCCCGGTACCTGCGCCTGTTGAGGTCACTGGTGACTCAGGTCCTGCTGGAGGTGGTCCTACTCGGGGTGCTGTCTCTGGGGGTGCTGAGCCTGGGAGTGCGGAGCCTGAGCGAGAGGCGCCTAGAGGTGCTGAGCCTGGGGGTGCGGAGTCTGGGGGTGCCGTGCCTGCGCGTGAGGAGCCTGGAGGTGCTGAGCTTGGGGGTGTCGAGTCTGAGGGTGCTGTGCCTGCGCGTGAGGAGCCTGGAGGTGCTGAGCTTGCGGGTGCCGAGTCTGCGGGTACTGAGCCTACGCGTGTGGAGCCTGGAGGTGCTGACGCTGGAGGTTCTGGAGCAGTTGGGGGTGCTGGCGCTGAGGGTTCTGAGTCTGCTGTTGCGCGGTCTCCTTGGAGTAGCCGCCTTCGTCCACGGGTGCCTCTCACCCCACAGCAGCTGCAGGACTGGTACGGTCACCGTCAGCGTCGCGCTGCTGGAGCTAGGAGTGGTGCTGGACCTTTGTCTACTGGAGGTGCTGGAGTCGCTGGTTCTGGAGGTGCTCGTACTGGAGACACTGAGGCTGGAGACCCTGGGACTGGAGGTGCTGGCTCTGGGGGTGCTGCTGCTGGAGACACTGAGGCTGGAGACCCTGGGACTGGAGGTGCTGGTTCTGGGGGTGCTACTGCTGGAGACACAGAGGGTGGAGACCCTGGGACTGGAGGTGTCGGCTCTGGGACTGGAGCTTCTGGAGCTGCTGGAGGTACTGGAGCTACTGGAGGTACTGGAGCTGCTGGAGGCACTGGAGCTGCTGGAGCTGCCGGTACTGATGCAGCTGCGCCGACACGACTGTTCTTCGCTCCGCCGTCTCCGTCGTCTCTGCCGCCGTCTGACTCTGTTCTTCGTCAGGTTCTTACTCTCCCGTCGTCTACTGGTCTTCCGTTACAGCCTGGCTCACCGCTGCCTGCTCCTTCTCCTTACACTGAGCAGACTGGTAGTCCTGCTGAGCGTCGTGAGCCTGTGTCGCGTCCTGTCTCGCCTGCTCGTCCTGGTCGTACCGGTCGTCGTGTTCCTCGTTCGCGTCAGCCGGCTGTCCCCCGCGCACACCTCGTAGTTCGTCGTCCTTCCTCTGCTCTGCAGCCTGTTCCTCTGCCGTCTCCTCCTGCGTCCTCTCTACCTGACGTTCCAGACCCTGAGTCTGACCGGTTTCGTGCTGACCACCCTACTGTCACGCGTCTGCTAGCCACTGTTGTCACTGACCCGTCGTTTGAGTCTACTGCTGCGTCTGCTCTTGTCGCTGAGCTTGTTGACTTTGCTGCTGCCTGTCGTCTAGACTACGCCGCCAGTCTTGTTGCTGAGTCTGCGTCTGTCTGTCCTCCGTCCGTCGGGGGTGAGTGTGCTCTTAGCACGGACGTCCTTGAGGACAGGCAGGAGGAGTTCCAGTGTCTTGCTGCTGCTTTACCTCATCTTGTGTCCTCGCTACTTGCCCCTGAGGGAGACCCGGATGCACCAGACATCCCGACTCCGCGCTCTTACGCAGAGGCGATAGAGAGTCCCTACTCCTCTCAGTGGCAGGCAGCCATGGACGCAGAGATGGCTTCCTGGAAGTCCACAGGCACCTATGTCGACGAGGTTCCCCCACCTGGGGCGAACATCGTCAGTGGCATGTGGATTTTCAGGGTGAAGCGGCCGCCGGGTTCTCCGCCTGTCTTCAAGGCGCGTTACGTGGCTCGAGGCTTCAGTCAGCGAGTGGGAGTTGACTTCTTCCAGACCTTCTCCCCCACCCCGAAGATGACCACTCTTCGGGTGCTGCTGCACGTTGCTGCTCACCGTGACTACGAGCTTCACTCTCTTGACTTCAGCACTGCTTTCTTACAGGGCAGCCTGCACGAGGAGATCTGGCTGCGCCGCCCCCCGGGCTTCACTGGGTCGTTCCCTCCTGGCACCCAGTGGAGCCTCCGGCGGCCGGTCTACGGTCTCCGCCAGGCGCCACGTGAGTGGCACGACACACTGAGGACTACGCTTGCGGCTCTTGGGTTTGCGCCTTCTACTGCTGACCCGTCGCTGTTTCTGCGTACCGACACTTCACTGCCGCCGTTCTACATCCTCGTGTACGTCGACGACTTGGTTTTTGCCACTGCTGACACTGAGGCTCTCGCCCACGTGAAGTCGGAGCTGCAGAAGAGACACACGTGCACTGACTTGGGTGAGCTGCGCAGCTACCTTGGCTTGCAGATCACCCGGGACAGAGCACGGCGCACCATCACCTTGACTCAGTCACACATGGTGCAGCAGGTCCTTCAGCGCTTCGGCTTCACCTGGTCTTCAGCACAGGCCACTCCTCTGGCTACAGGTCACACGCTCTCAGCTCCACCTTCGGACGAGTCCGTAGAGCCGAGTGGTCCTTACCCAGAGCTAGTCGGCTGCCTCATGTACCTGATGACTTGCACTCGACCTGACCTCGCGTACCCTCTTGGTCTCCTCGCTCGCTACGTGGCTCCTGGTCGACACCGACCTGAGCACATGGCTGCTGCTAAGAGGGTACTGCGCTACTTGTGCAGCACATCAGGCATGGGGCTAGTGCTTGGAGGGACGAGTGAGGTTGTACTCACTGGGCACTCAGACGCTTCTTGGGTTGACGACCTGGCTACTCAGCGGTCGTCACAGGGTTACACCTTCAGCCTTGGCTCTGGTTCAGTTTCGTGGCGTTCTACACGCTCGTCTTCAGTTCTCGGCTCCAGTTGTGAGGCTGAGATCTACGCCACCGCCATGGCTGCACAGGAGTTACGCTGGCTCACCTACCTGCTGACTGACTTGGGAGAGCAGCCTCGTTCTCCTCCAGTGCTGTACGTTGACAACAAGGCCGCCATTGCCTTGTGTGAGGAGCACAGACTGGAGCATAGAACGAAGCACATTGCTCTGCGTTACTTCCTGGCTCGAGAGTTGCAGCAGCGAGGCCAGCTTTGTCTTCGTTACGTGGCCACTCGGGCCAACACTGCTGATATATTCACCAAGGCACTTCCGTCTGGTGATCATCAGCGCTTTTGTACTCTGTTAGGCCTTGTGCCTACGCTTCCACACTTGCTGTAGTCTTTGCTTGTACTGTGATCTATATACATATATACCTGTATGCTGGCTCTTGCTAGGTAGCCATCACTGTACTGTCATTGCTTCATATATATCTCTGCATGTGAACTGGCCTTGTGGCCATTTGCTTGTGCTCAGAATGTGTGGTGACGTTGTGATCCACCCTGAGCTTGTTTTGCTTCTCTTGACTGGTCTTGTGACCCGTTGCTCTCCCCCACTTTGCCTATGGGGGTGTGTCAAATGATATATATGTGTGATATATATTGGTAGGCTGTAGTGGGGTAGATGTTATAGGGGATAACACTTTAGGGTTGTGTTATTTTGTACCAAACTCTCGATAGTCAATCCAACCTTGCCTGATTCTCTCGACAGCTGGGGTACTGCATGGACTACAACATCGCCACAGGCCACCTGGAGCAGATCCTCGTCTATGAGTTCGTGCCCCACGGCAACCTATCCCACTACCTCCATGCTCCTCCTGGTGCAACCCAAGTGTCACTCTCCTTTGAGGAGCTCGTATGCATTGCACTGGGTGTGGCGGAAGGACTGGCATATCTCCACCACTCGCTCTATCCTCCCATCGTACACCGCGATGTGAAGCCCGCGAATATTCTAATTGGCGACGGCAAGACGGCGAAGCTGGGTGATTTTGGGCTGGTCATGACGGATAACCTGGAGGTTGCGATGCCAACCCTGAGTATGGTAACGGCAAGATTGCAAGGACCGCGAGTGATGTGTACAGCTTTGGAGTGGTGCTGCTGGAGATGGTGTCGGGGAAGCGGGCTGTGCTGAATGGGAGTGACACTGCCTTCAGCAACCAACACATATCCATCTGGGTACGTTACTATAATCCTTCCAGCCTGGCACCATTTTTAGAAAATGCGGAGCCTCTTGCAAGGTCCTCTCTTGGCTGAATCTACTTACTCCCCATTCTCGATTACGTGTGTAGGCAAACAAGCTTTTGATGGAGGGCAAGTTCCCAAAGTGGTGATGGAGGGGCTCAAAGCCCCACGTGATGCCTTCACCATGTTTATTGGTCTCGCCATGGATTGCTTGAAGCGGCCTGGAGCTCTAAGACCAGATATGCGGGAAGTGGTACAACGCCTCACCAACATTCTTGCCATTGTATCGAGTAGGAGCTAGTGCGGTGAAGCAAAGCCATGGACGGGTGGTGTTGGGAACGATTCAACTATTAATGTTGTTAGATAAAGCAGCTCAGCCTACCTTTACTATTCATATCGAGCGTTTATGCTATTTACTTGCGTGCTGCTGCTTAGAAATAGCTGAGCAATAAACTGTCTTTACCTTCAACATCACAACCTGTAGACATGATTTGTATAGCATGTGATGAGCAAATTAGATAGACGCACATGTAGTTATCGCATTTATGGAACTTATCAGGGATGTCAGAGAACCTGGGGGACGGCGAATCTTTCAATCAGCCATTGGAGCATCTCCGAAACAAGCGACACCGTGATGACCGTTGCTCAGCAGAGCACAGCCACGGGTCAAGAGTATTTTGTATTTGCACGGATGCTGTATTCAGCAAGTAGGTCGCAGCGCAGGTTCTGTCAGTCAGGCAGATTCTATTGTTTAGTGAACCCGTTACGCTAATTCTTATTTTTCCAGTCAACGCGATGGCGGACAGCGATACTGACTCTTCTGCAGATTCCGAGGAACTTGAAGAAGGAGAAGAAGAGCCCAGCTCGCTTACCTTCCGTTCTGATGGCGGTTGGCTGAAGCGCTTCTTTGACTCGGCATTTTTTTGCGAGTGGATCGCCGTCACGTACCTTTTCAAGTAGGCGTGGACAGAATGCTTCCTGTTAGAAGGACGAAAAAGAATTTGAATTTTGACAGCCGTGTCGTTGCTGTTTCAGGCACCAGAACGGTGGCGTGCGAGACTATTTGTGCGACAGAATGTACTCGTTACCGGTGGAAGGAGTTCAGGACTACTTATTTCAGATTTGCTACCTCGCTGTTCACAAACCAAGTCCGTCTCTTGAAAAGTATACCACTGATGTCTGTTCCCTGTCGCTGCACTCATTCCTGCGGGTAAGGAGTCCAGTAAAACAGCTGCATTTTGCTCATTTGTTGAAAAAGACTGAATTCTTTTTCTTTTTTCTTTTTTTTTTTTTTGGGTCGTTCAGGTGTACTGGTTTCTGTCAGCTGAGCTCACTGATCGACCCAACGACCTATCTGTTGCTACCATTCAAGCCAAATTCTACGAGGCTGCCGTGCAGGGTTCGGTTCCTAGCCTAAGGTGTCCCAGACCACCACGGGTTTCGTTTTTTGGTCGCCAAAACGTGTTTCAACTCATGTCATCAGCCTCAAGGCGTCTACTTCCCCTGCCTTCTACCTCCTCGAGCTCCAGCCATGCATTTGATGGCAAGCACACCATTTTAGCAGGTGCATCGAGCTATGTCTGGGGAAGAGAAACTTCGCTGCAAGGACCTGACCTCCCACCTCCCCAAAGCGCTGAATCCGTCCCGTCTCTTGAAGATGAGCCAAGCTCCGAAACGAATCTGAAGTCTGAACCGAGTGATGGCGTCGTTACACATGAGTCAACATTTTGGCGTTTTCTCCGTGAAAGAAGGCTCGGCTCGCCTGCCACTGATACCAACCTGACCCGTCCAGAGAACATCACTAGCTGGAGCTTTTTGGGGGGAAGAAGAGAAGCAGCGTCAACCATTGTGGGAGAACTTGGAGCAGTGACAGAGGCTGATGAAACTCAGACAGAGGATGGAGTGAGTGCAGGAGGTTGCAGCCCGTCGTTGAATCAAGGCAGACGCAATTCTGGAGGTGAAGCAAGAAACGCTGGTGTTATGAGGCGGCTCTTCTCAGTGGATGGCAATGGGGTGGAAACTCTTCGACTTTCTGATAAGAATGACACTTTCTTCCAGCGGTTGTTTGGGGAGTCGTCTGAAAAATCTGGGGCGAGCTCACTGGATGGAAGCCTGACGGCAGCTTCAGTAGCAGAACCACATGCCACAGGGGAGAGTTGTTCATCTGTTGGAGCAGGAGACTCTGCAGTAGCTGAGACAAGCGCGGCAGTTACTGAAGGAAAAGATAATGAGCTTTTGAGAGTTGGAACCGACGAGCTTTCTGATTCAAATGTCCGAAGGGGTTTTCTGCAGAGGTTGAAGGAAGCTGACTCAACTGAAAGGCCTGATCCATCTGACAAGCCAACAGAGCAGGCTGCGCAGGATGAAGGTGGAGCTGCAGTGGCAGCAGACAGTGAAAATGGCTTGCTCAAGTGGATCATGTGGAAAAGATCTGGTGGCATGAGCAAGGAGGCAGTGACTCTGATCGGAGGAGAGTCGCACAAAAAAGAGTCACAGTCAAAAGAAATCACCGGGAGCGAGCACGTGGGACTTTTAAGTCGCATTCTGCATGACAAGACTGAAGCCGCTGCTTCAATCAAGGAGAGGTCGCAATCTGGATCAACAGATGGAGCAGCCTGTGATGGTCATATTGAGCAGATTGAAGGGGAGCAACGGAAGGAAATGCAGCAGCATCAAGCGGATTCTGTGACCTCATCGGGCACCACAGTGCTCAAAGCGCTCGTTGCTACGGCTGCAGATGCTGCCTCTGGTGTCGTCGCCACTGCTGCTGGTGCGGCTGGTGTTGTTGCAACCGCTGCCACTGCCACTTCTGGTGTTGTTGTCACGGCTGCTGGCGCGGCGTCAGGTGTTGTTGCCTCGGCAGCTGGTGCTGCTTCTGGAGTGGCTGCCACAGTCGCTGGTGCGGCAACAGGGGCAAGGCTGCTGGTGGGGGAGGCAGCGAGCCAAGCAGTCAGCATGGTTCCCAAGAATCCACTGCGACGAAAGGCTCCCCCAGAGGTGGGAAATGGAGCAGGGTCGGACTTGGGGACCAGTCCAACTGATGTGAGCTTTGAGCACATGGCAAGCCCGGAGCATGAGCATTTCCATGACATACAGGTTCCCCGTAGCAGCATGGCAAGCTTCCTGGCTTCACCGGCTCAACTGTCAGATTCACTGAGGAGAGACACCTCTCCAGCAGTGGAGTCCATCCATGAGCAGGACAGCAAGCCTACGCCTAAGCCATCCCCTGGATTTATGCGGAGGCTTTTTAAAGACAGGCCAGAGGAGGAGCCCAAGGAGCCGTCGTTTTTCAGCCTGAATGCTGCTGCCACAGCATCTCCGAAAGGAAGTCATGTCCCGGTTGTTGATGCTCCGCTGCCCCAAAAGCAAAGTGCACTCCGCAGTCTCTTCAGCACACCAACCTTCTTTGCCTCTGGAGCGACTAAGGCCAAAGACACGACTGGAGAGGGTGGTGAGGAGGTTACGCCAAGTTTGGCAGACCAGTTTGCAAGCAGGATGGGCTCACTGAGAAGCTTCAGTGGGGGCTGGTCTTCGGAGCATGCACTGTCTAACAAACCAGCCGTTGAGAGTGTAGCTGCGAATGGTCAGACTGACACAAGCGAAGATAAGGAAGCTGATGCAGAACCGCCTGCAACTTCGGCAGAGACAGTCCTCCCTCTGGAGTCTTGCGAAAGTGCTGACTCAGATGTACCGTTGACTTCTGCTGGGGCTGATGACGCCAGTCTCTTGACTGCAGGAGTGGTCATGGAGAAGGCATGCCCATCTCCCTCTTGTAACAAGCAGCCTGCAGCGGCTTCAAGCCCCTGGTCGCTGCGAGCAGAGGGGCTCTTTTCCGCACTCAAAGGAGGAGTTAGAAGCAGCCCAAACCCCTCAGGGACACCCCTGGGACGTGGAGCAACAGAGGGCGTTTCCATAATTGATATCGGAGCTTCCGCTTCTCCTCAGACTGATGTAAGCTTTCGTCATTACCCATGCCATTGACTTGCTTGTCCTGAACTTGTCACTCACTCGTAAAAAAATTCGTCGTGCAGGATTCACTGGAAGGCTTGTATGGTGCGCCGAAGCTCCCGAAGCACCCGTCATTCAGCATTAGAAAAAGCACTATTCTGGCCACATTGGACTTTGTGAAGGCCCTTGGAGACATCTCCTTTGGCCTCGTGGATGTCTTTCCCAACGAGGACAGTCAAACAGCCCTCGCAGAGGTGAGCCCGGCTGCACCCGAATAAACCAACTATGTCCTTTATCAGTGTCAGTCAATGATGCCCTTACACTGACCATTCTCATTTTGCAGTCCCTGGCAGAGCTCAACGCACATCTTGCAGGCATGCCGGCAAACGAGGGTCAGTATTCATCGTGCATTTTGAAAGAAGGTGGCTTACAACAGGGTGCTAGCTAGAGCATGCTGGAGGTGTCTCAATCCAAGCAAGCTGTGCGTGGCAGGAGTGTTTTTCCCCATGGGCAAGGGGTGCTTCAGGGTGGTGAGGCTACTGGAGGACGAGGCTGTGCTAATGAGTTCGCGGGACAGAGTGCCTTTCATGCTGCTGCTTGAAGTCCTCAACTGCCTCCCCTTGAGGTCAGTCCCTTCCATTTCTCCTCACCACTGCCCCAAATGCTACTCATTTATCTCCTTGTCACCCAAATTTGCATGTCCCCTCTCCCAATTAGTCGTGTTTTTGCTCATCTGTTTGCTCATTTCTTCATTCACCCACAGTGCACGCAAGGCCGGCACGGCACCCGAGGGCATGGCGCCGGCAAAGTCCGGCATCCCCCTGGCGGCCAGCCAGCCCCTGCCCATGCGCCCGCCCCCCTGGGCGCTGCACATGTGGAGCCACGCGCGCCCCTCCTCTCAGCATGCGCAGGACGCCCCCCTGGGTCTCTCACGCACGCTGTCCGACGTGGCTCTGGACCGCGCCATGGCCAGCATGTACTCCCGCATGCGCCTCGTGCAGCTCAGCCTTGACGTCTGCAAACGACCACCTGCCACTGCTACTGCTGCTGCTGCCGGCCCTGCTGCTGGTGTGAGGACAGACATCCTGAGTCAAGTGCAGCAGGCAGTAGCAGCTGGAGCAGCGCTGGTGGGTGCTGGCAGTAGGTCCAACCCGAGTTCAAGCACCCCTCCTGTGGCATCTAACACAGATACGGAGAAAGGGGGTGATGCAGTGCAGGCTGAGTGGGAGGAGTATGTGAGTGTGAGGCTGGTGGCGGTGCCAGGGGTGACTCTTGACGAACTCACAGGCCTGGATGCTGTCAGCCTCTCTCGTGGTCGAGCCAGAGTGCCCAGCAGTCTTGCCATTGCACACGTCCGGGTACGTTCCTCCTGGCCCCCCTGCACCCCAACATTCTATAATACTAGCTAGCCTGTAAAACTTACGATTGTCTCTGGAACGATCAGCAACTTTCAGGCGCCCATGCCTCTTACTTTCATTGCCCATGGCAGGCGGTCACCCATCAAGGCGAAGGACCTCCTCCAGGCATGCCTGTCACCAGTCCTTCTTCGGGAGTCGGCCCCGCTCAGGTCTGTGCTGCTGAACTTCAGACTTTGCAAGCCAACAGCTACCACTTGTCTGCTCATAAAACCTCCCCGTAAACTCGCTTATTTATCTGGGGGGAGTGCAGGAACTGCTGGAGAGACAACGAGTGGATGAGAGCTGGGAGAGTCGCAAGGCAAGAATCAGGCAGTCTTCCAAGTTTGGCACATCGCCAGACTGGGACCTGCGGTCAGTCATTGTCAAGAGTGGCGATGATTGTCGGCAAGAGCATTTCGCCTTGCAGCTTGTCTCGCACCTATCTGGTGAGCAAGACGTGCGGAACCTTTGAGCATTACTTGCTGCTCATTCTCCTCCATGCAGCATGTGTAACGATATGATCATACCCTATCCTGCAGACATCTTTCAAGAATCAGGGCTGCCACTGTGGCTAAGACCATATGAGATCCTGGTAACTTCAGGCAGCACTGCTCTCATTGAGACCATCACGGATGCTGTGAGTGACATCATGCGCTTTCATTGTTGAACGCGTGTCACCATGAAGAATCATTCCCTCAGCTTCGAACCTTTCGTTTCACAGATCTCATTGCATGCCCTCAAGAGCCGGAACCCCCACATCAAAAGCTTGCGGCAGTACTTCTGCGAGAAATTCAAGCATGGGTCTCCTGAGTTTCGCGTTGCTCAACAGAACTTCGTGGAGAGCATGGCGGCCTACTCTGTTGTCTGCTACCTCCTTCAGGTAAGTCTCCTTCTGTCCACTTTCACCTTCTCCTGAGCTCAATGACCAACCCATCATCTGAGTATTTTTTTGGTGCAGCTGAAGGATCGGCACAATGGCAACATTCTTCTGGACGACCAGGGCCACATTATCCACATTGACTATGGCTACATGCTCTCCAACTCGCCTGGCTCTGTCAACTTCGAAACTGCACCCTTCAAACTCACCCGTGAAATGGTTGAGGTGGGTGATTGTTAATAGATTCTGCCGATATTCTCCCAGCCGCGTTTCTCAAGGAACCGTGTGAAGAGTTAATGGCCTGTCATCTGCTTGATGATCCCGTGACCTGTTGCCGTCTGCTTCGTGAAATGTTCAGGTTATGGATTCTGATGCTGATGGTTCTCCAAGTGAGGCATTCGATTATTTCAAAGTGAGCTGTCCTTGTATTTCACTTGCATGCTCTGTCCTGCTCTGCACGTATGTTCCCTCCATGCAAATATCCTCCCCACTATTTACCTCCCTAATCAGCTCTATGTCTGCCATTGCAGGTTCTGTGCATACAAGGTTTCCTTACATGCCGCAAGCATGCAGAGCGCATCTTGTTGCTGGTTGAGATGATGCAGGTATGTAATCACTTCCAGTTGAAGCATGGTACAGTCGGTTTCCTACAATCTCCACTGACTTGTAACTGTGCCGTTTTCAGCAAACACGGTGTCCCTGCTTCAAGGCAAAGCACCGAGTGCTACATAACTTGAGGAGGCGTTTCCACCTTACACTAACAGAGGAGGTAAGACTGTTGATTGTTTCCACTCCAATGCAAGCTCAGCAACTAACTCTCTTTATTAATATCCTGCAGCAATGTGTCTCGCTCATTCTGTCGTTCATCAGCAAGAGTGTTGATGCTTGGAGTACCAGGCAGTACGACTACTACCAGCGTGTTCTGAATGGCATTTTGTAAAGCCTACATGTTAACTGTGCTCAATCAAGTTGAAGTCTCATGCTTCTGGGCTGTCTTCTCAAGAACACCATTAGTTATCAACAATAGTAAATCCATGCGCAAAATTTTGTGTTGGAGTGGAGAAACCAGGCAAAACGGCTTCGCCTGGACGCAAAATGGCTTCGCCCGGACTTGAACCGGAGACCTTCAGTGTGTTAGACTGACGTGATGACCAACTACACCACGAAACCACGTTGCACATGGTACGCAAATTTTATAAAACCTGAAATTTGCCTTCGTGTTTCTTCGATCGTGGCCCCCTGATCAAGTGTTTGCAATGGCGGTGGAAGCAGTGAGCCCCGTCACCCAGGAATCTGTGCACGCTGCTGTTGCCGCGAAGGACTTCTCTAGGATAGCCGAAATCTGTGGTCAGCTTGAGCTCGAGGTGTGTGATTGTCTAAATCTTCTCTTCCTTGGACAGGTCATGTATCGTAGGTTTCAGCCTAGTCCCTGTTGACGCCATCTGACAACCATGATCAGTCCATGACAATTTCGGCCTAACGGAGCGTCGCTCATTGTATCATGATTCGTACCTGTAATGATTTGGACTTCAGTCTCCACTCCTTTCACCAGCCCAGCGCGTGAAGTGTTCGTTTATACTTCACTCCTTCATGGTGCAGGCTGCAGCATCGGGAGCACCGCCTCTACCCGCAACGATCCAGTCGCTGCATCTGCTTGGCTTGCTTCACGATGGAGATTTGTAAGCGATCCTCTTGGGTTGAATCTGGAAGCTGCTGTGTGGTCGCTGGTTTTTTGAAGCGTTTCGAATTGTGCAGGTTTCTTAGGACTGGCGGTTATTCAGTCCTCATTCCGTCTAGTCCAACCCAAGCTTCGTCTTCCATTCGTGGTTCTTATCTCCACCCTCTTCCTGTTCGGGTTTTTGGTTAGAAATGAAGCGCGGTTTTTATGGAAGCGGATACCTGCGTCAGTGAAAGATGGCAATGCTGAGTTGGCAGCCACGTGGAAAGTGGGACAGGCCATGTGGAAGCGAGACAGCCAAGACGTTTACGAGGCCTTGAAAGCCTTTGACTGGTCGCCTGCTGTGCAACCCATGGTCGCTGCAGTCACAGGTACGTGCCACCACCTTGGTGTTTCGGTCTGGATGTGTACCGGACGTGATTCTTTTTGCGTCTGGCTGAAATTTACATTTTCAAATAGCAGATAGTGTCCTTTTTGTTAATTCCCCCACGTATGTGCTCTCCAATCTTGCCTTTTTGTCTTTCCCCTATACCGGTTCCCTTTCCCTGCATTGCAGACAAATACTCACACACCATGATACAACTGTTGGCTCGTTCTTTTTCCACCATCTCACCCTCACATGCTGCCACGTTCCTCGGTCTCTCCTCTCAAGAAGCCCTCTCATTCCGTGAGCACTCTCCCCTTCAACCCCACTTGCCTTGATTCATAGACACCCCCACTCTTTGGTCCTGTCTCGTGTTCTTTTATGCTGTTTCCTCTCTGTGGCTTGCAAGGCACATATTGTTTTCTTCCAGGCACATCATTGCCCTGCCCGCAACGCAACACCATAATGTTCTTTATAGAAGCACGTACTACCGTATATGGCCTGCATACCTATTCAATTCAACCCCCCCCATGTTCATGCAATTGTTGGTCACGGGTGTGGTTGAGTGTGAGCAGTGGAGGCCAAGAACTGGAAGTATGATGCTACAACAGACATGTTAACTCCACCAGTGGTCCAAGCAGGGAAGGACAGGGGAATTGAGGAGGAGCAGAGGCAACTAGCCCAGGTGAAACGTTTGACAGAGTATGTCTTCAATCTGGAGCATTGACACAGCCATCCACAGTGGAAGAGATGCAGTTAAGGTTGTGCCATAAATTGGAATATCAAGCAAGCAGTCTCATACTCTGCCTTAATTGGTTTTGTTTTGCACTGTAAATGTGTGACAAATTCTTAGTCGGTTCATGCCAATGGCAATACACTGATTAACAAGCTGATTTACGAATGTCATTGTTTCGCAGCTATGCAATATGACATGCAGCCAGAGGCAGTATGAAAAGCAAACAAAACGCATCCTGACAGGCAGGCCAAAACAGGTGAGCAGGCTGGCCGCGTAGCTGCATATATAGCCCCTGGCTGTGGATCACAGGCACCACATCAACCTTGTGATCTACACGAATGTCAAAACTTTCTCCTACAGAAGCAAGCCAACCTCGCCCAACACCAATTCAGTCACACATAAGCCTGAGTGAGGACGGTGTTACCACTCTCTGTTACTGGCGATTCATGGAGTCAAAGAAATCATTAAGCTCCGTTCATCGACCCAAACGCATCCGACCTGCCACTCTTCTCGGCTGCCTCTGCTATCTCACCATTCACCACCCTACCATTCGGCTTGCCGTTGACTTTCCCCCTCACTGCTGCTGCATCGTTCACATTCCTCGACCCACTATTATCAGCAGCAGTGCCAGCATCAGCATCACTACTCGCCTGTTGTGCTCTCAGCTCCCTCCTCCTCCGCCTCTCCTCCAGCCGCCACAGCCGCTCTGCTGTGTTCTCTATGTCCCACTCCGTCAACCGAGCCTCGCTCTGCTCCTGCCGAACCTCATCCCAATCACCCGCATCGTATCCAGTGCGCTGCTCAGCCTTACCCTGCTGCTTCAGAGGCGACCAGTCACTCAAAGGAAAAGCTCGGATGCGAATCTGCGGTTCGGCATCCGAACCTGTTCCGTCCCTAGCAGCTGCAGACATGTCATGAACAGCATTCTTCCCTTCCTCGTCCTCTCCTGCCCTATCAGCATAAACCTCGTCACTAGTCCTGTTCCTTAACACGCCCCTCACACTCTCAAACATCCACCCCGCTGCTCCAGCCACCGCCCCTCCTGCTGCCCCTACCGCTCCTCCCACTGCCCCTGCCGCACCAACTGCCACCACCTTAGCACCGTTCAGCACCCCACCCACAGCTGCCACCGCCCCTGAACCCACCACTCCTGCAACACTAACCAGCGACGGTTTCCTCTCCTCCACTGTTCCCTCTCCACCTGCAGTGCTCCCCTCGCCCCCCTCCTCCGCCCTTACTTCCGCCTCGTTACTCGCCACCACTTCAGTGATACTAGCCTCCACCATCTTATCCAACCCCTTCTGCTCTCGCTCCTGCTGCAATGCCCGCATTGCCTCTTCATCCACCTCCCCTTCTGCTCCCCCCTCCGGCGCCGTTCCCTTATCGCTGTCCGAGTCACTCTCTCCAAACACTTTAATGTAAGCGATAGGGGCGGTGGGAGCCGGAATGGCGGATACCGCGTTACCACCAGTGTTACTAAACGTGGAGGATTCGTCGCGGTCCACGTATGACTTGTAGGTGAGGAGGATGCGGATCTCGCCCTGAGCTGCTGGCTTGACGCCGAAGGGACCGTCTTGTAACAGTGGTAACCACATGGAGAGCGGCACACAGTCCTGAAGTTGCCAAATCGGCACCTGGCGTTGTGTGGGGCAAGGGGTGTTGTGTGGGGTGGTGCATTAGCAAAGGCATCAGCATGTAACACCAACAGGGCGTCATGTGGGATAATTTTCAAAAGAGCAATTTTCAACATGTGACCCAGGCAGAAGACCAGCATACGGATCCAGCACCCATGCAAGCCAGCACGTCTCATCTGATTCTCATCTAATCCCAGCCCGAGTACCACACATGGAGATCCCAGCCCAGCAACTACTCGCCGCGGAGAAAACTTACCTCAACAAAGCCGATGTTGCGGTTGAGCGCCATGGAGTCTCTGAGCATGACGGTGAGCTTCTGCCCCACGGGGTCCTCCACCCAGAAGTGGAAGTCCTGATTCCACACCGGGTCCCGCGCGCCTGAGGGGTGTGACGTCTCGCTGTTGCGCTTGCTCTCCACCATCACGTCCCCCACCATCAGCCGACAGTAGGGATTGCTCCATACTGTACGCATAGGCACACACCGACACACACATGCACCGACACACACATGTACACGCCCAGACACGGGACACAGGTCAGATAGGGTTGCTGCAACGGGAATGCAGAGCACGACAGCCAAGGCCCATGTGCTGCCGCAGCGCCCACTTGGAAAGGCACCCATCTGGTAGCCCATAGGACGGCACCCACCTGATAAGCCGTAGGACGGCAGGTTGCGCGCCTCGCAGAGGGTGACCGAAAGCTCCCCCACGAACGAATCGCTGGGTTCCATGCGCGTGGGCACGAGCCCCGACGCTGCTGATGACGGCCGCTGACCCGCCAGCCCCGTGAACGTCTCCGATTTAAGCAGGTCCAGTACCATTGCGGACGCCGCCGCCGCCATGTGCTGCTGGGGGTCTTCCCCGGCTGGGAGGAAGTCGAAGGTGATGTGACGTGGCAGCACGAGCAGACGTGGCAGGTCGACTGTGAGTAGCTTGGAGAGGAAGCTGGCGGGGATGGGGGTCGGAGGGTCGTGGGATTGACGGGGGGCGGTGTGAGTATGGTGTGAGCGTGGCGTGCGTGTGGTGGGAGTGTGGTGGGAGTGTGGTGGGAGTGTGGTGGGAGTGTGGTGGGAATGTAGGACATGGGACAAGCACAGGGTGTGGCTCAAGCAGCAATTGTCAATGCAGAGAACGCATGGTTGAAGAGGGCCGGAGGGATGGGCATGGGGGAAATGGGGGTGGTGATGGGGGAAATGGGGGTGGCGGTGGGGGGTGGATGGTGGTGGGGGAAGAGGGGCACAGGGCGGAGAGAGGGGCTAACCTGGAGAGAAACGGAATAGCTGCTCACGGCGTTGAACGACGGCAATCCCGAGACCGAAAGACGGGGAGAGAGACGCAGCCGGGCGGAGAGAGCAGGGAAACGGGAGAAGAGGGAGAGGAGGGGAGAAGAGGGGACAGATCGGAAGAAAAGGTTGGTGAGATGAGGAAGCAGAGCGCGCGTGGCCAAGCAAACAGAGAGAGCGCAACAGGTAAGAAGGGGTGCGAAAAAAAGACGCAAGCAGAGAAAGCATGGACGCTGACAGACACGAGAGGCCACCAGAGACAGGCGGTCGGCGCGCAGCGCACTCACCAAAGAGGTTGACGATGCGGAAGGGCGCGAGGACGAGTTTAATGGCGGGCAGGCGACTTTTGAGGCGCCTCAAAAGCCGCTCGACGCGCAGTGCACTCACCAAAGAGGTTGACGATGCGGAAGGGCGCGAGGACGAGCTTGATGGTGGGCAGGCGCACGAAGGCGATGGAGAGCGTGCCGACGTACGGCTTGCGCGGCGTCAGGCGCAGCTTCACCCACAGCTCCGCGTCCACGTCGAGATCGTGCACGCCCACCGGCACCGCGAAGTCCACTCCCGCCACGCGGAGATGTAACAGCAGCAGGCAGCGCGCGTCGCCCGTGTAGCGCAACGCCACGTGGTACCTGTGGGGGTTGGCGTGGGGTGGGCGGGGTGACGGCGGGTGGACGAGGTGGTCGAAGGGGAGGGGGGAGGGGGAAAGGGGGGAAAAAGGAAGGGGCAGGGGGGCCGAGACAAGGGTTGAGGGGGAAGGGCATGCGGGATTGGCGGCAATTAAAGGCATGGGCATGAGGACGGGCAAGGGCACGGGCACGGGCACAGGGCGAAACTCACTGGAGGTCGTTGGCGCGTCGGCTGGCGCGGCGCTGCACGTTGCGCACGGCGAGCGGCTCGTAATCCAAGCTGAACTCGGCGATCTCGACGCGCGTGACGACGGCGGGCAGCGGGAGCGTATCAATCGCCGGCTGTAGCAGCCCGACGAGCCACGCCTCGATGGAACGGCGATACACCTTCCACATCTTATGCAGCACCATGTTTACCCACTCCACTGACTCCTTGCCGCCGCCCACGCCCACCTCCGCGCCGCCCATCGCGCTGCAGGGATCCGCCGCCGGCGGCACCTCGGGCAGCGCGGCGGGTCCCCGCTCCTTGGCTTCCGCGAGCACCTGCAGGAATGAGGGAAATGGCGCGAGGCGGATTTCGGGCGAATACGAGAATTCAGTGAATTCTGCAGCGAGAACGCGTCGCTGGGGGAAGGATGGAAGGCCATAGCTGGCATGGCATGACACAGCATGGTACTGCTTAGGTTCGATCGCGAGGCGGAAAATGGCTTACTCCAGGATCCGCAATCGACACACCTTGGACTCTTTTCGCTTCGTCAGCCACGCGATGCACCCCGACGCCATGAGAGCCGTCGCGGCGCCGATCGTCGCGAACAGCAGGTCGCGGAGCGGCCCTTCCACGTCGTGTATCGAGATCGGCAGAGCTCTCGCCACATGCGACCGAGAGCGCGACCGCTTCCCGAGAAGCAAATCCCTGCCAGGATGTGCGGCTCCCTGCTGGGACCCCTCCCGCGGAGCATCGTCGATAATTAGAGAGTCGCTGGTCGGTTGGCTTGAGGCGTGGCTAGCAACGGACGGTCTAGATGACGCAGTGGAAGTGTGGAAGGCCTGTCCGCTGCACGACGGCGGCACGAGAAGTGGTCGACAGGCGTGCACTGCGGTGGAGTGTCGCACGTGCGACTGGCGAAGAAGTGAGGGCTTCGCGGGAAGAAACGACGTCGTCAATTTCGGACTACATCGCGGTTCTGACGGTGCTGGAGCAGCGGGCGGCGACTGCTGTATACCTCGTGACTTGGTCTGCTCAACGCAAGGAGTCGAGAGCGGGGAAAGCAGAGTGCGGCTAGCTAGCGAACTCTTGGCGGCCATGGCCGGGGCTTGAACTGCATGACCCATAAGTGTGAAAAAAGGCCACCAGAATCCAAGCCTCCGCACGCCTAAACTGCAATTCACTAGAATTCACTCAAGACGAAGACAATCATAAAAGGTGATCGCGGAAAACGGATCGATCTTGCTACCAAAAGTTCGACACTATGACCAAGACCTCCAGAGCAGCAGCAAGTTCGACAGCGAACAGACGTGGATGTGAGGTGGGGACAAGAAGAAGCACGACTGTCAGCTTCGCTTTCCCTCCCCTCCACTTTCTCGCGCCTTCACGTCCTCTTTCTCCTCGCCTGCACCAACCTCCCCGATATCATCCTCGCGTGCACTGATGCAAAACCGTGCCCCGCGACCACCATTTCGCGCCCTACTTGAACCGCCTGCCCGCGCCCCTCTGCTGCCATCACCATCATGCTTTCTGCCCGTGCCCTGCCCCCGGTCACACGAGCAGAAAACGTCGCTTTTCCTATGCAGCAATTTTCTGTGCCTGCCTCGAAGCAATGCCCCCTTGGATCCGCTCCGTAGCGCACCGAGCCCTGAAGAGCAGCGGGTAGAAAAAAGTTACATTTGGGGGGGCGGTGGTCCCACCACCCGCAACTTTTGTTGCGCAAGAGCCTGGTCTGTGAGAATTTCGCACGAGTCTGTGGTGATTGAGAATTCGCCACATGATGTATGGATCTGACCACAAGTTTCCTGCGCCCGAGGGGACACTATCGTGGTGTACTTTTGCACCGGAAACCAGTCCGGGCAGATTTGCACTTTTCATCAGCTTGCCCCCAACTCTTGGAATGGGAGGGTATCCACTGCGATTGGCTGGGTGAGAAAAACTTGCATCCCTGCTATCATCGATCTGGCCCTTGGGACCGTCCAATCAACACCTCGGGGTGGTCAGCCACGTTAGGAATTTTGAAAACCGTGCTGGCGGCAATGGACTGGTTGCGCCAGGTTTCGTACCTTTTGTGGTTACTGCCTCCCCAATGGCAGGGTGATTTCTGTTCTCCGTGCCTGAATTCGAGGGGATTCGGCTAGCAAACTATCGGTTTTGCTGGGAAACGTTGAGCAGAACAAGGAAGATAGTTTCTGCCATCGTATCTACACCCGTAGATTGACATTGTATGTTAACCTAGGCCGCCTGAAACAATGCAGCTTTTCCTTTCATTTTCAGAATAGGTATTTCATTCATAAGCTCGGACAAAGTTATGATATATTCTTGTTATAGCGTATATGTACATGCATTAACACATTAGCCAGGATCAGTCCCACCTCCGAAAGCCTGCTTATCGTAATCGACAGCTTTAAGGTGTTCAACATCAGCCCACCGTAAGATGGTCCACTTGTCGGGATGCGGTATCCTAAGTATGCCAATCGATGTGTTGTACACTTTCTTCGCATGCCTGTTCCCTGACGCCTTCATTTGGATGCAATTGCACACTCCACCGTGAGTCACCAGGAGCACCCTTTGGCCTGCAAACAGGATTCAAAAAGCGTCACCTACACGTATAAAAATGCAAAGAAACACGCACGAGTGTTGCTCTCCTGCTCTTACCAAGGTGCTCCTTGGCAATGCGATTGACGGTTGCTGTCACTCTCCCATACATGGCCTCCAAGCTCTCTCCCCCTCCCTTGTGTTCACACAAGCCAGATAGCGACAGACAACACAAGAGGGCAACCCGTGAGAGCGTGAGACGAGCCGACAAGGCACAGTGCGGGCCGACCAGGCAACAAACAAAAAAAAGGACCAAATGGAGGAGAAGCGGCGGCCGAGGAGTGGCATACAGGAATAGGTTGACTCCAGTCCTTTGAGGTCAGTACGCCGTACGCCTCAGGGTGCTTCTGAGAAGCTTCGTCCCGAATGAGGCCCTCCAGAACCCCCAAGTTGCGCTCTCTGAGCCCCGGCAGCCGCACCACCTGCTCTGCCCCCATGCCCACCGCCTCTGCCACCGCTTCTGCTGTCTCAGCCGCCCGCCTGAGGTCCGACGAGTACAGCGCTGTGAATGGCAGGTCGCCCCCCGCGAAGCGTGCTGCCAGCTGGCGAGCGGAGAGGGGATGGAGAAGGCATGGAGAAGGTATGAGAGGGGAGGAAGGAAGAAGGAGGAGGGATGAGGAGGGGACGGAGCGTATGGGAGCCTGAATGGGGGGAAATAAGTGCGGGGGGGAGATCGGCAGCGTGGCAGGTGATGGAGAACGGGCATGTAGTGAATGGGCATGCGACGAACGGGCATGCGACGAACGGGCATGTAGTGAATGGGCATGCGACGAACGGGCATGCGACGAACGGGCATGTAGTGAATGGGCATGCGACGAACGGGCATGTAGTGAATGGGCATGCGACGAACGGGCATGTAGTGAATGGGCATGCGACGAACGGGCATGTAGTGAATGGGCATGCGACGAACGGGCATGTAGTGAATGGGCATGCGAACGGGCACGGACACGGGGACATAGGAGAGGACGAATGACTCATTCGGAAGACAAGCGTGAGGGGGGAGGCGGGGCGCACCGCGCGGGCCTGAGCGCGCCCCGCGTCGCTGAGGTCCGACTCCGTCTGCCCCTGCATGCGGTTCTCGCGATTCCACGTCGTCTCGCCGTGCCGCACCACCACGACCTCCGCCACGTCACGCGGAATGAACGGATTCGATCGGTATGTCGACGTGGCTTGCGTGGCGCCTTCCGCTGAAGAATCAACGCGAGTCGTGGCGGCGGAAGCGCTGGTCGCTGCCGTGAATCCTGGATCACCAGCCGCTTCTGGTCCCCCCGGCATTGTCACACTATGGGATGAAACGAGGCTATTTAGCAAATGTGGAACGACAGTAGACGAGGTAACCAGCTTCGTGAAGGGCGATGGCGAAGAAGGACGGTGAGTAGCGCGGCGAGCAGCGGGCAGCCAAGTGCGGAGAAGTCCAAGTGAGGGCATGAAGTTGACGCATAAAGAGGTAATGCGAGGAATGAGAGGTGGAGGTGGTGGTGAATGGTTTTTGTACCCGCTTTTCAAAGCTTCAATATGAGAAATGAGTTGGGAAAAAAAAACTATCAGATTTTCAACTGAATCCACAAATTTTCGGAACCATCATCGGCTGCTTGCCCTACAATTTTGCCCGTCAAAATCACCACTATCATTCTTGCGCCAGCTTGTGTCGGTCCCCGTAACTCTCGCAATTCGTCGCCCGTCTCTGAGACGGTCGTTAGATTTCAAGAGGAGAAAACAACGCGCGTCGCGTTTATCGCCGTGCGGCGTGGAGCCGAATGGCGCACGTGCTGCTCAAGCGCACATCGGCTCCTACCGCCACAGCGGCACGTCGGGATGACGGGTCGGATTGCTCTGCAGGGCAGGTGAATCTTCTTCCCCTCGCACCCCGCGTCTCTCTCTTGCTTTAACCTAACTCTTCGCCTTGGCTCTACGGCTAAGGCTTGAAATCGCCATACTTGCCCCTTACCCTAATCGCACGTTGGCTACACGTTGTATCTCACCACGTTTCATTATCACCGTACTAAACCGCAGATGGAGCACCTCCAGCGCTACGAAGAGGAGCAGATGAGCCAGCTCCGCTATTGGTCGCCTGCTCCCGCCAGAGCTGACGTGGCGCATCCATATTTGCTCGCTGCTGACGTGGACGATTTACTAGAAGTGGCGGCGGCAATAAGACAAGTGGATTCGGATAAGAGCCTTACCAGCCAAGTCAGCGACACCGGAAGCCAACAATTGCTGCTGACTCAGCAGCACCAGCCAACGCATGGAGGACACGTGGCAGCTGCAACAGCCTCGGATACGGCAAGGAGTGGGATGGATGAGGAGAGGAGAACCGGGAGCAGCGAGAGGGGAGGGGCCGTGGGGCAGGGTAAAGGAGACGAAGGGTTGATGGTGCATGCTGGCAGTAGGGGAGGCGCGGTGGGAGCAGCAGCAGCGACAGCCGCCGCGACTGAAGCTGCAGCGGTTCTCATTCGGCCCCGCGGGCTGTACGCTGCCGGCCAATCAGGGCGTAGCATGGGTGGGGGAAGGCGACTAGCCAGGCGCGGTGAGAAACACAAGCAGGGAGAGGCAGTGACAAGGAGAGGTGGTTGGGGAGGGGGGGAAAGGGCAGGGGGAGAAGGAGAGGGAGACGAGGGAGGAGGAGGGGGAGGGGGGGAGGGAGGGGCGGTGAGGGCAGTGGACAGTGTGAGTCTGCTGCACCAGCAGCAGCCGCTGCTACCAGAGGGCGTCTCAGAGGACCACCTTCGCCGCTTCGGCTCCATCACTCGCTCCCTCTCCCTCTCCTCCTCCTCCTCCACCCCCACGGCTGCCACCGCCGCCGCTGCAGCAGCGGCTGCTACGGCTGCTGCCGGTGGGATTGAAGGCGTCACAGGCTTCCCAAGCTCCCTCCGCCCTTCTCCCTCTCCAGCCGTTTCCTCCCGAGCCTCAGGCGCAGGCTTGGCTCAAGCTTTGTTGTACAGGACCGAGAGCGAGTGCGGGCGTCTGGAGAGTGGGGCTGGGCGAGTGGGGAGCGAGGGGGCCGCGTCTCCTAGTCTCTCTGCCACGGGGTCAGCACACACTGCTGCCACGTCAGCATGGGAAAGCTGCTCTGATGGGTCAGTGGGGGCGTTAGAGAGTGTGCACGAGGCTCTGGTGACGAGCAGGAGGGGCGAGCGGCAGTGGCGGGGGAACAGCATGAGTAGTGTGAGTGAGGAGATGGGAACGGGTGTGAGGAGTGCGAGTGAGGGAGTGGGCATGGGGATGGGGCGTGGGAGTGCGTTGGGGAGGGGGTATGGGGTGGCACCACACGAGGTGGAGGGGCGGTGGGGGTCGGAGGGCGGGTATGTGACGCGCAGGGAGATGCATGCAGTGCTGGCAGGCATGGCTCAGCTGCAACACACCGTGGATGGGGTTCTCCTTCACCTGCAGCAGCAGCAGCAGCAGCAGCAGCAGCAGCAGCAGCAAATGGGGCAGATGCAACAGCAACACCACCACCATGCGCAGCAGCAGGAGTTTTCAGGGACAGCAGAGGGCAGGAGCAGGGGTCCAGGTAACGAGCAGCAGAGCCCGCAAGGCCGCGAGTCATTACGAAGCCGGTCTGCATCCCAGACGCACAGCTCATGGGCAGGAGAGCGGGGGGGCGGAGGCAAGGAGGCGCTGCTGCTGCTGCCCTGGCCTGCAGTGCTGCTGCTGTCGTGCCTGGTGGCGCTCGTGCGTGCCCTCTGGTCGACCTGCAAGTGGGGTGTGGGGCTCGTGTGGCCGCTGTGCCTGCTGCTGCCCCTGATGCACCGCGTTGAGCACCACTGCCGCCTGCACTGCCAGCTTTGGACTGCAGCTGTGGATGGCACAGACTGAGAATGAAAGGCTTTTTGCTGTATGTGGTGTGGTGGTGTGCATTCGATTGGTGTGGTAGTGGAGCTGCTCGCTTGTGGTTTGCTTCGCTTGTTGATTGCTAGTGGGTCAATTGTGCCTTACTATTAAGCGTAAAGATTCGCAGTATGAAATGGCGACTTAGCTTCTTGTAAGTAGTTGCAGAACATGCCATCCACAAATGCATCATTCAGAAAGGCGTGATGCATAAAGCCACCTTCTGAAACAACCCTAACCACCTTGCTGCTGCCCTCGCCTGACTGCCTGCCCACATTCAGTCCCCCCTGCCCTATGCGCCTTTACCCCTGCTGCGATACCCTCTCACCATTGGAGACAGAGGGGGTCTTTTTCTCCCCGGTCTGCCGCGCCCTGCCAGCACCGCTTTCACTCTCGACACAATGCTCTTTGCCGCTTGGCTTATGGCGCCAGGTGGAGGGGAGGGGGGCAAGGGGCGCAGGAGGCGTTGCGAGGGCGGTGGAGGAGAGACGGGCGGTGGGCATGGGAGGGTGAGCTTGCAGGAGGCGGAGAGGAGGTCCCAGTTGTGCTGGATGAGGAGCTTGGAGCCGTTGACCCCACCAGGTTGTACCTGGCACCAGAATCGTCAGTGAGAATGGGGGTGAACCTGCAGTGGAAGAGGTAGAGAGGAAAGGGAAGAGGGTGAGCTGGCCGGCACCAGTGGCGAGGTCCCAGTTGTGCTGGATGAGGAACTTAGAGCCGTTGATCCCCACCAGCTTGTATCTGGCTTCTGATGGGTCCATGCGAATGGGGGCGAACCTGCAGAAGAAAAAGAAGGAAAAAGAGGGGGGAATGAGGGGGGTGTGGTGGTAGGGCGGGGGGGTTAAACTTGGAGGCGTTGACCCCACCAGGCTGTATTTGAAAGAGGGGCCTGTCCGAATGGGAGAGAACCTGGATGGGGGAGGGTAGTGCACAAGGGACGGGAGGGGTGACTGGGCCAGGCCAAGAGGGTTGGGCCTGCATTTTCTCACTTATGTATGTTGACGTAAGCGGGGGCAGAGGGCCCATGCAGTCATGAGAGACGCAGAAAGAGCCCATCAGGAAGCAGCACTCGTTGAATTCTGAGACGTCTCAAAACTGACACCGGTATACTGGTAAGCAAACATGAGAGGCAGAGGCACTGTGAGCAAACATGAGAGGCAGAGGCACTGTGAGCAAACATGAGAGGCAGAGGCACTGTGAGCAAACACGAGAGGCAGAGGCACTGTGAGCAAACATGAGAGGCAGAAGCACTGTGAGCAAACATGAGAGGCAGAAGCACTGTGAGCAAACACGAGAGGCAGAGGCACTGTGAGCAAACATGAGAGGCAGAAGCACTGTGAGCAAACATGAGAGGCAGAAGCACTGTGAGCAAACATGAAACACGGGAGCAGACCTCGTGGAAGCAAGCTTTGGGTGCAATCGAGATAGGAAAACATGAGAGGCAATGCACACTCACGTCCACGAGCACTTGTCTGCGTTCTCCCCGCCGTCGCTGTCAAACCACGTGGAGACGAAGGGGCTGGCAGCAGCCTCTGCGAGCTCGTGGGCCAAGACAGACACGAGGCCATCCATGCCGGGATCGCCCGTGGGGGATAGAGAGGCGTTGCTGCGGATGTCTGCTGCTATGCACGACGTGGGGCACTGCAGGGGGTGTGGAGGGGAATTGTGAGAGAGGAACAAAAAAGAGATGAGAGAGGTGAGGTCATGGGTTGCGGGCGCGAGAGGCTGGCACATAAGGTGAATGTAACGAAAGGTTGATGATAGCGAAACGAAAGGTTGCAAATTTAAGAGCAGCCAGATGATCAGCTCTCCCCCTTACAGGGTACCAGGCCAACCCTTTCACGCACCTACTCACCCACTCCACCAGAATGAATGCCCACCCTCCCACACACGTACCAACAGAAATTCCCACCCACCCACCCACGCACCTGGAGGTCCGCCTTGCCTGTCCACGCGGAAATGAACGTGCCGAAGCCAGGCGCGGATCCGAAGAAGTGCCACCCACAGAACGCCTCACAGAAGCGGTCCGCCTGGGGATTGTCGGAGCTTGCCTGCGCCACACGCGCGTCCGAGAGCACGAAGTACACCCCGTCCGCGTTATAAGGCAGCCTACGGCTCGTGATGGCGTCGGCGAGGAGCGCCGTGACGTCAGAGTCGTAAAGCGTAGCTCCTCGGGAGTATCCCCCGTCGTCCGTCTCGCCGCCCCACGTGACGGTTTCCGTCACCCGACGCCCCGCCTGATCGTGGTACTGCCGGTTCACGCTCCACCACAGCGGCACTGTGGGGGATTTGGAGCACGGGGAAGGGAGAAAGGCATTGTGGGCATCGGGGAAGAAGGGGGTTGGGGGCATCGGGGAAGGAGGGGGTTGGGGGCATCGGGGGAGGAGGGGGTTGGGGGCATCGGGGGAGGAGGGGGTTGGGGGCGTCGGGGGAGGAGGGGGTTGGGGGCGTCGGGGGAGGAGGGGGTTGGGGGCGTCGGGGGAGGAGGGGGTTGGGGGCGTCGGGGGAGGAGGGGGTTGGGGGCGTCGGGGGAGGAGGGGGTTGGGGGCATCGGGGGAGGGGGAAATTAGGGGGACTGGGGGCGGATTACTGGATGGGGATTTACTGGATCGAGGGTACAACAGCAGCAGCTTTACGTTCTGCCATAGTGAAACTGTGAGGACGCGTGGGGGAAATCGGGGGAACTGACGGCTCACGTTCCACCACAGCGGCACTGCGATTTGGATCTGGCACGAGGGAAGTGGAGAGCGGGGAAGAGAAGGGATAGGGGAGAATGGGGGCATTCGGCCGCACGGGATTGGTGGGATTTGCGGGGAGAGGGCAGATGGGGTTACTCATTGAGGGTTGAGATTGATGCACAGGCTTTCGTGAGAATGCGCGGTGGCCCCTTTGAAGGAGTTCCCCAGGGACTGCCTACCAGTGACGGTGATGTCAGCGTTGGGGCTGAGCGATGCGACGAAGGAGCGAACCGTCTGCTTCTGAGCGTCCGAAAACACGCCGTACCACAGCACGAACACGCGGATCGGCCGATGCAGCACGCCGCACCGCCCATCCACGCAAGTGCGGTGAAATGCCGAATGGCGGCTTGGCAATGCCTGCCGTTGATACTACAACTGCTGCTGCAGCCGCTGCTGATGCACGTTGCGTCGCGAGATTGGTCGTGCCCCGCCCCACGCCGCTCTGCCTCGCCAAAGAAGCTTCACTCGAAGCCTTTGAGCCCGTTAATTGAGCTCCCAATGTAGCTTATAGTGCCGGCGACGCCTCGCCCTCTCGTTGGACTAACCCTCATCAATCTTCTTTTGGCTGCTCTGATACTGTCCGCCTGTTCCCTGCTCTCTGTGTGTATTTCCGATATCATGTGGCGCCCGTTGCTCTCATCGTGGCGCAGACCGCGAAAATGCGTCAGATTGTGCCTGCCTGGCGGGCTGCCCGGGGAAGCAGGCTGGGATTCCTGAAGCGACACGAAGACGTTGTCGGCATGCGCTACGCGTGAGTAAGAGCAAGCTGTTACTAGGAGATATAGCACTGCGCACACGCAGACGCGCGACATCCCGCTCTTTGCTTTGCTTGCGCGTAAATCTCTGGTCGTCCAGTAGCCTACGCCACGAAAGCTCTCGTGCAGAACGGTGGTGTGCAGGGGAGGACTTGAGTCGGAGGTGATGGGAGGAGGAGGGAAATCAAGGAAACTTGAGTCGATTGAAATGGCAGTGCGGAATTGTCCACTCGGCACATTCGGAAATTGTTCTGGATGAATATTGTCGGTCGCATCGCGGAAAAATTCGTCATCGGACCGCTTGGTTTGTGTGGGCGAGTTATACCCGCTGGAGCCGTTGCGAATTCGTTTTATGATACAAACCACACGGGCTCTCTTTGGTTATTTGCGGGAGTATGAAAGCACTGGACACTGAATGTGAAGCAAAACAAAGTTAGCCATTTGATATGGTGACCCACACTACTACCCAGGTGTCAGCCAACCTCCAAAATAAGAGGAAGTTATGATAGTACAAATATTTCTGGCTTTGAACAAAATAAAACATTACATGCTAAACAAGGCTACTTTCCTGAATGGGATATTTTCTTCATGAAGTCACCAAACCCTTTATTTGACAATTTTTTTGGAGGCGGGGGTGCTCGTTTTGGAGGAGGAGGTGGTGGGCTAGGCGGGGGAGGGGGTGAAGGCGGAGGAGATGGTGGGCGTGTGGGGGGAGGGGGAGGGGAGGGAGGTAGGGGAGGGCTAGGAGGTGCGGGAGGTGCGTATGGGACGGTTAGAGCACAGGAGCCAGAGACCAGGTTCCAGTTTTGCTGGACGAGGAACTTGGTGCCGTCTACTCCCACCAGGTTGTACTTGATGCCAGAGGCGTCAGTGGCAAGGGGGTTGAACCTGATTGGTGGGAAAGAAAAAGGACAGGAGAGGGAAGGGTGATGAGTGGGGTTTGGAAGGGGGGGATCATTACCGGAAACGTGGTGGAGAATGGAAGTGCTACTAGCAGTGGTTGGGTAGAAAGCTACAAGGTATGAGCAGTTGGCAGAGTGGAAAGGCAAGGGCTGCTCACTTCCAGGCGCACTTGTCAGCGTTCTCGTAGCCTTCCCCGTCGAACCACGTGGAGACAAATGGGCTGGAGGTGGCTTCTGCAAACTCATGGGCGAAAACAGACACGAGGCCATCCATGCCAGGGTCGCCCGTGGGGGATAGAGACGTGTCGCCGCGAATCTCCTTGGGAATGCAGGCTGAGGGGCACTGCACAGCACAGGCAAGAACGAGAACTATTGACTAGGTGAGTGGTTAAGTGAGGTTTGGCCACAAAACAAGGCATGATGGCGTGGTTGGAATGTCATGCTCAATAGTCTCCAGCCCCACTCACAATCAGGTCTGCCTTGCCGACCCACGAGTAAATAAAATCGCCATAATTGTCGGCCCAAGAGTGGTGGTGCCAACCACAGAAATGTGTGCAGAATTTCTCCGACGTGACCTTGTCGCCCCATTTCTGCAGAAGCAGCAAATAGATACACGTGGCAGATGAGGAAAATAGTTACAGGTAATGCGCGGTCCAGCCACACATGTTTTGCAAGAAGCATAAACACATTCATGTCAAGTCATGTCCTTTGACACAGCACCACACCACAAGCCGCATGTAACAGCACGCATTACACCACAGCACACCTGGTTGACAAACGCGTCCGAGAGGAGGAAGTAGACGCCACGAGGGTCGTACGGCAGTTGTTGGCTGCTAATGGCCGAACCAAGCAGGTCCTCTACGTGGCTTGAAAGCAGCGTCTTGCCCTTGCTGTACGCCCTGTCCTCCAGCTCGCCTTCCCACGTCACGGATTGCGATATGTGGTTACCATCCTGGTCGTAGTAGAGCCGATTGATGTTCCACCACAATGGAACTGAAACAACCAAACAGCATGAATGGGTTAACACTGAAGTTTTCAGAAGAACATAACACCCTGGTAGAAGTTATGCTACTTTTCATGCTGTAAACGTTCAGGGCGAATGATTCTGAGTGTAGCGGCGGAGGCAGAGGGGGTTGATGGAAGACAGGTACACCTATGATAGAATTGTACATCAGGTGTAGCACACACACGAATGCATAAAGGGTTTTGGCGAGCATTTTCCTAAGCTCATATTTGTTCTTAAAAATCTCTTTGGGGGTTGCCTACCAGTGACGGCGGCGTCAGCGTTGGGGCTGAGCGATGCGACGAAGGAGCGAACCGTCTGCTTCTGAGCGTCTGAGAACACGCCGTACCACAGCACGAACACGCGGATCGGCCGATGCAGCACGCCGCACCTGTTCTCGCACCACGCTGCCCCCCAATGCGGGGAGATCCCGATGGGCGGCTCTGCGGTACCCATGATCGTCGCGCTGCGGCCCGTCGTCGCCGCGCCGCCGCCTTGACCTTCCCTGAGGTGGGCGGACGCGTGCAGCAGGGCTGGAGAGACGGTTACAGAAGCCAAAGAAACGGAGCGTATCCTTTTTTCGCAAAAGAATTTACTAATAGACGCCGGCGGTGACTACTACTGTTGCTAGACTCGGAACTTTCTCGCAATCCGTTTTTATCAGTATAGCTCAGACCGTCGGCGACGCAATCAGAACAAGGACGCACCACGTGATGATCGGCGTGATTCCGGGCCGGCGAGCCCCGGAATTCGGATCATAATGTCCCACGTGGCCGGCTCCCACTGATCCTTGGATTGACCGCAGGTGCTGTCGCAACAACCCGGACGACCGAAATGTGCTACGAGGCTGGACGAGCGTGCGACGACTACCAGCCTTGACTTCTAAAACTCTGTTGAGGAGAACTGTTAGAAGTATTGAAAGCGTAAATACGCACTGCGGGCTGGCCCTCCGTGGCTTAACGGTTCGACTCATGGCGTTTGCACGCAAAGAACCGCATTGCAACTTCAAGTTGAAGTTTAAACCCATCGCTAGTACTACTAGCAGTAGGCCACTGTCCGTAAAGACTTAGCGCCACGCTTAGCTGGGAAGTGTCCGTGAGTTCACGAGGTTCGCCGCACAGATAATAAACGAGACGAGCTCAGTACAACCTACTAGGTTGTCAACTGCTGTCAACATAAATGTAACATTGACGTCACTTTCCGCCCTTGACACTTCCGCGCTAGTAGCAGCAGGGCTTATTGGCACGTCATTCTGGGAAAGGGGGCCATGGACCGACCAAAAGGTGCATGTAGTCCAGGCCAGACACTCTAGTGAAAATTATCGCTCATAGCTAGGTATCTGCGTGAATGCGCCATTTGTACTGAAAAAGAGCGTTGTCATGTCATGCTACTGATTGAGCATTCGTAGGGAACCCTGAAGAAAAAGTGCGAAAACATTCCCCCCAGATCTACTCTGGTGTTTTGGATGGTTGGTGGTGGTGGTGAGAGACGAGAAGTCCACCTTTTTCGTTCAGGTTACAGCACGCACAACCACCCTGTGCGGGAATGCATGCTGCATTGGTGGTTTCCCCTGCGTCGCGTGGTGTTGGCTTGCTTGTTATTTGCGCCGCCAAAATGCTGCCATTGGGGCGGGCGTGTGACATGGCAGCGACTTCCAATTGCTTGTTCGGACTTCGCAAGGTTCGCGACGGGCGACCAATTTTACATCTTCCCAACTGCTCCGTTGACAAACAGACAAGGATAGCTTGATCGTGACATTGGCGAACGGTACAGTAGCGTCAACTTTGGCAAGGCGATCAGCCTTCGTTAGAGCGTGGAACATCCTTAGGGGATTTCCTAGCTTCGGGTCATCCGGTGTTTGTGTCATCCGGAAATTGTGGTAGCCAATTGGAAAACCCGCGGTTTGGAATTTGATTTTTCGATTGGATACCGCAAATTTCGGATGACATGAAGCCGGGATGACCCGAAGCTAGGAATACGCCCTTATGACCAAGTGTTTGGTCGCTTGTTTGGTCGCTCATTTTGTTTCGTCACTCGTTTGCGACAAGTTTCGCTTGGTAACACACAAAACTACAAATTGTGAATCAAATTCGCTTTGGGAATTTGGAAGGCACCCTGGTCGACCAGCAGCGAAAATTAGCGAGAATACACGAAGAGAAATACTTTCGTCATCTGCTTCGCAGCGAATCGTGTGCGATTATTTCACCCACGACAGCACTTGGTTGCACGTCGCATGTTCTGCTTGCCAAACCATTTCTTGTCCTTTCCGTAAGTGTGGGGCGACCTAAGTACATAAGCTGTGGAACGTGCATGCATCTTTCAGACTTCGTCACTCCCCTACGAGGCCTTATGGCGAGAATCGCAAATGGGGTTACAGTCGCATTTGGGCGACCCATGCCTTGTTCATAAGGATGTTCCACGCGTGTTTGGTCGCTTGTTTGGTCGCTCATTTTGTTTCGTCACTCGTTTGCGACAAGTTTCGCTTGGTAACACACAAAACCACAAATTGTGAATCAAATTCGCTTTGGGAATTTGGAAGGCACCCTGGTCGACCAGCAGCGAAAATTAGTGAGAATACACGAAGAGAAATACTTTCGTCATCTGCTTCGCAGCGAATCGTGTGCGATTATTTCACCCACGACAGCACCTGGTTGCACGTCGCATGTTCTGCTTGCCAAACCATTTCTTGTCCTATCCGTAAGTGTGGGGCGACCTAAGTGCATGAGCTGTGGAACGTGCATGCATCTTTCAGACTTCGTCACTCCCCTACGAGGCCCCATGGCGAGAATCGCAAATGGGGTTATACACAAGATGCCCAACCCCTGCACGCGAAATTGCCTCGCACGTTCCAGAAACCTTGCACACGAAGGTTTTTTCCCGGGCAGTTGCACCCACGTTACAAGCACGTCAACCAATACGAACCACAGAAACAGAAGAGACCGAAGTCAAACAGTCAACGGTGAGTTACAAAATTTTGCTATAAGCCCTTTTTGCCCGATGCGAATTGACGAAACCTCCACGAAATGCATGAATCACTTAAGCGCCCCCTTCACAAGGCAACCTTGGGTTAGTCAAACGGACATCGTGTGTAGTCGCATTTGGGCGACCAATGCCTTGTTCATAAGGATATTCCCGCTCTTAGGGTTCACTCCTGTGTCGACATTTATGTCTCAATCCACGTTTTCCCGAGTCGCGTCGAAAAAAATTGTCAATCTCGCGTCACAAAAAATCAATGTATCCCGAAACTAGGCGACCATGCTAAATGTACAGTTGGGCGCATTTGATTGGGTGATAAATATTACCGTACACCCGTTTCTTCAGTCGCTTGGCTGGGGTGTGGTTTCGGCGCGCGGAATTCTTTCCCGCGCGAAATTGGCATTTCGGGCAGACCAGGTGCATTGACATTTCGAACCGCATGCGATTTTTTAACAATGACGAGTCGGTTTACAATTTGTCGGCGACGTCAGCGCGTTTCACGCTGACAAATTAAAAATACAGTAATGGTCGCTAAAAAACGACTCGCGTTTGAGAAATTGAACGTTTTATGTCGTTTTAACGCGTCACAAACGCTTTGAGACACAAATTTCGACACAGGAATGCGCCCTTAGTCAACACCAATACAGTAGGCAAAAGCCAAGTCGAGCATCACATGTCGAGTCGGGTTCCATGGGTTGACGACGGTCTATTTTGGCTCAAAGTCGCAACTGTTTTCGCATAGCGTCGTTATCCTCGTACTACGACGACTAGGTCAACAAAGTTGGCATGGTTACTTGCTCTGCTTTGAGCATTCATCGTGTAATCTTTACTGTTGAACAAATACTGTACAGTATTGTGTCCCGGGATATGTACTTGAGGAAACGGAATTTTAACCCAACTTCTTGATACAATACTTGGTCAAAATACACTTAACCTACCGTAAGTTACCCTCCTGGCTTGAATATTCTGTTGATCAAGTCACCAATGTCATTCTTGAACAAGAAAACTACGGTATATACATAAGCGAGGCTACCCTCCCGGCTTAAATATTCTGTTTATGAGGTCACTAAAGCCATTCTTTTGCGGTTTCTTTGGCGGAGGGGGTGCTCGTTTTGGAGGAGGGGGCGGGGGGCGAGGTGGAGGAGGGGGTGAAGGAGGGGGAGATGGGGGGGGCGGGAAGGGGGGAGGCGAAGGGGGGGGAGATGGCGGAGGTGGTGAGGGTGGAGGGGAAGGGGGGGGGGGAGGGAGGTGGGGGAGGGCTGGGAGGTGGTGGAGGTGATGGGGGTCTAGGTGGTGGGGGGGGGGGGTGAGTATGGGATGATTAGCGCACACGAGCCAGAAACGAGGTCCCAGTTTTGCTGGATGAGGAATCTGGAGCTGTTGACACCCACCAGGTTGTACTTGATGCCAGAGGCTCCAGGGATAAGGGGTGCAAACCTGCCAGGTTGAAAGAAATAGAGAAGGTGGGGGGAAGGTTGGAAACGGGCGGGGAGTGGAAGTGCTACCATTGGTGCTTGGATGAGAGAAAACGATCAAGGTATGAGCAGGTGGCGGGGAGGCAAGCGCTGCTCACTTCCAGGCGCACTTGTCCGCGTTCTCGTAGCCTTCCCCGTCGAACCACGTGGAGATGAAGGGGCTTGAGGTGGCCTCTGCGAGCTCGTGGGCGAAGACAGACACGAGGCCATCCATGCCAGGATCACCCGTGGGGGCGAGGGACGCATTGCTGCGAATGTCACTGGGAATGCAGGACGAGGGGCACTGCACGCGCAGGCGAGAAAGGAGACGAGCAGGTGACAGTTTGTGAGAGGTTTGTCCAGGAAGCAAGCTATGTTGCTGTGGCTCAAGTGGCCCAGTTCACTGCTCGAAAGGCTCCCGCTGACGACTCACGAGCAGGTTTGCCTTGCCGACCCAGGAGTAGATGTAGTCGCCGTACATGTCGGCCCACGCGTAGTAATGCCACCCACAGAAGTCCGTGCAGAACTTCTGAGCCGTGCTCGTGTTGCCCCATTTCTGCACACGCAGCAGAGAGACACACACGGGCAACCAGACGTGCTCTGCTTGCCGCATCTCAACAGTGGCAACCAGGTCCAACCACACCTGTTGTTCAGATCAAGGAACACAGTCACCGTCATGTCCTTTGCACGGCATCGCTTGCACCACATGCTGCATCGCTTGCACCACATGCTGCATCGGCGGGGTTGCCATGAAAGCATACCTGAGTGACAAGCTCGTCGGAGAGGAGGAAGTAGACGGCGCCAGGGTCGTGTGGCATTCGTTGGCTGCTAATGGCCGACCCCAGTAGGCTCTCCACGTGGCTTGAGAGCAGCGTCTTGCCCTTGCTGTACGCCCTGTCCTCCAGCTCGCCTCCCCACGTCACGGATTGCGATATGTGGTTACCATTCTGGTCGTAGTAGAGCCGGTTGATGTTCCACCACAATGGAACTGAAACAACCGAATAGCATGAGTGGGATACACCACACGAATTTTCCTTAGAAAAAAGTAAGAACACAACATGAGCTGACATATGCCACAAGAACAATTTCAAATAATGTTGTTGATATATTATAACTTATGCAGTGTAAGACTTTAAGGTGTGGTGAATGCACACGCAGAGGGAGGATATGGAAATAGGTACACCTAAAGACGGTATACATCAGGTGTGGCACACGGATGTAATGCTTCAAGGGTTTCGGCGAGCATTTTGCCAGCATTTTTGTAGTAGGGGTTTGCGCATTCCAAGTCGACGATTTTGCAACGCGCAGTTTTCCTGCGAATCCTCCCGGGGCTGCCTACCAGTGACGGCGGCGTCAGCGTTGGGGCTGAGCGATGCGACGAAGGAACGGACCGTCTGCTTCTGAGCGTCGGAGAACACGCCGTACCACAGCACGAACACGCGGATCGGCCGATGCAGCACGCCGCACTTGTTCCAACACCCAGCCCCCCATCGCGGGTAAATGCCGATAGGATCTGAGGTACCCAGGATCGTCGTGCGGCGACCTGTCGTCGCCGCGCCGCCTTGACCTTCCCTGAGATCGAGCGCGCAGCAGAGCTGTAGAGACGGTTAGAAACGGATCCTATATGAAGCGGAACAAAGGATTATCCATTAGACGGCGGCGATACTACTGCTGCCGCTAGGCTCGGCTAGAAGCATTCCGTTCCTTATAGCTCACAGCGACGGAGAGCAGGACGCACCATTTAGTAGAGGTGGTGATCGGCGCGATTCCGGGGCGGCGAGTCTCGGCATTGAGATCATGATGTCCCACAGCTCCCACCGGCGGTGCCCATGATGGCTGCGGGAGGGGCGGAGCAGGCGGCAGCCCCGCGGATGCTCGGCGGCTTGGTCGTGAAGGGGGGGGATTCGCGCGCGGAGCTGGCGGGTGCGCGCGAAGCGACGCTAATCCTTGAGACCATAGGTGCTGCCGCAACAACCGGGACGAACGAACTGTACTAGAGGGATGGACGCGCGTACGAGTAACTACGTAATCGACACGATGTACTCGGCGAGTACCACCAGCCTTGGCCTCTGACACGCCTCTGAGGAAAACTGCTAGAATCACAAGCGCAAGCACAGACTGCGGGTTGGCTCTCCGCGGTTCAGCGCTTTGAATCATGGCGGGATTCGCATGCAAACGGCGGCACGACAACTCAAAAAGAGCTTTTCTTGAAATCAGTGAGTGGTTCAGGCGAGGTGGCAGTATTAATAGTGATTCCGTAAAAACTCTAAACACCAGAAAGAGAGACTGGGATGTGAGTGTTGATGAAATTACAAAGCCACACAGACCAGAACGAGAGTCCGCCGCAGTTCGAGACTCGAGGTAAGCGCTGAGCGCACGAACTGCATCAAGATAAGCTTATTGGCACGTAAGCTTGCGAGATAAGGCCCATGGAGTTGAAATGAGGCCCCTGGTCTGGCTGACACACCAAGAAGACAGTCATGGCTGATAACCGCGCTGTTCGCACTGCAGCCTTTGTTGGAGTGCCCCTTTTCTTCCGAAGCAGGGTGATCGGATGTCTTGCCATCCCGATCAGTGTTCTGGGCGTGGGAGGGTGAGGCGATGGTGATGGTGATGGTGAGCGGTGACTCGGTGAGGTGATAACTTTCATATTCATGACTAACTCGGTCGGGACAGGGGATCTTTTCATCTGATGACTAGCTCTTCAGTGTAGTGTTCCTTGCGCTGCTCGTCTTTACCGGACTTGTTCTCGCCGCCAAAATGCTGGCTGGCCCCATTATGGGGTGGGGTGGGGTGAGGCGGAGTGGCTTGGTCCCACCTTGCCCGCTCGCATGAACGAGTGGAGTTCCTCTTCTCAGGGAATGTACAGTAACATCCAGCTGAAATCAGCTGCCATCACCACACATGTATGAACCACTGCTGTTTGCCCCACAACACCAAGGCCAGGGCCTAGCTCTTTGTTGTTACAGTACCCCAACCAATTCTGCACCCCACCATCTGCCCAATCTCCAGTGAGCAGATAGGTCATGCGGCATATCGCGACGCGTCAAGCTCAGCCAGCGCCTCATGATGTACAAGACAGAGTGACGACAAGTATTTTTGCCGAACCCACCTGACAGGCATGGTGATAAGGAAAGCTAAATCTCGCCCCAGCGTGGCTGGGCGATGGGCATGGTCCCGAACCAACAATTAAAAGCTGCGCTGTAAGTACAGTAGTCCCAAAACCAGCCTGCATCTGCCCAAGAATTTGAGACTTATGCTGCTCCGGCGTGATGACGTATCCATACCGAATCGACCCATACCTAGCCTGACTGCCAGCCAGGTGGTCATAACAGAGCCACAGGGAATTGTCACCCCCTCACCAACAAGAACCCACAGCCCGAATTTGTCTTGCTTGAACATGGTTACCACAAATGTGTAGTCCTGATTTGATTGTCGCCAAACATGGCGCCAGCGAAGGATGACTAATGACCACACACACAGAAATACACCTTGCGCTCTGTATCGCGTATTTCTAAGAACGAAACCATCAGGTTCGATTTTTAACGCGGTTGTAAACGGTTGTGCACCTTTTGTATGCAAGAAGCGGGGTTTCAGTGCTGTGACCGGATCGATATCCCCGCAATCGAGCAACGGTCCTCACAGTCCTCCAGCAACGGTCGTGACTCATGAGGCTGGTGTGGTCAACTTCCTATGCACCAAAGCGGGCTAGGTAGCCAGCCTGCGAAGGTAAAATCTATGGCGAGGGGGCCTTTCTACTACCGCCAGACTACCACCCGAGCCAGCGGTCACGAGCGACGGACGCGCTGCTCGTCGAACGCGCCGTTGGCGTCACGATGACCCGAGAGTGCCGGAGAGTGTGTTGGAGGGACACCCTCGGCCGCATTGCCCCCCCAATAAGCCGTTTGCGGCTCGCCGCCAGCCCGCAAACCTTAATAACGAGCAACCTGCTTCTATTGCTACTCATTAGTACCCTCGTCGTCAGCATCGCTAGTTCGGAACGCGACAATCGCGCGACGCGGTCCCGGCGGACCTACCACCCGACGTTCTCTCGTAGCTTGCTTTCGTCGACGAGTCGCGACGGGATTCGCAGCGCAGGCCGGCCAACCGTACGGCCGTCGCCAGTTGTCCCGCAAGATGACACGGCAGATGACACGTTCGACGACGCGGCGGATGCGATCAAGGAGAGCGGGAGCGCGCGAATGGCGGTGCGGGTAGGAAGGGGCGGCGAGGATGGGGGCGCGAACGGGAAGCGGCAGGAGATGCTGTGGCTGCGGCGAGGCATGGCCGCTGCGAGGGGCGAGTCGCGCGTCGTGGAAGCCGTGGCTTCCGGCAGCAGTAACGGCGGCAGCGGTAACGGCGGCAGCAGTATCGGCGGCAGCAGCAGTGGCGGCAGCAGCAGTGGCGGCAGTAGCAATGACGGCAGCGGTAACCCCCTCCTCCCCCCCCTTCTCCCCACCCCCTCTTCTGCGCCTCTTCCTCTGTAAATCCCCCCAGCTCTCCTCCCCCCTTTCCCCCACTCGTCTTCTCGCTCATTCTACCCACCTCCTCTTCCCCCTCCCCTATCTCTCCCCCCCGTCACCCCCTTGCTCGCCCCCCCCCAGTCCCTCTGTGGTGGAACATCAATCGGCTCTACTACGATCGAGACATGAACTACATATCAGGGAGTGTGACTGTAAGGGGCGAGGTGGAGGACGCAGGGTATTCTCAAGGGACCGTGCTGCTGGACTCGGCTGTGGATACAATCATCCGTAACGCTGTTACCAGCAACCAGCTGCCGTTTGACAGGGACGGGGTGTACTTTGTGCTTTCAGACGAGACTGTCGACCAGGTGAGGCTCAGGAGGCTGGTGGTGGGTGGGTGGGGTCCTGGCAGTCTCTCCGAACCATCCAGCACCCCCAGCTGACATGATGCTTCGTTCCAATGTTGCTTTCTCTACACACGCGAAGGCACAAGTCACAGCAATGGCGTGCTTGACCCGCATGCCTCCCCCTTCATCATGCCCTCTCCACCTCTGCAGGTGTCAGATGGGCTTGCCTTCTGCTCGGACTACTGCGGCTGGCACTGGTACACCAAAGTGCCGGGGCAGGGCCTGCTAGTGTCCTCCTGGGTTGGCAACGCCGGCTCCAAGGTCAGCAACACCTGCCTGATCCCACACCGCCCTCTATCCGCCCTTCTTTCCTCTGCGCACCACCCTAGCCTAAACTCATTCTTCTTCCATCTTCCAGCCAACTAATCCTCGCGTGCGCTCCTCCCCTAATCCCCATGCTCCTCGCAACAGTGTCGCTCCAGCTGCATTTCATCTCAGCTGTTCAGCGGCCCCGGCCACTCTCCCAACGGCGACGTGGGCATGGACGGGCTGCTGTCGGTGTTCGCACACGAGCTCGCAGAGGCCACTTCTGATCCGTTCATGTCTGCTTGGTTCGACAGTGATGGAGAGGAGAACGCCGACAAGTGTTCCTGGGAGTAAGCACACCTGCTCGCTTGCATCCCTCTCGCTTCTCACCGCCTACTCTTGCCTGTTTAGGGTCTGGGAGTGTTCAGCAGTGCCTGTATGTTTCGCTCACTCCCTTTCCCCCTCCCACCACTCAATTGTCTGCCCGGTGCAGGTTTGGGGACATGCTGTTTGACTCGATAGATGGCCCCTTCTACAACCTTGTGGGCCTCAACAACCAGAAGTTTCTCATCCAGCAAAACTGGAACCTTGTCAAAGGAACATGCGCCACTACAGTATCATATGCAAACCTAGCTTCATCCACCACTCCACCTCCCCAGCAAGGTAGCGGAGGGGGCATTGGCAGGCTAATAGGAAGAATAATTGGTGGTAAAGGTTGATATATTGTGATGTAGTAAGTTGCCAGATCATGTATTTATTTTTTTTGGCAGATCAGTAACAGAATTCTGCCAGTTTAATCCATTGTTAAAATGATACCATGTTCGTCTGGGATTGTGCTTGAGGGTTTTATTTAAGGAAATGAGTGCCATGCCATAGTATGTCCTTCACATGCTTGGGGCACCACAACCCAAAATGGTCATGCAATACATTTTTTAGGGGAAAATTCGACCTAGACATTGTACAGCTTCTCAATCTCCTTCTGCTCGTTCTCCTCCTTGGCGCGGCCATAGACGTCGATGCTAAGGTCCTGCTTGATGTTGTCCGAGTCGTCCACAATGTTCTCCATGTTGAGTACACGCTTGTCCTCCACTGAGAAGTTGAAGTCCGACCTCACCGTGCCCAGCGGCACCAGGTTCCTGCAGTCCGGAGATTTGGGATTGGAACAAGGACATGGATAACTGAGTTTAGAGATTCACCCTATGAATCACATTGGGAGTCATTGACGAAGGGGTGTAGCTACTTTGCGCAAGTAGAGTTCAGTAAGACTTTACCAGGGTGGGAGAAAATGTTCATTCCGTCATTGGAGAGTGGAGAGTCGGATGAGGAGAGGCTTGGGAGGTGGAGGTAGTGTGAGGAGTCGGAAAGGGTGTAGTGTGGCCCAAGGTGAAGTATTCTATGAAAACGGACAATGGACCTTGCAGCGATGATGGCGCCTATTGATTGGGACAGCTGGAGACTAACGAAGGGACCACCCGACGACATTGACACAAGCAGCGTTGCCTCCCGTACGTGGAGTCATCTAATTCAGCCAGTTCGTTCACGCCCTAAATTGACGTTGTCATAACTAGACTTCAAGAACAAACGACATACCTTTGAGAAGCTACGTCTTACAAATTTTAGTCAATTTCGGCTCGGACCCGTTGCCAGAGTCATGTAACAGGACTTGGGGCGTTCAGTGGGAGCTTGGAGAAGAAACTTACAGCAGATGCTCCTGTGGGTGTTGCCTCTTCCAAGTCCTGGACGCGCACTTGGTTCGGAAGTCAAAGTCCTCAGCGAAGACGCCGTTGCTGAATTCGGCAGGAAGGAGAGACGCATCCTGCTTCAGCACAACCCCCAGGGTCGTGCCGGTCACGTGTGTGTAGCAGGTCACACCGCCGTTGTCCATGCACTCCAGCGCGCCTGCGGGGATGGCTTCAATGACAAACACGTCCTGGAGCTTCGCGTTTTCGTCCTTCACGAAGCAGTGCGCGAGGCCGACGGTGACGAAGTCGTCGTCGTTCCAGTCGGGATTCTCGCCTGTCAGGTTGGCAACCACGACGCTGCGTGCAGAGGCAGAGACGGCGCGAACAGAAAGCTTGGCGCTGGTGGCGCGGAGAGCGATTCTGGAGACGGATCCTTGGCAGAAAGCGGAATTTTTGAAGGACACGGACGGGCATGACGCGGCATCCTTGGAATCAACAGGAGACGCGCATGGCGCGGCCAGGCCGGAAACGGCGACCTGGCTGGATAGCGCACTGCAGGCCATTCTGTGAAGGAAGGACTGTACAGGATACTAGTAATTCCTCAGGAACAAGCCTGCAAACACGATGGCTTGCGGTGACTAGATCACTTAGATGAAGTCTCGAACAAGTGATCGCAATTGTCGCTGGAAGCAAGAAGCAGAAGGCTTAGTTTGAAAAGTTGAGCACTTCGGCTTTCCATTTCCTTGGGAATGTCTGTCCCTTCATTGGTGCGATTCTCCCAGGGAGTTCGTGCTCTGGTTCCCCTGTGCTCCTGACTGCCTGCCAGCTAGGTGGGCGAGTGCGTGCATTGCGCTCCGAAAGCCCCGAGGAGGGGGACGAGGCTGCGGTAAGTAAATCCGCCTGCCGAATGAATGAGGAGCACGGAGCGCCTCATCCACGTCCACGTCAGCTGCACGGGCAGCACTTTTCGAAAGGGCCTGCCACATCTGCAGCAATTCCTCGTTCTCGTTAAGAATGCTTATGGATTTTCGATACAGGCGTTTTGAGTAGCAACTTCCAATGACATTAGGAAAACATCCTGCTTTGCGAGCTAAATATTTTTTTTCCTCGCACAATTGAGCCTGATCACGGATTGTGCGTTTTTACCTCCATTTTGCCCATTTTCCCCGAACCCATTCCAGCACGCCTGACCAGCCAACACAGGAATCTCCGCATTCATTTTCCTACACGTTCCCTGACGCCGCCAGTGTTAGTGAAGCAATCTGCGCGATTTCAGGCCGCCGTGCATTCCGGTGACCATGGCGGAACCTACGGCGATGGAAGTGGAGCCAGCTTCCGCTGACTCGAAGCCCTTACCTCGTCCCCTCGCATTCAATGGTAACCACACTAGATGGATGCCCTTTTTCAAGATTCAGGACTATTTAGTATCTCACTGGTAGACCTAATATTACTAGATACTCTTGCATCTTGAATCATGCTGACCTCCCTTCCTGCTGACCTCCCTTCCTGCGGCAGTGCTGCATCTCATCAAGACAGCTCAGGCGCAGCATGGAGGCCGCTACGGCGACTACCAGCGCTACCGGTATGCCTCGTGACTGCCGTGACTCGACGTCGGCTCGCTCATTTTCACTTAACTCCTGTAGTCTTTGACGTTGCCGGTTTAACGGACTTGGCTCGTAATGTTGTTTGAAAGCCTTTACGGTTTCGGCATCTGGGTCTTCGTTCCTGGTTATCTTTCGCCTCTTATGCGTCTTTTTTCGCCCATCACTACTTCCGCCGATCATTCGTACCCAATCACCATTTTCACCGACCCATCATTGCCGTCGTTGCAGCCGTTACTGCTCCGCTCGTCTGCGCCGGCTGTTCCGGTCGCTGCGCTTCCTGCACGGCAAGGGCAAGTACCAGCGCAAGTCGCTCGAGCCCAACACCGTCACCGACGTCAGGTGTGCGGAATGTGCTTGCGGTTTTCCCGCCAATAGTGCAGGTATCAGGTGAGCGGAGTGTGGAATGTGCGTGTAACGACGTCAGGAACCTTCGCCCCCTCTCGCCCCCCCTCACTCCCTCCCCTGGCTCATGAGAAAGAGAATCCCGCTCTCTTTGGTTCCCTCACCTACTAACTTTGCTCGCTTGACTTCCGTTCAGCAAATTCAGCCCAACGCCGTCTTCCTTCTCCTCCCGTCCCCAACTCCCCACCCCCTCATCCCTATCCTTTCTCTCTCTCCCCCACCCCCCATCAGGCATCTGCACATCCCGCTGTTCTCGGCGGAGCGCGCGTGGGCGTACGCGATGGAGCTGAAGCAGGCCATCAGCGAGGCAGGCTCCGCCGCCGCCGCGCAGGCCGCCTTCGCGCGCAAGCGCGCGCACCTGCTGCGCCGCCTGGCGCGCGCCGCCAGATGGGCGGACGGGTTCTCGCGCCTGTGCGCCGCCAGAGCCGACTCCAAGACCGCGTTGGAGGCGGAGGTGAGGGTGGGGGGAGAAGAGCAGGGGGAGGATGGGGGGAGGAAGCGCGGGTGGGGGGGGAGAGGGGGTTGTACGGACCTGGGGTGCATGGGGGATTGGGTAGAACGTGCTCGTTGATGGGGCTGCCCGCTCAATAGTGGCGATTCGTTACTTGTGTGAGGGAGAGTAGTCTAAACGTGATCCCCTTACTGCTTCCTTCCTCGTTCCCCCGTGCGGTGTGTGTGGAGGGGGGGGGGAAGGAGCGTGGGGGGGAGGGAAGGTGGGGGGAGGGAGGGTGAGATGGAGAGGGGTGGGGGGGTGGGAGGGGGAAATGGAGGGGGGTGAGGGGGGAGGAGAGGGGGAGATGGAGGGGAGTGGGGGGGGGAGGGAGGGGTGAGGGGGAGGGGGAGATGGAGGCGGGTGAGGGGGGGAGTGTGTCTGTGTGTGCATGTGCGTGTGCGTTTCTCTGTGCATGCGTGCGTGTGCATGTGTGTGCGCGCGTGTGTGTGATCCTCACAGGCGTATGCGTCCTACATGTGGGGCACGGTGCTCATGGAGCGCGAAACCGACTTCGACGCCGCCCTGCAGAAGTTCAGCCGCGCACGGTGAGCTCGGGGTCGATGGGGGTGTGCGGGTGGAGGGAGGGGGGGAAGGAGGAGTGGGAGGGTTGGGATCGGGAAGGGCTTGGGGCCTGGGGCGCTGCCTTTGCTGTGGCATGACAGGGCAGGGTTGACAGGCCTGACAGAACTGATAGGGCTAAAGGGGCTGCACCCGTTCTTGCAGTTTATTCCAGTTTGCCTGTTTCATTGTGCTGTAATTTGATTTTTGAACCCTCCGATTCCTCAGCCTCGTCTCCCTCTCCCACATCCGCCCTCTGTCCCCTGCTTTTGCCCTCTTCCCTCTTCCCACCCGCCCTTTCTCCCCTGCTTTTGCCCTGTTCCCTCTCCCGACCCGCCGTTTCTCCCCTGCTTTTGCCCTCTTCCCTCTCCCCACCCGCCGTTTCTCCCCTGCTTACCTTGTTCCCTCTCCCCGCCCACCCTTTCTCCCCTACTTATCCCTGTTTCTCTCCCCTGTCCACCATATCCCACTTTTGTCATCCTCCCTCTCCGACGCCTGACTTCTCTTCTCTACTTGTACCCGTTGCCCATTCCCCACCTCCCCCCTCACCCCCCCCCATGCGCCCTCCCCACACGCCCTTCCCCCACTTGCCCACCCTCCTGAGAGCACGCAGCACGGTGTATGAGCAGCTGGGGCGGGTGGGAGACGTGGAGGAGCAGATGGAGTGCCGGCAGCGCGCGGAGGAGATGGAGCCCAGCATCCGCTTCTGCCGCTACAAGATGGGCGCCCACGCCCCCAACGCCGACTCCTCCGCTGCCGCATCCAACCTGCTCGACCTCTCCGCACATGAGGGGCCCGGGGCTGACCTGCTGCAGTCCAAACTCGAGGTGCGGTGGTGGGTGAAGGAAGGGCATGCAGTGGCCTTGACTATCACCTCTTTGACGCAGTCTTGCTTATCTTGTCCACGTATCGTTGCTGCTTGGCCATTGTTCTCTCTTCTCTCTTCCGTCTTCTCTCTATTGTCAGCCTTTGGTCCTTGCATTTTCTTCTATCGTTCTCGAACTCCATCCCTCCGCATTTGTGCTGCTGGTCTGTGCCACACTTTTGTTCCCTCCAACTCAACCACTCACATTACACATGCAGGCGGTAATGGAGGAGGCGCGGTCACGCGAGGCAGCGAACCTGGCGGAGCTTGACTGGCTGGGGCGCAAGTACTCTGTGCTCAACGCCAAGACACGCGTCTGCATCCTCAAAGGTGCCCTTGGACTTGCAGGGGAGGAGTTCGGTTGTTACGTTGTTACGCTGTTACGCTGTTAGGCTGTTACGCTGTTAGGTTGTTACGCTGTTACGTTGTTACTGTTAGGCTGTTACGATGTTAGGCTGCTAAGCTGTTACGCTGTTACGCTGTTAGGCTGTTACGCTGTTAGGCTGTTTCGCTGTTAGGTTGTTATGTTGTCAGGGTGTTACGCTCTTAGGCTGTTACGTTGTTATGCTGTTACACTGTTAGGCTGTTAATGCGTTAGGCTGTTACGCTGTTAGGCTGTTGCGCTGTTAGGCTGTTACGATGTTAGGCTGTTACGGTGTTATGTTGTTAAGCTATTAGGCTGTTACGTTGTTAGGCTGTTACGCTGTTACGCTGTTAGGCTGTTACGCTGTTAGGCTGTTACGCTGTTAGGCTGTTACGCTGTTAGGCTGTTACGCTTTTAGGCTGTTATTGTGTTAGGCTGTTACGCTGTTCGACTGTTAGGCTGTTATGCTGTTAGGCTGTTACGCTGTTAGGCTGTTACGCTGTTAGGCTGTTACGCTGTTAGGCTGTTACGCTGTTAGGCTGTTACGCAGTGAGGCTGTTACGCTGTTAGGCTGTTACGCTGTTACGTTGTTAGGCTGTTACGCTGTTACGCTGTTAGGCTGTTACGCTGTTAGGCTAGTACGCTGTTAGGCTGTTATACTGTTAGGCTGTTGCGCTTTTAGGCTGTTAGGCTGTTACGTTGTTACGTTGTTACGCTGTTACGCTGTTAGGCTGTTTCACTGTTAGGCTGTCACGCTGTTATGCTGTTACACTGTTACGTAGTTACGCTGTTAGGCTGTTACTGTGTTAGGCTATTACACTGTTAGGTTGTTAGGCTGTTGCACTGTTAGGCTGTTACGTTGTTAGGCTGTTACGCTGATAGGCTGTTACGCTGTTAGGCTGTTACGCTGTTAGGTTGTTACGCTGTTAGGCTGTTACGCTGTTAGGTTGTTACGCTGTTAGGCTGTTACGCTGTTAGGCTGTTATGCTGTTAGGCTGTTACGCTGTTAGGTTGTTTTGCTGTTAGGCTGTTACGTTGTTACGTTGTTACTCTGTTAGGCTGTTACGATGTTCGGCTGTTACGCTTTTAGGTTGTTACGTTGTTAGGCTGTTACGCTGTTAGGCTGTTACGTTGTTACGCTGTTACGCTGTTAGGCTATTACGCTGTTAGGCTTTTACGCTGTTACGCTGTTATGCTGTTACGCTGTTAGGCTGTTACGCTGTTAGGCTGTTACGCTATTAGGGCGTGTTACGTTTTCGTTTTAGCCGTTTCCTCCAGACGATGGTCCGCAAACCGTACTAAATACGCGTACTGACGGTTCTGGCATCGCGCCCGGACGGAGGTTAGTCCTGGCGGGAAATCTGGAACATTTTTCCTTCTCGAAATTGGAAATAGTGTAACACTAGATACTGGTTACTGAGGTGCGCTCAGAGTAAAACCGCGTTGCGCGACTTATGATTGGGGGAAGGTAATTCGTTTGAAATCTTCGTAGGCCAATCAAATGACGGTTTGGTTGCTCTTTCCGGCGGACGGACAGGAGTCGTTCGGACAATTATGTACACCGAAAATTGTAAGTTGTTTCAACGTTGGTACGTACAGCAGCGACATCGCATGGTGACAGGCGAGAATTTTCATGATGTGTGACGAAAACGGTTACCCTACAAATGTCCGGACGGCCCACGGTACGGACCATGGAAGTGAAAAAATGTAACACGCCCTTAGACTGTCACGCTGTTAGGCTGTTACGTTGTTAGGCTGTTTCGTTGTTACGCTGTTACCCTGTTAGGCTGTTACTGAGTTAGGCTGTTACGCTGTTAGGCTGTTACGCTGTTAGGCTGTTAGGCTGTTACGCTGTTAGGCTGTTACGTTGTTAGGCCATTACGCTGTTATGCTGCGATGCTGTTCGGCTGTTACACTGTTAGGCTGTTACGTTTTTGCACTACTACGCTGGTAGGCTGTTAGGCTTTTAGGCTGTTACTGTGTTAGGCTGTTACGCTGTTACGCTGTTAGGCTGTTATGCTGTTAGGCTGTTACGTTGTTAGGCTGTTACGCTGTTAGGCTGTTACGTTTTTGCGCTGTTACGCTGTTAGGTTGTTACGCTGTTAGGCTGTTATGCTGTTAGGCTGTTACGCTGTTATGCTGTTGCGCTGTTAGACTGTTGCGCTGTTAGGCTGTTACGCTGTCAGGCTGTTACGTTGGTACGCTGTTACGCTGTTAGTCTGTTAGGCGCTGTTAGTCTGTTAGGCTGTTATTGTGTTAGGCTGTTACGCTGTTAGGCTGTTACGCTGTTAGGCTGTTAGGCTGTTACGCTGTTACGCTGTTAGGCTGTTATGCTGTTAGGCTGTTACGCTGTTAGGCTGTTACGCTGTTAGGCTGTTACGTTGTTATTTATAGGGAGTTGGTTGGGTGGTGGAAGTGTGGATGAGTGGGTGAGAGAGGTGGGAATGGGGGGAATGCTCGGCCCTGCTAACTTGTCTATCCGTTTTGACTCGTTGACTGCTGATGACCCGTTGTTCCCAACAGCACAGCAGCTGGAGGCTGATGTGGCATCTTCTGACGTGGCAAACGACCGTCGGCTGAACCTGTACGACAAGATCTTTGTGGCATACCACGATGCCAAGCGGCTCATTCGCGATGACATGGTACGAGCCGTTGATATGAGCTGGCATGGTGTGAACCGTTGATATGAGCTGGCATGGTATGAGCCGTTGATATGAGATGGCATAGTGTGGACCGTTGATATGAGATGGCATGGTGTGAACCGTTGATATGAGATGACATGGTGTGAACCGTTGATATGAGATGACATGGTGTGAACCGTTGATATGAGATGACATGGCGTGAACCGTTGATATGAGATGACATGACATGAGCCATGGATACGAGATGGGGCATCGTATGTGCCACCACATGGGGCATGGTATGAGCCATGGATTCGACATGGGGAATGGTATGAGCCATGGATTCGACATGGGGCATGGTATGAGGTATGGATATGAAATGAGGCATGGTATGAGGTATGGATATGAAATGAGGCATGGTATGAGGTATGGATATGAAATGAGGCATGGTATGAGGTATGGATATGAAATGAGGCATGGTATGAGGTATGGATATGAAATGAGGCATGGTTTTCAGAAGGAGCGGATCACCTTTTATGCCGTTCTCACTATTCTATTTAAGTGCCGCAGTTGGTTACGACTTTTAACTGGCTGCGAGCCATTCATCCCCCTCCCCACCTTTCTGCCCTTACTCTCCTGCTCGCCCCCCCACACCTCCCCTCCACGTTCCACAGGTAGCAGCGGGCGGGGCGGAGGACGTGAAGGAGCAGCTGGCAGCACTGGAAAGGGCGGTTTCGTGCCTGGTGCTGCAGCGCACCATCCACCGCAACCTGCTGCTCGTCAATTCCCCCCCCTCCTCTCTCCTCCCCCCCCCCTCCTCTCAGGTGGCAGCGGGTGGGGCGGAGGATGTAAAAGAGCAGCTGGCGGCACTTGAGCGAGCCGTGTCGTGCCTGGTGCTGCAGCGCACCATCGATCGCAACCTGCTGCTCGTTGCTGGCGCCAAGGCGCGGCTTGAGAGGCAGCAGCAGCAGCAGCAAGGGGGTGTGCAGGGGGGGCAGCAGGGGCAGGGCAAGGGGGCGGGCGGAGGAGGTGAGGGGAAGAAGGGGAAGCGGGAGAAGGGGCGGGAGGAGAAGGAACGGGAGAAGCCTGCAAGGCCAGAGGACCTTATACGGCTCTATGACACTCTGCTGCAGGTGTGTGGGGTGGTGGAATGCAGTTGGGTGGCACGACACCATATGTGCACTCGCGAGTCGCGACCGAGTGTTTACGAACCTGCCTGGCTGACTGACTGGGGGTTTGGGAATCCCTCTTCATGTGCAGAATGCATCAGACCTGGCGGACCTTGCAGCATCAGGCAGGGACGCCCGCGCCGAGGAGAAGGCACTGCAAGCTCAGCTTGAAGCTAACAAAGCCTGCTACCAGGCCTGCAGGTATTGCTGTTACCGGGGCTTCAGCCTTCTGCTTATCTGGGCATCCTTTCTTGTGCCTTTTCCCTCTCAAACCCACCCTTTTTTTTCAAGTTCTTCCCAATGTTCATTCTGCCCGTTGTTTCCTCCTCTGCAACCCCTCCTCCCTCCTTTCCCCCTTTATTCCGCGGTCCTCCGCCCTTCCTTTCCCAGGGCATTCTACGTGGCACTGGCGTACCAGGCGGCGGAGGCCTACATGGTGTTTGAGTCGACTTAAAATTCTCCCTCCTTTCTCCTTGTCTCCCTTCCACCCCAGGGCGTTCTACGTGGCACTGGCGTACCAGGCAGCAGGCAAGGATGCGGAGGCCTACGTGGTGTTTGGCAGGGCGGCAGCAGATGCAGATCAGGCAGCCAAGGGACTGCAGAAGCTGCAGGAGGGGTTGGGAGCGCAGGGAGGAAAGGGCAAGAGCAAGGGCAAAGATAAGGTGCGACTCTGTTTGCTACCTTTTTTTTCTGTTCTAGCATCAAGAATGCTTGCACCAGAGCATTCGTGTGATCGTCACCGCTCGGCGTGCTGTGTGTCCCCACCTCACCCCATCCATACACACATGCATGTGCGCAGGCATCAGAGGAAACGGCGGAGGAGAGGGAGGTGCAGGAGGTGGTGGTGCGCAGCAAGGCACAGCGGTGTGCCATCCATGCGCGTGCCACCCTCGACGCCATCAGGGCCAAGGACCCCGCCGCCCTTGAGAAGGGCGTGGCAGAGCTCTCCCTGCGCGCCAAAGACAAGGTCCGTGCCTGGTGTTGTGTTTATTGGTGAAGCATGTGTGTGAGTAGGCCCACACTGGTTTTTTTAATAGCTGTATTTATCCAGCCTTCATTGTTCTCCTACTCAGATTTCGTTTGTGTCTTGTGCCGTGTTGTGTCCAGCAGCAGGTGGATGCCAAATACATGACTGAGAACCTGAATGAATTCGTTAGTGCAGTCACTGTGGACTCCACTCCAGGCTCCAAGCTCGTTCCCCACATTGCTCGAGTGCCACCACCCTTCCAAGCGGTGCCCTGCCGGCCCATTGTTCTTGACACCGCTCTCAACGCGATCAATTTCCCGGATCTTGCGGGCCGGGCCAAGAAGGAAGGCAAGAAGGCAGGTGGTCTCTTCAGCGCTTTCTGGGGTGGGGGCCGATCATGATCGTGTGGAAAAGGGATGTTGTTAGACAATAGGGGAAGAAGGTGGGCAGCATCTGAAAGTCACTCGAGCATTCCAGTGGATCAACACTTGCTGTCGCTTGTTTCCAAATGATAGGACTTGATGGACCCTTTTATATGGATTTTTGGAATCTTTGATGGTTGATTTACAATGGTCCCACTCCGAACAGTTTAGTCCCCCACTCCAAACTGTTTAGGTCATAAATTGCAGCTCTTTACAACGAATTTGCTGCTCGAATCTTCCATAGCACGCCACCAGTGACGCCATTGGAATGTTCATGTCTTTGACACGTGTTCTCTGAAGACTGCTCCACGCCGAAATCATTCCCAATGATGTGGGAAAAAAATCTGCTCCCTCATTCGTTGTTACCATGAGTGCTGACAGAAGCCGTCGATTCGCCCTCGATCCACGAGTATGGCTAGGCGTTGGGAATGCCGATGCCCAACCTCGAGGAGCGCCACGGAGGGCACCCGAGATTTGAGCTGGTGTCTGCTTTTCAGGTTCTTGCATTTCCAGCTTATGCAAAGCTCTTGTTTCTCCATAAAGTTGTGGCTTACTTTTTCTCCTTTCTTCGAGCAGAACCAAGATCTCACCTTCCTCGTTCATGCGTTCGGCTGCTTTCGTCGGCGCTCTGTTTGGTAACTACTCTTGATACGTCCACACACATCCATACCAACGTGCTTGATATCAAAGTAGCATCCATGGCATCCGCAGTGTCTAGCATCCCCTCGACCCAGGCCGCTGCCGTTAACAATGCCGTGTCAGCGTCTTCACGAAAGTCTGCATCGACGAATGCTGTCTCGTTCACGTCTACCTTTCTTCACTCGTCAAAGCCGATTACGGCCGTCCGTTCTCGCAAGCCATGCGTTTCTCGCAAGGGAGTCTCCGTTCGTGCCATGGTGGCTTCGACCGACGCTGTTTCCTTCTCAGCCAAGGAGATGGAGCGAGTTGCAGCGAAAGAGGCTCTCCTTCTCGCGGTAAGGCCATAAGTCTTCAGATGGCGGCGATAAGTTCGGGAATCACACGACATTCATGCACAGACTCACTGGGTTTGAACCTGTATTTTGTTGCGAAGCTCCTGCTATAAGGGAAATAACTTGGATCGCATGTGTAGGTGCTGCTCCGTTTGTCTGACGTCGTAGCTACTGTATTCCTGATATCAGGTGAAGGACGCGGGTGGCGCGGAGGCCCTGAGCACAGGCAAGGGCAATGCGGCCGGGAAGATTGAGGTTAGCGAGAAGCTTCTGCAGCTGGAACGCCTTAACCCCACCCCACGACCCACTACGTAAGCTCCAATGTCTACAAAGCTGAGTGTGACAAAATTTTGCCTATCAGAGCATTCGGGATATCACTCGTGCGTAGCTTGTCTGTGCCTCCATTTACTGTTCGTGTGGCTGCAGGTCGCCTCTCTTGGAAGGCACGTGGGACATCGTGTGGGCAGCTACTCGCAACCCAGGTGTCATCGCTACCCGAGTGCTGCTCAAGTAAGCCCCATTGGTTTGTTTGTGGGCCTAAATGCTCTGTTTGCCTCATCAGGTTATTGCATCAGGTTGATTTCTGTTTTTTACTGGTAAAACAATTTTGTGTAATCCCATTCCCTCCTTATCTCTTGCGTTTTGTTGTCTCTCCTCGTTCCATCTAGGCGGTTCCCTACGCAAGTGGCATCACTGGAGTCACTGCAAGTGCAGATCCTGGAGGGTTCCACCAAAGTGACGGCCGGCCTCAAGTTCCTCTCCACGGTACGAGTTTGGAATGGTCGCAGTTTGAAGGGAGCATGTTGTGTATGCAGCAATCGACACAGCGATTGAACACTGAAATTCTTGTTTGGAACAAGCTTTGCTGTCTGGAAGTGAGCTGAATGTTATCGTTCAGTCACAGGCATAGGCGGTCATTGCTTGATAGATTCGTGTTCAAAAGCATACTGTGAGGTGGCACCACGGGTGCGCAAGGGCTTCTTATGCCGTTTCTTGCTACTTCTATTTCTCACAGAGTGTCCCTCTTTCCCACCATGTCGTTGTTGCCATCAGGCTGAGACTACAGTCACTGTGACAACTCGTCTGGCCGTTGAAGGCCCTGTCAGGTAAGAATATCAGCTTGACGCATGGTTTGTTGCTCGAGCCCCGTGGAACGTTCCCCTCCATTCCCTCATTTCAGAAACTTCTGACTTGCTGACTTCCGGTTGATACTACTTCTTAATAACAGAATTAAGGAAGAGTATGCTGAAGCCGTGGTGGCTACCCCTGTGGTGCCGGATGGCAGCATCCCGTCAGCCCTCAAAGGTGTCTTTGATCAGCTAGCTTCTGCCAGTCAATCACTCCCTGCTGCTCTGAAGGACTCTCTTTCCTCAGGCCTCAAGCTCCCGCTCAGTAAGTTCTCCACATGCTTCACCTATTCAGTGGTTGTTTACACCTTTGGAGTTCTGGCCAGTGATGCTGGTTTTGTATCATGTCCCTCCTTGGCATCCAGATGGTGTGCTGACAGGCTATATATTTCATTCTTCTCCCTGTCCAGGTGGCAGATATCAGAGGGAGCTGATTATCTCGTACCTTGATGATGAAATTCTGGTAAGATATAAGGAGCTTGTGAATATCAGCATTTTTTCCATTCTGACAGTTTTTGGGGGTTGTAGCTTGCCTGCATGGCAACATGTTACTGCTGGATGAAGAACCATCTTTGTGTTTTTTGCCTCTTCAGGTGGTCCGAGACCAAGCTGGACTGGCTGACGTGTTGGTGCGAGCCGCAAGCGCTACTACCACTCCCCCTCCTGGGGATGAGACTGAAATTGATGAGCCCACCGAGTAGACCAAACGCATTTAACATGTATGCCTGTACATGTCACCTCTTGTGTTTTGTAGCTCATGTTTCTAAAGTTATAAGGAGTAGTGTTCCCAGGAATCCAGATGAATGTATGGGTTCCATTAGTACATGAGTGCAGACTAAATTTTCAGTGTTTAACTTATAAGATACATATCAATGGAGGTTGGGGTAAAGACTCAAACGTGGCAACGACCCGTTAGAAGCACGATCTGGCAGAAGCGCGTATAGAATCAGTTTGCCTCGAGCCTTGATTGACTGTCACGTCCCAAGACAAGGAGGCTTGGTTCGGAGGATGGTACAGTAGTGGCACGCAAACATCGTGCCCACGAAAAGGTACCCATTTTTTCGAGGCCCCTACGCTCACAGGTTTGATTTGAACGGTTACGTCGGGGAGATGCCTTGGGGAGGTTTCGCAAAGTGCGCCTCGTCTCCCCAGCCTATCCCCCCAAACCCATAACAAGCCGAAAATTGCCCAACAAGCCGAAAATTGCCCAATCAGCTGCGAGACATTTCCCCAAACCATGACCAATCGACCCCCCGCATCGCGAACCTCTGTTGGCCAGCGGTATTTGCGAGGAATTCAGCCTTGGAATTTTCGGGAGCGCGTCCTTGGCCCGTGATTATCAAGGGGGCCAGGCGAGTCTTCTCATGTCGGTACAACAAATACTTCAGTAGCTCTTCCCTCGACATAGTTTGTACCGTCTTGTCCTGTCAGACTTCATCAATCATTACTCCTGCGAAGACGAACGTTTTAGTCGGCGAACTGAGCGCTTGCCACCTTTGTTCCTCATTGGTGATTGCTCTTTGGGACGAATGGTTAAGTAGCTCGCGACATTTGAGGTTAGATAGCTTCAGTTAATGATCCGTGCTTTGCGCACCAATTGTGACTGTTTTGGTGGTAGGTCATATATAGTACGAAATAGCCGCCGCTGGCAGCAGCTCCAGCAGCGTCGACCCCTCAGTTCGCAATGGACGATACGCGAATCAGCATCGTCGCGGGGTTCATCGCAGGTGTCGCAGAGGTCCTCGTGGGATATCCGTTCGACACGGTGAAGACACGAATGCAGTCGCAGGATCACGCGGAGTCGCCACTGCTTCCAGCTCACCGTGACAGCAACAGCCATGGCTGCTCGGGTCAAAACCGAGCGCCTAACAATCAGCATTACAGCTCACCGTGGAGCTGCGCGGTCGCAACGTACAGAGCCGAAGGAATTGGTGGCTTCTACCGCGGTATTGCCGCTCCGATGCTACAAGTAAGCCCGAAATCACCATTAATTGTGCTCTTGTCCGCCCGCCTATGCTTGTCTTCACCACTCGTCGCCGGAATGCAGGACTTAAAGCCGCTCTGTCAACCCGGATCATCCCTGAGCCAGAATTCTCGTTTGACACGGTTTCTGCCTCGTTTTGATCGTGCAGGAAGCGGTGGGCGTGGCTCTTCTCTTCGGCACGCGCGATTGGCTCCGAACAGCAATAGGTGCTGATATCAGCAGACCAGGGCTATTTATCCTAGCCTGCTCCATCATCGGCCTGTTAGAGTCTTTGATATACTGCCCACTTGATCATCTAAAGACCCGCATTCAGGTCCGCGGACAACGGCTGAAACACCAAATACTGCATTCGTCTACCGCTCCCTCTCTCCCGCCCCTGGATTCCTCCAAGCATTCGTCTAACAATGCGAAGGCTTCCGCGATTAACGCGATTGGATTCCCGATTGGAGGGTTGGGACACGAGGGAGCATGCGTATCACTCTCGCTAGCGCCGACTACTGCGTACTGCATAGGCGTAGGTCCGGGTCTCTTGGCGTCGAAGGAGACGCACGGGGATTTGCCTCCTCTAGGCTTCACCATGGGCGTGGTGATGGGGAAGGACATGCACGGCGAGCTGATAGGTATCTTCAGCGCCGCTCGCAGCGTTATGCGGGCGAGGGGAGTGCTGGGATTGTACCTGGGGTTCGTCCTGCAGGTGTGCAAGGAGATGCTGGGCAATGTCGCCCTGTTCGCCACGTATGATGTGGCTCTGGCGCTCTTCAGTGGCACCAGCCTCGTGCCTGGGGGAGCGCATGGAGCGCACATGCACGGCGGCCAATCGTGGATGGCAATCTGGCCTGCGGGAAGCCTTGCTGGAATGGCCTATTATCTGGTAAGCACATGTGAGCGAGGAGGTTAAAAAAACGAGGATTCATTATATCCCGCTATTCTTTCTTCACAAACACCAATTATTCACACCTAGAATTCAAAACATCTGGTATATCCCCTGTGCCCCTCCTTTCCAGATTGGCTTCCCGTTTGACACGATCAAGACTCGCCTACAGACTGACTCCCTCACGCACCCTCGCTATCGGGGCTCCCTCCACTGCGCATGGCACGTGCTGCGCCATGAGGCTTCTTTCTCCGACCTCTATAGAGGCGTCTCTGCTTGCCTCGCTCGGGCAATTCCAGGTTGTGCTGTGCAATTTTTTGTCTTTGAGGCTGCTCACCAGTTCGTCTCTCAGCTGGGGTCTCAGATAGTCCCCAGCATACAACCCGATGGCAGACTGGGAATAGGCGGCTTTGCATATGATGGAAGTACAATAGCAGCAGAGCAGGAGAAGTTATGGGACTTGCTTGCTGGGTGGAGTTAATGGGGAACGCTGATAGGTATATATGTTTTGTTTGTGTGTTGGTGAGATGGCATATTGAGTGCACCTTTGGTGCACCTTTGCCTTCTGTTTTTGAAAGCTGACATGCCTTTCAGGCTGCTTACAGTAGAGAATCCCAGAGGCAGTTTCCAGGAGTGCGATATCCTGCCACGTTCAGCATCAGGTGCATCATTGGAATTAAACTCAAAAATATGATGCAATATAGCCTATGTAACAGATGCATAGCTGCAACTCACCATGTTTGGTTTGAGTTGTACTACCAAAGAGCACGGGAGCAGCCGGTTTCATTATGGAGGTGCATCTCACTGTATCTATGTGGTCTTCAGGTTGCAAGTAAATTTGCGGCTGCCCAAAGCAATCTATAATGGCGCCATCTACCCACACACCTCCGCAGCATGGACGAGCGGAACAGACAAATGATGGCTGTAAACTTACAGTCGCGCTGGACTGATGACGTGTAGCTCTCGTGCTGGCTGATGGTGACCCTATCTGAGCTGTGTTCTTGCTGCTGGTTGACCTGCTTCGTCCTGGTTCTGCGAGTACAACTTTTTAGGTGCTAGACTTGCATTCGGTATAGACAGAATAACGTTTAGTGTGACAGAAACACACCCAAGAGCGTTCTATCACATGCGATACTGTAAAGTGACATTTCGACCCAAGGCGGTTAAGAGAGTTGTGTTACGTTTAGACAGTGATGTCTGCGTTTAGACATGTCTGTAGCCCGTTCTCACGCTGGTGAGAAGGTAAAGAAAGAGGGTGTAGCCTCTCGTGACAACAATCCACGCAACTGGGACTTTCTGCCATCCAGACCATTCGTCTCTCAATCCAGTGAGTGATTTTCGATTCCAGGTTCTGCCAGATTGTCCTGGTTCTTGGTGCCAGAATGTTCGGCCACATCGTGAAACTGCAGAGTGGAAGGAACCCAGAGGGTGGGGGCATCGGACAGGCCTCGTAAAAAATCCAGAAGAGCGGACGATGTTGTTTCTTGACTTGAGATAATGTGCTTTGGCACTTTCATTCTCACGCCGCAACTGTATTAACCTGTGGATTTTGGGGTTAACCTGCCCGCAACTGTATTCACTTGTGGTGTAAAACCGATTGTCCTTGAAACAAAAGGGAAGAGAAATGAACTCTCTTGTAGCAGTTGCCCAAGTTACCCTGTCTGACTACAGTTTGCTTCTGGTCGTTTTCAACTGAGCTTTCGTTAACCAAACCATACAGCTGGGTGGGTTTCCTCCACCCCACCCCACCCTCCCCACATGTCCCTTCCAGTCCCTCCCACCTCCCCCGCCCGCACACTTCGATGCCCAGCTGTCGGCCATTGAAACAAACCCTTCCATCATCATTCACCAAGCCACCTTGGAAATGCCAATGGCTGTTGATGACGCCTGCCGCTGTAACCTGCTCCTCCTCACCCCTCGCGGCTTGCTGCTTTTTCTGGCTTCTTGCTGGATCTCAGCCTAGCTCCTCAGAGCCAATGACGATCGCTCGTCTTGGACTGTTATATGCAACCCTCCCACAACTTCCCCCTAAACCACGTAAATGTATGCTGAGGATCTGATTCACTGTCTGTAATTCAAGCTCAACCTCGAAGCTGGAGGAAACCCCAGCTCAACTCACGCCTTTTGCTGTTCGCTGCTGTGTGCTTTATTGGATGTCAATCCCAAGATCTCAGTATCCTGATAGATGTGAATTTGTTCCGACTTAGCGTTTATTCCAAATAAAACGACGTTTTCCAATCGTCCGACGCTCTCATTTTGAGAAGTATGGATATCATCTCGAACTCACTATTGGTAGTACTATAGTACCCACGTTTTCCTATTTTTTAGTCTATCTGATTTGAGTTTTGCGACGCGACTCATTGGCTTAAACTGAACTTCAGTTCGAACGTTTGTGCGTCAGTAATACCATGGAGTCACAAGGCAATGCATCCGGATCGTTCGTACCGTCACACAGCCGCCCCCTTATGCTTCCGCCATCGTCGTCGGCCACAGTCAGCACTTTCGACTCCGAACGTGTTAATTCCGCGTCAATGGAGGATGGGTTTGGGTTTCGGGGTAGTGGCAGCGGGGGTGACGCCGATGGCGGGGAGGACGAACCGAGTCCAGCGTCCGGTGGGTTTCAACTTGAACGGGGAGCAGAGCCGGGGATAATAATGCTTGGTGGTCATCGCACGCGACCTAATTGGACGCCTCAGGTAATCCTCTGTTACGTAACAAGCTTTCATGCACATTTTTTCATTATGCCGTTCATATTTTACGTAGACACGGTTACAAGCCTGCTGAGCTCCAACATGTCCTTCCGCTCCCTTAATCCCTGTTCCTTTTCTCAGGAGGATTTAATTCTTCTGCAGCACGTGGCGAAGCATGGGACTCGCAACTGGGGGTCGCTTCAGATCGGCGGTTTGCTGCCGATTCGCGATCAGAAGGCCTGCTGCAACCGATTTATCCTTTTGAAAAAGTGCGACGATTTATTTCTTTCAGTGCTTTCTCGAAGTTCGTGTAAGGGACTTGCGAAGTTTGGGTGAAGAGTAGAAAAGTCGTTTTAGTAGCTCTTGAAGTACACCCACGAATGTCTCGATGTATCTTTGGAGGAATTGCTTCTATCGCGAACAACATTATACATTTTCCGGATTTCCAACCCTCGGATCTTATCCTTATCTTTTTGCTGGCGTGCTTTTGCCCTCCTCCACCCTCGTTCCAGGCGTTGCATCAAGGACAAGCGCAGTCTGTCGCAGCTGCTGCAGCGCGCTAAGGACGCCGTTATTCATGACGCAGCCAGGAATGTCAACGCAGCCGCAGCTGGAGCCGCCGGTTCTTCGTTTGTTGCCGGAGCCGCGCAAGCGTCGTCCTTCCACCATGCGTCTTCGGGATCGCCGCATACCGCGGGTGGTTTCGCTGGATCGTCTTCAGCCCTTCACGCTGCTGCCGCGGCGCTAAACCCCCTTGAGGTGCTGCCGGTACGCCTTACACGCTGTATCCTGTTCTTTTTGGTTCAACCGTCTCTTCATTCTTTATTCCATCGCCGTCCTTTAACTCAGTCCCTGCGACGAATGCGATCGTTTCTCGTTTCCGTACTGTGCTACTGATCGCAGAAAGACGGTATTCTTAGTCATGACGTGCCGGCCCTTACATGGAAAGCTGTTGGATGAACATCAGTTGATAAGCGTAACTGACGTTTCCCCCTTCGACTTGTCTTCATGTTTTCCAGGCTCTTACTTCGCCCAGCATCGGCATTAACAGCCAATCACGGGTCTCCTTCAAAGGGGGTGGCGTCGTAGCTGACGTTAGCCGGCCGATGTTTCCTTCTGTAACGTCAACGTCAGCAGCGACGTCGCTTCCCGAAAATGTCCTCCGTGCGACGCTGCTGCGCTCAGCCTTGGCGTCGGCAGCAGGGGGTCCTGCAGACGCCTCCCAACCCCTGCAGCAGCAGCTGTTGCAGCAGCAGTTACTGCAGCAGCACTTGCTACAGCAGCAGCAGCAACAGCAACAGCAACAGCAGCAGCTTAGCTTGTCGCAACAGAGCGCGCAGCATCAGTTGTTGCAGCAGCAAGCAGTGCTGCGCCAGTTCGGTATGCAGCAGCAGCAACAGCGACAGCAGGAGACACAGTTGGCTGCACTGATGCATCAGAAGCAGCAATTATCTCAGTCCAGCTTCAGCCAGGGATCGTTGCAAGGGATAGAGGGTCGGCAAGAGGCGCAGATGCAAGCGCATATGCAAGTGCAAGTGCAGATGCAAGCACAAGTGCAACTGCAGGCTGAGCCTAGACTGTTGCAGAATCAGGCGAGAGAGCAGCAGCAGTCGCAACTGCAGTCCGTGCAGCAGGCTCAACAGCAGCAGCAGGTTCAGGAGTTTTCTCAGAGTCTTCCGCTGGACGGGCTGCAGCTGGATGAGGCGCAACTGGCGTGGCTGAAGCAGGCGCACATAGAGGCTCAGCGGTTCACGCTCTCCCAGGTGCACGCGAGCAAAGGGGAAGAGCAGGGGCACGGGTTGCAAGGCGGACAGCAGCGAGGGCAGCAGGGGGGACAGCAGGGAGGGGGTAATAATGGTGAAGACGCGGGAAGGGGAGAGCAGGGTGCAGGTCATCAAAGAAGTGAGTGTGCAAACGATGGGAGGGGGGACGTCGCACAGCAGGAGTCGGACCTGCAAGGCGTGGATGCTCACAAACGGCAGCAGTTGCAACAGCAACAGCAGCAGCAGCAGCAGCAGCAACAGCAGCAGAGTGCGAGCATGTCCATGCAGCTAGCCAACCTGAGGTGAGTTATTGTGCCGTTGGCCCAAATTGCACAAGTTTTAAAAGGATGACACGAGGGGGCTTTTCTGGTCTGGGTTTTGGCGAGTGATTCCGATTTCGTTTTTTTATGTTTTTTTTTTTTATTTTTTTTTTTTTTTCGCCAAACCCAGCCTGCCCTGGTATTTCGCCCTGGGGGTTTGGTTCAGTCCCCAAAAGTCCCAAATTGCAAGCGCGCTTCTTTTCAAAGTTTGCAAACACTACTTCGTCAAGCTTTAAAAGCTTGACCTGCGCGCTCCGCAATTTGGGCTGCGGGCTTTAATTCATACGCTTTAAACGCGCTCCATCCACCCTCTCATCCCTCACATTATTGTCCTCTCCTTCCTTCCATCGCAGGTCGCAGGTGGGACTTCAGCCCGGGTCGCTGCTCGCCCAAGCACTCAAGCTCTCCCACCAGCCTTCCTTCGCAGCCGTCTCCAATCTCCCCTTCTTCTCTAATTTCCGCTCTGCCACCGCCCCTCACTCCTCCGCGCACCCCACCGAGCCCCATGCATCATCGCCCCACACAGCTACCCTGTCATCTACCAGCACTGTAGCTGCTGCTGCCGCTGCTGCACCTGCAGGTGCTACAGTGTCAGCTCCCAATTCATCAAGCCCTGCCTGGAGCGAGCCCGCGTTCCCCACTGTGCAGTCTGGGGAGGTAACTGACCGCTTCTCTTCCTTCAGCGATTCGCAGTTCGCCTCTGCTGCTGAAATCGGTGCCACTTCGTCCGCGACTGCTGCAGGCATGATGTCAGCTGCTGCATCGGCAGGCCTCGATGCCGGTTGTGGTGGTGCTGTTGTTGGTGGTGGTAGCAATTTAGGGAGTAGAACTGTTGGTGGTGGGTTAAGCAATGCATTGCCTGGGGGCAATGACAGTGGGAGGGAGGGTGGTTCGTTCACCACTGTACTTCGGATGTCCTCAGCTGCCTTCCAGCACCAGCAACAGCAGCAGATGCTGCTGCGACAGCAGTGGAGTGGGCAAGCGGGTGGGGGCCAAGAGAGTGGGGCAGCCAGTGCAGAGCCTTCCGTGCATGTGTGGAGGCCAAAGGAAGACACGGCCTGGTTCCAGCAGCTGGGGCAGTCAGGAGTTCTTGCGAAGCTTGCTGGAGGCATGGACGGGGAGGGCGGGGAGGCGGAAAAGTCAACAGCAGCACCCGCTGCAGGAGGGGGGTCAGGAGCAGGAGCAGAAAATCAAGGGTCTGAACGGGGAGGAGGAATGCTATTGCTGGCAGAGCCTACGTCTGCCAATGCAAGCAGACATGACACCCCGAGAGAGCATCAGCAGGAGAAGCTTCAGTTTGACGGCAAAAGGCATGACCAGCCTGTCGATGCAAGCAACCCCCCTCCATTGCAGGAGCCGCAGCAGCAGCAGAATGAGGCGCGTGATGGGACTCATCAATTGGGCCAACAGGCTTCCATGCTGGGGTTGCAGCATTCCCGCAGGCCTGATGCAATCTTGGATGCCCTCACATCGGGGTCGCAGTCATGGGTGGGTCAGGCGGGGCGCTGGGTGGACGAGCATCAAATGCAGTGGAGGATGCAGAAGGCAGGGGGAAATGCAGCGACGGGTGTGGGAATGGATCAGGCGGAGCAAGCTGCCGCACATGCGGATCATTTGGCAGAGGCGGAGATTCTTCGAGCATTGCACGCAGAGATGGAGGTGAGTGCTTTTTTGTTTGTTGCTTTTTTCGTGGTTTGGCAACTGAGATTCTGTGTATTCACGCCACATGGATCTTGACTTTTTGCAGTCTTTGAGCGCTCTAATGGATTCCTCATCGGCACCGGCCAGTTGAGGACACAAGACGCTGGATTGGTTGTGTGAGGAGTCACTGGATACCGTGTACCATAGCCTTAGGCATCAATGTTTTTTTCTTTGGGGTATTGAGAAGCATCCAATTTCGTGTACATATGCTGGAGCCTGTTCCTGAGTCTTAGTGCTCCACTGTCAGTTTGCAGATATGAAATTTTATTATCCGATTGACGATATTGTTAAAGCGACGGTGCACATTTGCCACCCAAAACCCAGAACCCTGGCGAACTGTTACTGCAGATGAAAAGTGTCTGCACGAAATCCTGGTTTTCGCCAGCCAACACTTTCGCGCTGGCAAGCCTGGTTCAAAAAAAAAACTTCTGAACCCAACACTGCCGAAAGTTGCCCGTCGCTTTAAAGCCGGCAGCCCAAATTGCACAAGTTTTAAAAGGTTGACGCGAGGGGGTTTTTGTGGTGAGGGTTTTGGCGAAAGATTCCGATTTCGCTTTTTTCGTTTTTTTCGCCAAACCCAGCCCGCCCTCGTATTTCGCCCTGGGGGTTGGTTCAGTTCCCAAAAGTCCCAAATTGCAGGCACGCTTTTCTTCAAACCTTGAAAACACTAGTTCGTCAAGTTTTAAAAGCTTGACCCGCGCGGCCCGCAATTTGGGACTCGGGCTTTAATCTCAAGCATTTTCAATGACAATTCTGAACACTCCGCATTATCACGTCTCAGAGGGCGTTCCTGGCGATGGCCTGGACATTAGCCGCTCCAATGACGTGTAAAGTAGCTTTGTGCGTTGGCAACAGGTGTACATCTGCAGCCGCGCACCAATGAATTTCGTGCGCGAACAAACGTCTGCGACCTGTTCGACGTTGAACAAGCCAGGAAAAGCACCCTCGAAAATATTCCTTGCTGAATCGACAACCCTCGCACGCATGGGGTATGCAGTGCCAAATTCACTACCAACACAAACACCCGCTACTTCAATGCAACCATCCCTGTGGTTTTTTATTTTTCCTGTGCCCCAAATGGTGTTTGCCCTCATTCTGGTGTTTACAACAGCGCCATTACAGTTGCACGCTGCGTCAACTACACTACTGAACATCAGTTGTGCCAAAACGTCGCACGGCCGTTGGTGGGCTACCTCGTTGAAGGCACGTGGCCCCAACCCTCAGATGTCCAGACGTTTGACGTTTGGCGTTTGACGTTTGGCGTTCAGCCAGGTTGGTTTTGTCACTCACATTCTGACACGATTATATTCGCGCGCTGTGCTCTGGCTGGATGGCGAGCTTGCATATCGACCGATTCCACCCTTCAAAGAGCTCCCTCGATTTCAGGCCTGAATTCCTAGGGATTACCATATTTCAGCCACACCTGCAAATTCGCTGCCAGCTTGCCCGTTTCTAGTGATTCAGTTGTGCTCCTTGCGACATCGCTTCCGCTTAGCTTATTGATCATAGATTCATGGCTCCTCGTCTGACGTCGTGTCGAGAACGTTAGGTCTAGGTCTATCGCTTACTCGGTGGAGCTGCTGGTAGCATCTTTCGAGAAACAGTAGTTAGAGCAAAGATTTTCGGAAACTAGGGTTATATTGGGGGTATGGATTTCTTTAAAGCGGTATTGTTTCAGGACGATGAGGAGGAAGAGACTCCTGAGACAGAAGAGGTTGAAGATGACAAAAACGAAGGCAAAGGCGACAAGCCCGTAGAAGGAACTGCTGAAGAGGTGCGTAGATTCTTTCTAGCTTCCGTTTCTTGAATTTCGATATGCTACTACAGAAAGGCTGAGACATTGGTACTTAGTACAGTAGAGAACCGCATCTACCGTTGCTATTTTAATGGTTCTCGTGTATATTTTCACCTTTCCAGGGCGAGATTGAAGAGGAGGAAGAGACAGAGGAAGAGCAGCCCTCAGCCTTGTGAGTACGCAGCTAACTTGTTTGGTCGGAGTCGGATGCTCCTACGAAAAGCACTCAGTATCACGGCTTTGTTGCCATTGTCATTTTCTCTCCGTGTGCAACCTTAGTTTGCCGCGTATTTGACGCTATGTCGCATTGACACTTGTCGTCCCCACATGCCATTTACTCATCAGCGGTACCTGGAATCTCGGCAGTCTGCTACAAACAATCGCCACCAAAGTAAGCCATTCACTAGTCCGCACTTCATTTTGACGCAACCTATTAACGCGATATTTTCCTGCTATCATGTTCTCATAACGACGTTTCGCCTTCGCTCAAGCGAGAGGGATTCTTCTGCATGCATGATTGCTCCTCGCCATGACTGCTGTGTTTCTGCGGGTCCTTCCAAACCGCGTCCCCGCAACCCGTGACTGCTGTGCCTGCTGTGTCTGCTGTGCCTGCTGTGTCTGCTGTGCCTGCTGTGTCTGCTGTGCCTGCTGTGTCTGCTGTGTCTGCTGTGCCTGCTGTGCCTTCCGTGCCTGCGATGCCTGCCATGTGTGGCATGCATGCCATGCCTATCATGCGTTTCATGCCTGCTCTGCGTGCTGTGCCTCCAATGCATGCCGTGCCTGCGACGCCTGCCATGTGTGTGCCATGCGCTGTCCCTGAGAGCAGTCAGAGGAGGTGTTGCGGGAGTACAAGCAGGAGCTGCAGGAGTTCGGCGAGGGGCTCAAGAAGGAGACGGAGGAGCTCGTGGAAACCACCGCCACCACCGTCAGCGACCTGCCTTCCTCACTCGAGTCCGGGGCGCAAGCGGCTCAGGTGAGAGCTGCGGAGCCATGGCTGTCCCTGTGGTAACCTCCACTGTGATTTGATATTGAGCGCTGCCAGCTTGTTCCCTCGTCATTGTTCCATCCACACTACATCCCTCGTACCGTCCCTCCCTCCCTCCCTCCCTCCCCCTCCCTCCCTCCCTCCCTCCCTCCCTCCCTCCCTCCCTCCCTCCCTCCCTTTCCCCCCTCGCATCCTCTGTTTGTCCCTCTTCTTACTTGTATCCCCCCCCTCCCTCCTTCTTTCTCCCCCCCCCCCTTCCCGCCCCCAACTCCATCCCTCCTTCCTTCTTCTCTCCATCCCTCTCTCTTTCCTTCCTCTCCATTCCCTCCACAGTTCCGTCCTCTCTCCCCCTCCGTTTTCCCCAACTCACTTTCTCCCTCACTTTCTCCCTATCTCGTCCCTTCCTCCCCTTCCCCATCCCCTCGTTCCATGGCGGGCATCCCTCGCGGGCATGCTGAAGAGTTCGCTGGAGGGCGTGGGCCACACAATCGAGGAGTTCGGCTCGTCGTTATGGAAAGGGTAAGGTTGTTACGTCATTGTCTGACGAGGGAGGGAGGGAGGGAGGGTTTAGTGTGGGGGGGGAAGGAGGGAGGGAGGGAGGGAAAGAGGGAGGGAGGGAGGGAGGGAGGGAGGGAGGGAGGGAGGGGGGGAGGGAGGGAGAGAGGGGGGGAGGGAGGGAGAGAGGGGGGGAGGGAGGGAGAGAGGGGGGAAGGGAGGGAGCGAGGGAGCATTTCAGTTCTGAGGGACCTCAAAACTCGCTTTCATGCTCTATCCTACACGTGTGGAGTCAAGACCCCTCAGTTCTGCTACGCAGACAGCCCCCTCCCCCTTTTATCTCCCCTTCCCCAATCTTCCCCCCTCCCACCTTCCTCTTAGTCACTGTCCCTCTCATTGACCACTTCCTGCCTCGCGACCACCCAACCTGCTGCTCGATCACCTTCCCCTTCCTCCCCCTCTTTGTGCATGGCAGCACGACGGAGATTCTAGCATCGGTGAAGGAGGCAATAGCGATGGTGAAGGAGGAGGTGGCTGCCAACGCTGCCGTCTGCAATCTTCTCTACCCTCTCTCCTCCCCGCACCACCTCTTTGCCATGCAATCTCCCCCTTTCCCTTCCCCATGTGTGCATGGCAGCACGACGGAGATTCTGGCATCAGTGAAGGAGGCGGTGGCGATGGTGGAGGAGGAGGTGGCTGCCAACGCTGCCGGCGCCCGCCCCCGCGCGCCCTCGGCTGCTGCTGGACTCGCCTCCGCCATCCCCAGAGGGTGAGCGTGTGGCGGACGAGGAAAGAAGGGTTTGGGGGTGTGGGGGGGGGGAGGGGGGTGGGGAAAGGGAGTGGGAAGGAGGATTGGATGGAGATGGAGAACGTGGGAGTGGGAATGGGAGTGAGGTGGAGGGGGAGAAGGTTATGTGAATGTAGAAACGAACTGTTAACAATTGTATTATTCTTACTCCCTTGGTGGGCGCCGCACTCCCTTCTTGGGTTTCCACTCCAACAACCGCCTGCCTGTCTTCTTTGCTGCTTTCTGCCTGCATCAACCCTTAAAGTTCTGTTACATGGTGTCATATGTCCTCGCCCCCGCTTCTTGTGTGCATGACCACCCGCCTTCTTCCTTGTGTTGCGCTCTGCGTTGCTGCCGCTGCCAATGGAAGCAGCAAGTACAGCCGCTATGAAGCCCTGGTGAGAACACAGCTGCACCCATCCCATTCTCTCCACTCGGATTTACCCATTCCTTCCTGCCCTGGCCTCCCATCTTCTTTGCCGGTCAATCCTCACTGCTTGCTGGTCCTGCCTCGTTGTCGCCTTCCATCATCTTTCTTTCCCTCTTCTTCCCTCCTCATCCCAGCCCATTCCTCTTCCTTTCTTACCCCTCTTCACCCCTCATCATCCTCTGTGCCATGCCTGCAGGTGAGTGCCATGCAGAGGGACAGCAGCACGTACTGTGACGAGCCGGAGGACACAGAGGACTTTGCCAAGTGGGTCGAATCATTCGACCTCAAAAACAGGTGTGCTCCCACCACCCACCAACCGACCCACCCACCCACCCACCCACCCACTCATTCATGTGGTGATTTTTTTTTTTCTGTTTCGTCTCTGCTTCAATTCCCTGTATAAGTTGCTCTTGAGTCTTCATTTCCTCAGGGGCGTAGAGCCCTTGAAACCAAGGCATGACATTGCATAGTCTCTTGTGTCTTGGGTGGTTCTGACGTGGCTGCTGCATGTGCCACGGCCCACGTGTGTGTGTGTGTGTGTGGGGGGGTGGGTGCATCAGAGAGGCGGACGTGGAGGCAGTGCTCAAGGACAACGCGTTCATGCAGGAGCTGCAGTCACGCATTGGTGAGTCATGATTGCTGCTGCATGTCTTGCTGCCTCTTCTGCCATCTGGCATCTCTCTTGCCTGTGTGTTCTCTCCTGCGTCAACCACTCCCCCCTGCTCCGATGTGCATGGCAGTGCCGTTGATCGTGGAGCGCGAGACCTTCTGGACGCGCTACTTCTACCGCCTCTACCGCCTGCAACAGGCCGAGGACGCCCGCGCCGACCTCGTCAAGAGTGAGCCTCCTTCATGCCTCCACTCAACACATGCTTCCAGCACCCCCCATGCTTTGAACACGTCAGCTGGCCTGGCATACTCTCTGCCATGCTTCTTCCCATGACTCAGTGACTCAGGATGCATCTCCCTCAAATGGGCACATTGTCTTGCCACCCTGTGGCTGCGTGGGTGCAGGAGCGACGACATCGGAGGAGGAGGACCTGAGCTGGGATGTGGACGATGATGCAGACGACGCCCAGAGCAGCCCTGCTGCTGCTACTGCTGCTACTGCTTCTGCCCACCACGGCACCGCGGGTAAAAGCGATGCTGCTGGTGCAGATGCTGCTGCTGGAGCGACCGCAACTGATGATGCTGGTGCTCCTGCTGATGGCAATGGCAATGCCCCTGCTGACGCCTCCCCTTCTGAGAATCCTGAGGAGGCAACGGCTATGGTCCCAGCGGAAGAAGAATCAGATGCGGGTGAGGATGCTACTGCGGGTGCTGGAAGGGGATGAGCTGATTACGAGCGATATCAGGATGTCTAGGCCTTTCCTTGGCTTTTTGACTGATGGTGTCCTTCTTGGCTGCGAGTGTGCGTGCAGGGACAGTGAGTGAGGCAACGAGGAGTGACGAAGCGAAAGATGCAGGAGCAGGGGAGGGCGAGAAGGAGAGGGACGCATCGAGTCAAGCAGCGACATCACCGCAACCAGGTGATTCTATACACTGTTCTGTCAACTAATACACCCACTATCCAGCTTGGTATAGGGGCCTAGCACAGTGTGGTAACTGTGCAAGGGTGGGTGTGTTGCTGAATGTGGTGTTGGCGGGGGTACTACCCTTACTGTGACTTGTACGAACTCACTCTGTCATGGTCATCGGCCCCTGTGTGCACGCGTCTGCTAGGGAAAGTGCCGCTATCAGAGGTGAAGGTGCCCCGTCTTGAGGATGCCGGGCTCGAAGACTCAGCGTTGCCCTTTTCTGACATCCAGGTTTGTGACTCAAGCTTTGTTGGGCAGGCTCAATTCTTTCTCGCCAGTGCAAGACTGCCAGGAAGTGCCTGCAACTGATAATGGGGTTGTACTGGTTGGTGCCTGGTGGTTGCGTCGGTGCTTGTATGCATGTGCTGCGTGGGGCCAACCACAATGCGGACACACAACAACCATGCGATGCGACAAATGTGCAGGCTGCGTTTGAGATTGCAGCCGGAGCGAGGCCAAGGGGTAAGCATGGTGAAGCGGGTGTCGTCCTGCACCACCCTGCCCTGCAGTTGCCATTTACTGGTTGTGTCCTTCAGGGAACACAATACAGTGTCACTGGATGGCATGCCTGTCTTCTTTTGACATCTCTTCTTTTCCTTGTCTGCCCCCCCCACAGAACCTAGTAACCGCAGCAGCAGCAGTGACAGCTCGGCAGGCAGCGAGTGGCAAGTGGTGTCTAAAGATGATGCTTCTAAAGAGGACGGATTGAAGGCATCCCAACTCTCTGCTCCTGCTCCTACAACAGCAGCTGACCCTGCTGCTGCTGCTCCTGGTTCTGATATGTCAGAACCTGCAGCTCTGGGCCCCCAGCCTGCTGCCGAACCTACAGTTGCCAGCGACTCAAATGCAACAAGTGCGGAGGGCGAAGGGGGGAAGGGTGACGAAAACGATAAAAAGAACGAGGCAGAGGAGAGGGAAGGGAAGGGCAAGAAGGAAGGTGGAGATGGAGACGAGGATGAGGTAAGACATGGATCAGCCGTCTTTGCAAAACTTGCATCGAGAAGTGGGGTCGATAATGGGCACGATGGTGCATCATATGGTTGGTGAGTTTTTGTTTTGTTTTGATAGGTAAGCACAGTGGTCATTCATTATGTGCCTGTCCGTGTAGTCCTTGTCAACTGATGCTTGGCGTGGGTATTGCTTGCAGGATTGGGGCGAATGGGAGTGAGGAGTTAAAGGAACGAAGTTTTATGAATACCTGATGCCAGTGTTGTAGGCAACGAGTAAATAGGTGGTCTTTGCTCAGTTCTGTTATGATTTGATCCCCTTCGAATTTCTAGATACCGTGTACATTAGGAATCCAAGCTGTGTATTCCGGAAGTTTTGTAGGGGCTGGCTTTGGTTGGAACTTCTACCGGGCAACCTTGGCTGGGCCATTGTTATCACGCGTGACACCTCTAAATTCTCTTCCAATCCAGTGCTCCAAGATTGTGGACTGTTGTGTCTCCGGTTTGGGAGAGGAGGTCCTGCCAGATTCGTCGTGAAGTGCAATCGAAGCCAAAAAGCGTTTTCTTCCGATCTCGTGGATTTGCAGTGAAGGCTGCAATTTTTGTCCTTTCTAATTCCGTGGCGCAACCTCAACCAAGCACGCGTTTCGAAGGAGAATCCTGGGAAGTTTCGAACCGACGTGACACGTTGTTCAAGGCTGGATGAGTTTGTTGAGACATCCACTCTTCAAGTGGTTGGTTTGATGTGATCAGGGTGGACCACATGACACACGTCAACTTGGATGCAGCCGTTGTCCTGTGTAGGACTTTTTTTCGGGCGCACACATCTACCCAACTGTCCTTTATTTGGGTATCGTTTATGCGTTAGTGGTACAGTAAATACTAAAGACACATTGACGCTCTAGTAATGTTAAAGCCCGAGTCCCAAATTGCGGGCCGCGCGGGTCAAGCTTTTAAAACTTGACGAACTAGTGTTTTCAAGGTTTGAAGAAAAGCGTGCCTGCAATTTGGGACTTTTGGGAACTGAACCAACCCCCAGGGCGAAATACGAGGGCGGGCTGGGTTTGGCGAAAAAAACGAAAAAAGCGAAATCGGAATCTTTCGCCAAAACCCTCACCACAAAAACCCCCTCGCGTCAACCTTTTAAAACTTGTGCAATTTGGGCTGCCGGCTTTAACATCCTTTCTATAAAACATTTGGCTCGGAGAGTATTTTCACCGACCATTCCTGATGGCGTCATCTCCGACGGTTCTGTAGAGGATTGGATTGCATGTCGACATGGGCCTGCGTGAGTCCAGTGGTTGACATCTGTCTTTCCTCTCGACGCCTCGCATGCGAGCCGCGATGCAAATGTCCGTTTCAAACCAGCGACACAGGTCAGCGGAGCACCTTCCCCAACCGCTAGACACTTTCGCCCCTTAGTTCCCCTCGCCTTTTGCGCCGACACCAAACCATCGCGGACCTTCTCCCAACGTCGTGCGCAACCACCGCTGGCTGGAGTTTGCGGGCCAATCACGCGTGCTTACATTTTCGTTGTCGTGTCAGCAACTTTCGCGCCGACCACTAGGTTTTGGTTGGGGTTGGCATGGAGATGACCCTCTGAGGTGGGGTTGGGCCGACCAAAGCCAACCCCAGTCCGTGCCCATCGTGCTCCCTGAAGCATAAAAGCGTGGATTCCCCTCAGCCCTGTCTATCTTCACTCAACGCAAACCCACCCGTCCGAACAAATCAATTTCGCGGCCATCCCAACCCTTTCGAACCAATACACCCTGTTTCCCCCCAACGCCTCAGACTTACCCTCGAGATTCCCTCCATCTTCCCCATCTCCGTTCCGCCACAGGCTCCGCCTATCCGAACCCACCACGGTCTTGCCCCTCCGCCCGCCACTTACTCCCCTCCCCTCTTTTCCCTTCCCCCACGTGCTCCCCTTTCACCATCCGCTCCTCTCCTTCCATCAGGGACCCCAATCTCCTCGCACAAACAACTCACGGAGCTGCTATAACAAGCCCGCTCCCAACTTATTTTCTTTATACCATCTCTTTTTGAGAGCGGATTACCGCTCTTTTCTCCAGCTTTCTGGTAGCTCGCCGTCTCGCCCGTGACTTCCTTCTACTTCACTGAATTAGTCGCAAGAGCCGTCTCTTCTACCATGGCTGATACGCGTCAAGTAGGATCGCTCTGGACTCCGGAGGTAGGTTTTATGAATTTGCAGAATTCCTAACAGGGTTGTCCTCCTCGAAGCCACTTCGTGCTCGTACCGCAGCGCAACGCACTGTAGTAACGCGCATCTGCTCCGCGGTATTTTTATCCGTGCAGGAAGATGTAATTCTTCTGCAGCACGTGGCTCGCTACGGCACCAAGCATTGGGGCTCGCTTCAATCCAGCTCAACGCTACCCCACCGCGATCAGAAGGCGTGTTGTAACCGTTTTATTCTCCTGAAGAGGTACCTTGACTTTTCTGATCTTGCCGAATCAGATGGTCCTGTCATTCCGCGTGCATAGACATATCATTCTCGCTTCGTACTTTCCCCGTCCGTCCGCAGGAAATTCTTTCAGGCTCGAGCCAAGGGTCAGAATCTTCAGACCATCTTTCCCTACATCAATGTCAACTCTCAGCCTTCAAGCCCGTCGGCAGCGGTGGCGTCGTCGATGCTTCACGCTCCCGCATCCCCCACTTCCACGGAAGTCGCGCTTCGCGTGAACGTTTCGTCTCGCGTCATCACCAAGCGCGCCGCAGCGCCTTCCCTTTCAAAGCCTGCAATCCTTCAGTCCGCTCTCGCCACGTACGAAATCCCGCCCTCGCTGTCCTTTCTAGAAGTTTTAGGAGTTAACCTGCCCTGATCATGATCTGACTTAGGCTCGGTGTTTTGGTGTTCACTTCTGCAGTGTTCAAGAAAAAGACGCATATGGCGGCGGTTCTGTCTGGATGCCAAACCTCGTCGACGCGCAGCGCTCTCCCGCTGTTTCAGATCCCTCGTCTCCTCTCAGCGCCTCCCACGGCCGTCCGTCTTTGCAGCAGGAGCAGCAGCAGCAGCAATTACAGCAGCTGCTCGTCACTATTGGCCAATCAGCGAACGCCGTGAGCCAAGCCGCGATGCAGTTCGTTAACGCCGCGTCGTCCGTCAACCCTAGTACTCCGTAAGCACGGAATCGCACCGCTATGTCGGTCGCTCTTCTTGTGTCTTCGCGCTTTCTGATGAATTCTTCATTTCTTCTTTCTATTGCAGATTTTCTGCCAATCACGTGAGCCAGCAGCAGCCTCAGTCCCCGACTTCCCCCGCGGGCCGGCAGAGCGCAGCGGACGCGGTGGTAAACATGATTCTGCGCAAACTCGCTGGCGACGCGTCTTCCTTCGCGAAGCATCCAGTCGCGAGCGCAGCAAGCCCCGCGTCGTCCAAATCGGACGTCTCCGTCGAGCCCGCCTCCGCGGCTACTCCCTTCGCTCCCCTGCACGACGCCTCGTCCCGCCCCTCGTCCGCCGCACCTCGCCGTCCGCCTCTCCTCTCCGCGCCGCAGCGCGGGCCGGCCGCCGTCGTGCCGTCCGCCGCGACGTCCGCCGGGTCGTTCCCTGCGGACTCCGGCGCTAGTCTGCAGCAGCAGGTGGTGCCGGGATGGGAGGGCGAGACGCAGAGCGACGACGACATGCTGCTGGCGTACCTGTACGCGCGGGGCCACGCGCAGGGCCACGCGCAATCCACGGCGCCAGAGGGGCATAAGAAGGAGACAAGGGCGGAGTGCGCTGCGGTGGAGGTTGAGAAGCAGCAGGAGCAGCAGGTGCAGCAGGTGGCGAGGCAGGAGGAGGCTAAGCAGGAGGCGATGGCATCAGACGCCGCGGACATGTCGTTGCTGCTGCAGCTGCACGAGGAGGTGATGGCCCTCGAGAAGCTCGTTGCTGCTGGCGCGTCCGCTGCGACCGCTGCTACTGCTGCGCCTAGCACCACCCCCGCCGCAGCTTCTACGTCAGCCTTGGCGCCTCTCCCGCCGCGCGCGTCGAACGCGTCGTTTTCCAGCGCTGCTGCGTCCGGTGCAAGTGTTGCTCTCGACAGGAGCGCCTCCCAGCGCCCTGACGCGGTTCTGGAGCAGGTGTCGAGCGCGCCGGGGCGCATGCTGTTTGGGTTCAGCCCGGTTTACGATCTCATGGCGCCTGGCGCCTCTTGGGATGCCCATGCTGCTGCTGGTGATGAGGCTGGATGGGATCTCAAGGAGATGGTTGATGTGTCAGCGTTCAACCTGGATGCGTCTGCTACCTTCCTGGCGTGACATGTACAGAGTGACTCGCGCGTGCACCTTTCAACGAGTGCAGTGGTGCTGTGGTGATGGTGGTGCGCAGAAGCAGGGGTTTCTGTGTCCTGCTGATTGCACCGTGGAGATTCAGCACCATGCCGTTTGCTCTGCAGGAGCTTTCTTTGCAAGGGCGTCTGCTCTTGTTCCACCTTTCTGCTCTCTTTGGCTTTTGCTTTTCCTGACCTTTGTTAGCTCCAGTGTTTAACCTTTTTTGCCGGGGATGGCTGGCAGCACTAGCAGAAGGGCGGCAGGTGCAGTGGTGCAGCTAGCTCTGACGGCTTCTAGCCGTTTTTTTTTGCCGCAGTGGGCGAAGGCTCGTTGTGTGCATGCTTTTGCTGTTCCGTGCCCTGCCTGTGACTGCTGCTGTGTCTGTTACGGTAGACATTAATCCCAGGCTCCTAGGAAGACACTGAGGCACTTGTTTTGTTTAGTCTGGTATGCTGTATAACTTGCATTATGTACCATGTCCCACTGCGACTGGAAAGTTTTTTGAATCCAGTAGAGACAAACAAGGGAGTCACCTGAGTCCTTTCAACACATCGAGACCAAAAAGTAACATGCAACCTTAGGTGTCTGGTGTTTCTGTTAGCGATCATGAGATAGGAGAGTGAAGAGTGACTCTAAGTAGACATGACGCTATGACGAGTCGACTATGTCCATACCGTTTGACGTCTCGTAATTGCCACAGCAGCACCCGTGATCTAAGTCCTCACGCATTCTCCAGCCCTTGACCAGCGACGTTACACTTTGCTGCTGTCGTCGTAACTCGTGTTTTCCTCTTCGGTCGTTGCGCTCTCCGCCCATCCGTGCACCTCCCCATGACGCCATGGCTTCAATCTCTATCCTCGCGCCGCATCTCGCCATTCGCCGTCTGTGCCTCAACCGTATTCCACCACTATGCCCGTTGCTGTCGTCAGATCCACTTTCCTCGTCGAATCGCGATTCGCAACCACGAAGGCACGCATCACCAATTCGGAGAATCCAGTGGTGCCAGTCCGAGCAAACTAGGTCCGTGCCTTCGCGCTTTCTGGCAGCAGTCGGTGGAATACCAGAAATGGATCCGACAGCTTGCCCCGTCTCCGTTATCGTCTGTTCCCTCCGTGATCATGCCATCGCCGTTATCACCTCATCTGCGATCTCCCGTACATGTAGAATATCACTCGAGAGGTCGGCTCAGGCAAATACGCTGCGGATCGCAGAGCCGATCGCCTGCTCTCTTCCTAGGTCGTAGCACTCGTGGATTTTTTATGGCTGACGTCAGCGCGAGATTCTCTGAGCGGCGTTACTCCCCACCCCCTGCCTGTGCTGCCACCCGCGCTGGCGCTGATGTTCCGAGAGCCCGTGCTGAAGCGGCGGACGTGGCGAGGGCCGGTACTGACGTGTCGGAACATGGCGGTGACGTGGCGAGCGCAGGGAGCACGAGGGAGGCGGCGGAGGCAGCGGGGCGCGGGAAGGGGCTGCTGGCGTTCTACGCGGACCACCACGTGGTGCCCCTCCCCGATGGCCACCGCTTCCCCATGGACAAGTGCGCTTCGTGTCACGATACGCCAGGGAATGGCGTTTGTTGGAAAGACGTGCTTATAGAGAGAGTGATTCGGGGAAGCGGACGAGAGAGAGGAGAGAGAAGGTGTCGTGCGGTCAGAGGTCCGCCATGCATGGCATCGTATGAGGGCATCACAAAGGGCATCGTATGATGCCCTCACGCCCATCCCTGACTGCCATCCACCCATCCCTCTGTGATGTGTGCGCGAGTTTGCTCCTGATTGTGCCTGACTGTGCCTGATTGTGCCTGACTGTGCCTGACTGTGCCTGACTGTGCCTGACTGTGCCTGACTGTGCCTGACTGTGCCTGATTGTGCCTGATTGTGCCTGATTGTGCCTGACTGTGCCTGACTGTGCCTGATTGTGCCTGACTGTGCCTGACTGTGCCTGATTGTGCCTGATTGTGTGTTAGGCAGATACCGCACCACTCGCCTTCTCCTGCAGTCAGATGCATCTCTGGTTCGCATCCTGGCCGTCCATCCCGCGCCCCTTGTCTCATGGGAGGAGCTTCAGCAGGTGCATGAGGAGGGGTAGGTGTGTGGAAGGGGTGGGTGTGTGGGAGGTGATGCGCGTTGGGAGGGAGGCAGGGCGTGGGACATGTGCAGGGAGGAGCGGATGGGTGGCGTGACTGCGTGCACGAGGCATGCTACTGCGCTCTATGCCCCCCGCCTTCCACCTTTCCTCCTCCTACCTCCCTAACCCTATCTCTGCACCCCCCCTCTCCTCTATCTTCCCCCTCTCCTCTATCTTCCCCCTCTCCTCCCACCCAGCTACCTGACGCGGCTCTTCACACACGCCCTCTCAGAGCAGGAGCAGCGAGTGCTGGGCTTCCCCTGGTCGTCGCACCTGCTGCTGCGCTCTCAGGCCTCGTGCGGGTATGCAGGGGCTGGCCGGGGGAGTGTGGGTGCTGCCTGATGCCCATTCATTCACTTCATTCACTGCCTTGCCTTCCAACGCGCAAGTCTCTGCAAGGTTGTGCTTGCACCCATGCAAACCGCCGCTGCCTCGTCCACTTGTTACCCCCTGTGTGTGTGTCTGTGGCCCCAACTCCCTCCGTGTGCTTGCATGCATGCCAGTGGCACTGTAGCAGCCACCCACGCCGTGCTCATGGGGCTCAGGCGGGCGGCTGGGGTGCTGGCGGGCGGCACACACCATGCGTTCCGGGGACACGGGGAGGGCTTTTGTGAGTGAGTGGGGGTTACGGGGCGGGGAGATTCTGGGGAGATTCTGGGGAGATTCTGGGGAGATTCTGGGAAGGGGGTTTTGGGAGGATGGTTATGGGGAGGGGATTATGGAAGCTGGTGGGTGTGTGCTGGTGGTCTAACGGCTTGGTGAGTGGGGGAGGATGGGGAAATGGGGGTGCTGTGAGGGTATCAATGACTCCACTCCTTCACTGTCTCACCTTCATCTTTCCTTTCCCCGCCCTCTTTTCTTCACTCTCCTCACTCTGTACCTTTCTTTCCCTCACTCTCTTTCCTCTCCCTTCCTCCTTTTTTGAATAAACAAAAAGCATGAATCATTCTCCTTTCTTCTCTCTTTCCTCCTCCCTCCACTCTTCTCTCCATTCTCTCCCCCTTCGTCCTCCCCAACCCCCCGGCCAGGTGTGTTTAACGACATAGCAGTGGCAGCCGTGGCAGCACTCACGCACCATCCCACCATCTGCAATGCCAATCGGCCCATCCTGGCCCTTGATCTCGACGTGCATCAGGTGCGCACCAGCAGCATGCACAGCCCTGTGTGTGTGTGTGTAGCTTTTCACCTCTGAATATCTTTCTCTCACGTCACCCCATCACCACTCACCCTCAGTCTCCACCGCTGCACTCCCCTTTCCTCATCATCCCTCCATACTTCTCTCATTCAATTGCTCATCCTCATCACTGCCGTTTGAGACCCCTCATTTGATCGTTCTCGCCCCTGCCTTCTCATACCCCCCGCCAGGGCAACGGCACGGCGAGCATATTCGAGGGCGACCCACGGGTGGTGACATTCTCGATGCACGGAGCCAACAACTACCCCTGGCGCTCCAAGCGCCGCTCCAATTATGATATAGAGCTTCCTGATGACACGGGGGACGCTGCTTACCTTGCCCTGCTGCAGGAGTGGCTGCCAAGGCTGTTTGACCAGCACCGGCCGAGCCTCGTCATTTTCCAGGTCAGGCAACAGGGTTGGCAGATGGGTGGGGATTTGAGATGGCTTGTTATGGTTCATGAAGCTGCTATCATATTGGTGGCAGCAGGCTTCACTATGTTGGTGAATGATTCTCTGTTGTGCTTGTGCTTATACAGGCAGGGGTGGATGCTCTTAAAGAGGACAGTTTTGGCAGGCTTGCAATGACAAGGGCCGGCATGCTGAGGAGGAACAACATGGTGTACAGTGCATGTACTGACAACAACGTGCCATTGGTCATCACCATGGGAGGCGGATATTCAAGACCGCCTGATGGTGAGAGTTTTCCTTGCTGCAGGGAATGGTAGCTTAGTGCTGGTTGGATTGAGTTGAAATTGTTTGCTTGACATTTGTTTCGTGATTTGTGTGCAGCTTCCATCGCAGCACATGCTGATGTGTATCGGTCAGCTGCTTATAGATTCTCTCATTTGTGAAGCCGAAGAAACAATTTAGACGTTATGCAAAGTAAGCTTAAACGCTATTAGGCATTAGGTGAGTCCTTTTAGTTGCATGGTTGCTTGTGTGATTCCGTGTCAGAGCCATGTATAATTCATAAATTGTCAATCCTTTATGTGGTGTTGAACACTGTAACGCGTCTCGCTTGCACTGTTAGAGAGAACCGAGAACATTCACTGCACAAGTGCCCTTCCTCGTCGCTTCTCGCTGTCCTCGAAGTTCCCCGCGAAGCGTCATTGCTTGGCGCACGCTGTGTGGAATTTGCGCCTCTCCCTCACCGCCTGCCTGTTGTCGGCCCTGCCCACAAATTTGCCTTGAACCACATTTCACGAATTCCACACTCGTATTTCCGCTTGCTCTGCTTGCCAGCTGCAATCCTCCGCGCTTCGTGCTTGCCTCTGCTCTCGCCTCGTACAACCTCGTTTAAATACCGTACTGCGCGCTGATGGCTGCTGCTCCGCCTCTTACAGTTAGTCCGAGCAAGGCGGCGTCACCTTGCGCGGGCGGGGAGGTCGCGCCAGCCATCCCCGGCATGACGCTGAGCCCGCACAAGCCGACCTCCGCCGCCACCGCCGCTGCAGAAGGGCCGCTCTCCATCGTTATTTTCGGCGCGTCGGGCGATTTGGCGAAAAAGAAGACGTTCCCCGCGCTCTTCAACCTCTTCCAGCATGTACTCGCCTAAACAAAAAGAAAAGCATCCGCATTCGACGCAAGCCCTTTCTCTGCGCCACTCGCTTCCGCGCGCGTGACGGATCTTCCGCCGCGACTCTCCCGCTTCTGGTCGCCTCATGGTCTCTCCACTCCTCTCCCCACGCGCCCCCCCCTTTCCCCCACCTTCTTCCCCGGTCGGCGCAGGGCTTTCTCCCCGCGGGGGAGATCCGCATCTTCGGATACGCGCGCTCGCTGATGACGTCGGAGCAGCTGCGCGAGAAAATCAAGGGGTGAGGGGGAGGGTCAGAGGAAGAGGGTTATGGCCATGGGAAGTGGGAAGTGGGAGGTGTGAAGTGGGAAGTGGGAAGTGGGAAGTGGGAAGTGGGAAGTGGGAAGTGGGAAGTGGGAAGTGGGAAGTGGGAAGTGGGAAGTGGGAAGTGGGAAGTGGGAAGTGGGAAGCGATGCTCTGGACCACCGGGAGGGGAGTTGCTGCCATGCTGCCGTTTTGCGTGCTTGCATGCCACGTCCTTACATGCCACGTCGTTGAATGCCACGTCCTTGAGGGCCATGCTGTCACTGTGCTGTTCTTAAGCGTGCCGTGCTGCTGCTGTGTATCTGCGTCGCCTGCTCGCCCGTCCCTTCCCCCCAGCTACCTCAAGCCCAAGGGCGACACGGCCCCTGGCAAGGACCCCGTCGCAGATTTCCTCAACGTCGTGAGTGCCCCCAACCCTTGCACCGCCCTGCACCGCCCTGCATCACGTCACGTTGCCTGCACCCTCCCTGTGATTGTCCTACCACATCCCCCCCACCTCCGTGGCCCCCCTTATCCCCGTCACAGCGGGGACTTCTCTCTTCCCCCACCCAACCGTCTCCGCTCCTCCCTCCCCTCCCCACTCAACCACCCCCTCGCCGCTGCATCCGCAGGTGCATTACATCCACGGCCCATATGACGGGCGGGACGGCTACGCCAAGCTGCAGGAGGCCATGCTCGCATTCGAAAACACCACCGCTCCCCCCGCCGCCACCAACGACAGCACCACTGGCAGCGGCAGCACCAGCAGCAGCAGTGGCAGTGGTGGCACGACGCGGCGGCTGTTCTACCTGGCGCTGCCGCCATCCGTGTACCCGCCGGTGTGTGCGGAGGTGCGGCGCTACTGCATGAACGCGCGCGGGTGGACGCGCGTGATCGTGGAGAAGCCGTTTGGGCGCGACCTGGCGAGCGCGGAGGCATTGAGTGGCGAGCTGGGGGCTCTGTTCAGTGAGGAGCAGATCTACCGTATTGACCACTACCTGGGCAAGGAGGTCGTCCAGAACCTGGTGCGCGCATAGGGGGGGTGGGGGGGAGGGGAGGGGAGGGGGAGGGGGAAAAGGGGGGAAAGGGGGAATGGGGGGGGGGGAAGGGGGGAAGGGGGGAGGCGGGCGGGGTGTAGGGAAGTATGGGGGGATGGGTTGATTTGGAAGGATGGGGAGTGCTGGAGTGGTTGCCTGAAGCAGTTGCCATGGGACTGGCTGTGCACTCACTCCCCCACCATGCCTTGTGCTGCGCCTGTCTGCTCTCCCCTCTGCCCTCCGCCCTGCGCTCCCCCCGTCCACTACCAGTTGGTGATGCGCTTTGCCAATCGCTTCTTCGTGCCGCTGTGGAACCGAGACAACGTCGCCAATGTGCAGGTGGGTCATGGGTGCAGGTGGGTCATGGGTGCAGCCTGGAGGCATGTGAGACGTGGCATGTTGGCAGCCATCACTCATACACGCACTTCCTTGACACCACTGCCTCCCCTCCTCACCTCCCCCCACCTCTCGCCTTTTCCTCCACATTCCATCCTTCCGTCACTCGTGAGTTGCCTCACCACCACTGTCTCTCACCCCGCAATGTATCCCCCTCGCTGCGGCAGATAGTGTTCAGGGAGGACTTTGGCACGGAGGGCCGTGGAGGCTACTTCGACCAGTACGGGTGGGCGGCCCCTCCTCCCCCTGCCTCTGGTCTTCCGCTCACTTGCCGTCTGTTTCTGCATCTTACCATGTCGATTCCATACATTACATTGGAGCCATGTGGTGCGGCTGACATGTGAATGTTCGCATCCCTCTTCCTTTCCACTCGTGCGCCCCTCCCTCCACCCTGGGCAGCATCATTCGGGACATCATTCAGAACCATCTCATGCAGGTGCGCCGCCCCTTAGCCCTCTCCATCGCATGCCGTTGTCACGTGCCGTCCCTTGTAATTAGCCCCTTGCTCCACTATATCGAGAAGCCAATGTGGGTACTTCTTCTGTCGGCCTCGCTTCACTCCCTTACAATGCCAACTACTCCCACCCTCTTTCCCCCAACCACCAAGGTGCTGTGCCTCGTAGCTATGGAAAAGCCGGTATCAGTACAGCCGGAGGACATTCGCGACGAGAAGGTGAAGGTGCTGCCAGCCTCACTGCACGCAATGCACCCGCCCCCAACCCCTCCCCCCTCCTCCTCATTCCCAGGTGCTGTGCCTCGTAGCAATGGAGAAGCCAGTGTCAGTGCAGCCTGAGGACATTCGAGACGAGAAGGTGAAGGTGCTGCGAGCCATCCAGCCCATCAGGGAGGACGAGGTGGTGCTGGGGCAGTATGAGGGGTACACCGATGACCCCACCGTGCCCCACGGCTCCCACACGCCCACCTTCGCGTCTCTTGTTCTGCGCATCAAGAACGAGCGCTGGGATGGTGAGAGGGGCTGTGTGGTGTGCTTTCATGGTTGCCATGCAGTGTGCACTGTGCTTTGGCTGACTTGCAGCACCTTGCAAGCTGGCGAGTGCTGTGGGAGTAAAGCACCAACGACATGGCCGCACCCCAGCAATATCCACTGCGCTGCGTATGAATGAACCCTCTCATAACGAGACTTGTGTCACACAGTACCACTTTCTGTCTTCCACCGCCGCCCAGCCATTACTGTCAATCCTTTGCGTTGATTGGGGTTTGCAGGAGTGCCATTCATAATGAAGGCGGGCAAGGCGCTGGAGTCACGCAAGGCGGAGATCCGAGTGCAGTTCCATGACGTGCCGGGCGACATCTTTGGCTGTGAGCTCACTAGCACTGCGATCATTCACATGCAGTCCACACACTTCGCTCTCGTGTGGCTGTTCGTCTTCTTGCCCTTGCTCCATCTCTCCGCCAGTCATCTGCTCATAGTGGTCACATTGTTGCTCCTCGCTGCTTCCTTTCTCCCCACTTTTCTTTTCTCCCATGCATTGCAACGGTGGTGTTGCAGGTGGGCGGAACTCACGGGACGAGTTTGTGATGCGCCTGCAGCCATCGGAAGCCATGTACATGAAGCTCACGGTGAGAGATGAGGGGTGTGACAGAAGGGGGATGTGAGGGAAGAGGGGTGTGAGAGAAGAGGGGTGTGGTGTGAGAGAAGAGGGATGTAAGAGAGAATTGGTTTTCACATGATGCATATCGCTTGCTGCATATCCGAAGGCTTTAAGGTGATGGGACTCACAGCATTGTGCATGGTTTATGTTGCATGATGCATGGCATGGTGCATGGGGCATGGTGCATGGCTTGGTGCATGGCTTGGTGCATGGCATGGTGCATGGGGCATGGGGCATGGAGCATGGTGCATGGCATGGTGGCAGGTGAAGAAGCCGGGGTTGGAGATGGCAGCAACAATGAGTGAGTTGGATCTGAGCTACAGTCAGCGCTATGCAGGGGTGGTCATCCCTGAAGCCTACGAGCGCCTCATCCTTGACAGGTCAGCACAGACAGCCATGCTGCTGCCTGCACTCCTGCATTCCGTGTGCCTGCCTTGTCGTGTTGGCCATTGCATGCTCTGTCCTGTTAGGCTCACCTCTTTGGCCGTGTTCCAAGCATGCATCCTCCGTTGTGCATATTCGTGCAGCATCAACGGCGACCAGCAGCACTTCGTGCGCCGAGATGAACTCAAGGTACGGCGAGCGCCAAGAATACCACCTGGATATTCTTTCCTACTTCGTATGCAGTAAAATTTGTCATCTTAATGAGTTAGCATTTGCTGTGCAACTGGCACAAGGCTCCATGGACGCAATCTATGTCTGCTGCCATCTCTGCGTCCCTTGCCATCCCTACAATTTCTGCCATCTCTGCCACTCTTCCCGTGCCTCCTCTCACAGGCTGCATGGGAGACCTTCACGCCTCTGCTGCACCGCATCGATCAGGGCGCCCTCCCTCCGCACCCCTACAAGCAGGGCAGCAGAGGCCCCGACCACGCGGACGAGCTGGCGGAGAGGGTCGGGTACCGCCGCACAGAGGGGTACTGCTGGATCCCGCCCACCCTGGCGGAATAATATGGTCCACACGAGGAATGCTTTCGTGTGGGTTATCCCCTTCTCCATTGGTAGAAATTACTGCGTATTTGAATGGAATCACTTGGTTTGTCACTGCATTGTATTAGACATTGCTGTCTGGGTGTTGATAAGATTGGCCTTGTACTTCTGCAAGATATCGTTTCGAGTAGTGTTCATACAAAATCACATACATCCGACAATACATCAGCAACACTTTAACCACAATACGCTCACAATGCGCACTGCAAACCTTCAGGAGAGACTCCTTGAAAAATGCTTCGTCCAGCCCAGGGCTCGAACGAGCATGAAGGCCTGCAGAGACAGGTAGGTACGAGGGAGTAAGTATTCGAGCAAGCAGCAACCAATATCGAAAAGATACGAACGCGGGTGCTACCAACAAGCTGCAGAAACAAATTATCAGGAAGAAGCGACCATAGCTATCGGTAGGAAATGTCCCGGACGACAGGTCAACAAGAGCACATGGAAAGGGTGCACTAATTGGTTTAAAGAACGGGCTATTTTGTTCTCCGCTCGACAAATGACACTTCCCAGGCATCGAAAGGCCAGGCAAGCAACGCCTCGCCAAGCGGGATCTAAGGAGGAAGAGTAGTGAGCGCAAGTTACAACCCACGTACTCTGTCATCAGGTTGACATCTGGAGCGCTTGATGTCTACACAGGAGACCCTTTGCCTGACCACACACAACGAAACTCGAACAGGAACAAACGTAAACAAAGGATCACCGGCGTCAGGATGAAGTATGTCAATATGGAGGGGTCAGACAATTGTGGTGGCGGGGACCTAGACTGATAACTGATTGCAAAGTATTCAAGGGACGTACATAAATAGCTCGGAAGAGCGGTCTGGGCCAGAGAGGGTCAGCTCTCCAAAAATCATAGGTGGTGGGTGGGATGGGATCGTGCAGAGGAGCCGAGATGAGGTGGTGAGCCACCTGCAGTAACCAGGCGCACATCGCGCACTCGCCCAGTGACCGTCGCCCAATAGCGGAGCGCCATTCATTCGCTGAGATAAGATACCTCTAGGAAGACATCTGGTATTCGTTGACGAACACCTCTCTATGGGTCATCTCTATCTAGGTTGCCCGCGTTTTCCTTTTATATTGAATCAAATCTCTATTGGAAGACAGCTTTCAAGAAAACACAACCTAACAATCACTCTACAGCAAATCATGTTTGGAGATTCGACCTACAACTTCGTTTATTAATCCTATCCATATCCTCCCTGCGTTCCTGTTCATTCCCTACACAATCTGACAATCGGAACACTGGAGTGGTCGTCACAACTGCTGGGGGAAGCATATGCCAGGAACCTTCTCCTTGCGCTTCGATCATCTCTCTCAGTGGTAATGTAGGCCCAGGCAGCACGACCCTTGCCTTGTGTGGCACAGATAATCGTTGACCCCTCTCAACTTCTCCATCTGTGTCCCTTACCACCACGTGTCCAGCCTGGGAGCTGGCTTCACACACTGCAGTACTTGAGCTGGGACTCAACCGCGAGGGCTCGCCAGGGGTTGGTTGGTTGTGGAAGAACGGGGAGAAGTGTGGCCCTGCCTCAATCACACTGGCTGGACTTTCTCGTAGAGCTGCACGCACGGTGCACGAGGCAACGGCAGGCACTTCAGCTGCAAGCGCAGCACCAGTCACTGCTGGGATGTGTGCCAATTCAGCTGCGGCCGGGACTCCTTCTAGTGCACTTGCAGGGCGCGCGTCACAGTCAGCCTCCAGCATGTCATTTGTTGGTGCTGACGTGGCAGTATCCTCCAAATCCGGATCAGAAATCTCTGCTCTACCCAACACTGTCTTTGCATGTCTGTGCTTTTGACTCCCCAAGTCACAGTGAGCTTGCGGAGGAAGTGGAGACCGAGCAGGGGGGAGGGCGCACGCTCCAGTTCCGCTATTTCTACTGCTGCTGCTGCTCCTGCTTCTGGCAGCAGGGGGGTTGCCGTTTCTGCTGCTCCTGCTGCTCCTGCCCTGCGAGCTATCCATGGGAGAGGGCCCTGAGGGGAAGCAGGGCAGGGAGCTGCCGCTGCCAGTTGGATTGGTGGCGACTGCAGGCAAGGCAGGTGCACTGGAGTCACAACGGGAACTGTGGGCCGCCAGGGATGAATCAGGGTTGGAATCACAGGGCATGATCGGCCCGCCCTGCTCTTGCACACAGAGCGACGCCACGCACAGTGTATCCAGCGACAGCTGCGACGCAAGTGACGGCTGCTTCTGGTCGACGTTGCTTGTCTGTTGTGCGCGGCGCAGCAGCTCGACGACGGTGCTCATGGAGGGGCGGGCGGCGGGGTCGCTGTGGACGCAGGCGTGGGCGAGCGCTGCCATGGTGTGCAGAGCAGCAGGGGGGGGCAGTGAAGGGCAGGCGAGCAGGCGCGGGTCCAGCAGGTGGCGGTAGCGGGATGGCTTGGCGAGCAGCGGACGGGCCTGTAGGGATGATGAGGCAGGCGCATTGGAGAAAGGGGATGGGGATGGGGACGAGGGAGGACGAGGGGGGAAGAGGGAGGAAGAGGGAGGAAGAGGGGGGAAGAGGGAGGAAGAGGGAGGAAGAGGGGGGAAGAGGGAGGAAGAGGGAGGAAGAGGGGGGAAGAGGGAGGAAGAGGGAGGAAGAGGGGGAACAAAGAAAAGAGGCAACAATGTAAATTTTGAGGGAAAATGGGGAATAAAAGAGACGAATTCACTGAAAAAGAATGTGAGCAGCCATGATACGAAGGATAAAGAACTCACCCAGAGCACGAGGCTTTCCTGGCCGAGTGGCCTGGAGGTGTCAACAGCCTTGCGGCCTGACAGCAGCTCCAGCAGCACCACCCCGAAGCTGTACACGTCGCTGGGCACCATTAGGTGGCCCGTCATTGCGTACTCTGGCGCCACGTACCTGCACCACAGGGGGAGGAGAGAGGGGCGGGGGGTAAGTGTGGGTGCAGGGGAGGGCGGAGGAGGTGGGTGGAGGGGATGGGCGGAAAAGGGAGGAGGGTGAAAACGATGGTTAGCATGGGCAAAGGGGTCCATGGAAAGGCGGTCAGATGTGTGGGTGATGCATCCATTGATCATGTGCATGTCTCATCCACAGCGGACCCAAAGGTGCCCCCGACTCACCCAAAGGTGCCCATGACGCGTGTGGACACGTGCTCATCCACCCCTTGTGGCGCCGCCTTGGCGAGCCCAAAGTCAGCGAGCTTGGGGTTCATGCGTGCGTCCAGCAGGATATTAGACGGCTTTAAGTCGCGGTGAATCACCGCCGGCTGTGACCCCTCGTGCAGATACGCCAGGCCCCGCGCCGCACCCACTGCTATGCTGACCCGCGCCGGCCAGTTGAGGAAGGAGCGATGGGAGTGCGGCCCGTGCAGCCACGAGTGCAGGCTACCGTTAGGTAGCAGCTCGTAGCACAGCATGTGCTCGCCTGGTGCTACACAGTAGCCCAGGAGCTTAACTAAGTGGCGGTGGTGCAGGCGAGATAGAACCTCCACCTCTACTAGGAACTCTCTGTCGCCCTGCCGGCCCCCACGGTCCATCCTCTTTATTGCTACTTCGATAGGAGCAGCAGGGGAGGAGGGGGTGGAGTGCGGTGGGGGTGGGATGGTGCCGCGGTAGACTCGCCCAAATCCGCCCTCCCCCAGGACTGACGATTCGTGGAAGCTGCAGGTGGGGTGGAGAGGGGAGAGATGGAAGGAGAATGAAGTGGCAAAGGGAGGAACGAGAGAGGAATGGAGGGCTGCTGGGGGTTTTGAGGGCTGAGGGATTGGAGGGAAATGGGGGGCTGGTGGGGGTTTTGGTTGAACTATAATGAGATATGTAAGGGTTAAGGGGAGAGAGTGAAAGTAGAGTGGCAATGGAGTCACAGCGCGAGTAATTGGGATCAGGATGTGAGTTACGGATTCGTACTTGTTGGTTGCGAGAGCCATTTCTTGGAATGAGAACTCCCGCACACAGGAGAGCCCACCCAATCCTCCCTTCCCGCTGCCTCCTGCAACCCTCCCATCGTTGACGCCCTCACTGCCCTGCCGGTGACCCAACCCTGGTGTGGGCAGTGCAGCAGTGGATGCAGCAGCAGGCCCCGCATCACTAACCCCAGCCTTATGGCGCCCCAACAAGGCCGCTCCGTCCTCACTTGCACCCATCCTCCTGTACGCCCCTGCCGCCCCTGCCGTGAAACCAGCTGTGCTTGACCCGAGGCAGCAAGGGGACGAGCTATCCGCATCTGCATCCCCATCCGCATTCTCATCCGAGTGTGCAGGAAGGATTGGGTGGTGCAGGTCGCTGCTTGCCCGCTTGCCCTTGATCAGCACCTCTGGCTCAGCTGCACGTGTGAGGATGGGGAATGGGAGAGGCGGAGAGATGGGTCTGTATGGTGGCATGGAAGGTGGCATGATGGGCATAAGCGCAGCATGGAAAGCACATGCGTGGCATGATAACCACCTTAAGTCGCCAAGCAAGACCATGCTTGGAATAACAAGCGCATGCAGACCATACAGGCCATGCACGCACATTGCATGTGACGCACGTACATGGCATGGCGTCATCAGTGGTGCGGCGAGGCACACACGCACAGTACAGCATGGCACCCACTGCCACTGCTGCCACCACCACTGCCCCCCCCACCAGCAGCAACACCATGTTCACGCTCATCCCCTGCTGCTCGCCCCCATTCGCCCCCGCTCCGTTCCCCCCTGCCTGTGCCTGTGCGCCCATCCCTCCCACGGCAGTGCCCGAGACAAGGCTGCTGCTACTGGAGCCGCTGTAATTGGCCACGCCCCCTGAGGCAGGGCTGCTCCCTCCGCTGCTGCTGGTGCTGTTGCTGCTGCTGCTGCTGCTGCTGCCACTCGCACTGCCAACGACATTGCTGTTACCACTGGCATCGCTGGTGGTGTAGCCACCACCTTTACCACTGCTACTACCACCGCCGCCACTGTTGCCTGGGGCTGGTGCGGGCGGAACGGGCGGTGGCGACGGCGCGGGCAGGGAGGGAGGCGAGGCGGGCGGCAGCAGCTGTGTGATGGCCACGAGTGAGTACTCCCCGTACAGCCTGGCATCCAGGTGTATCTGGTGCCGCCTCATCCGCGCGTCCACCTGCACCAGGAAGCTTCTGGGGAAGGTGGTCTGATAGCGCGGCAGCAGCAGCAGAGTGACGACAGCGGCGGTGTGGTCGGTGCGGGAGAGGGAGCGGCGCAGGATGGATGTCTCGGGTAGGCGCAGCTGCTCCGCCAGGTCCTGATAAACAGGCGAGAGGGGTGGGGGGGGGGACGCGCACGTATTCTTGAGGCGCCTCAAAAGCAGGATGCACGAGTCGGGCAGGCGCCGCTGCTCCGCTAAATCCTGATGGGCGCAAGAGGGAGGGGTTAGGGGGAAGGCGTGCGCGCATGGAGGCGAGTCGTGTGAGACGCTAGGCGGTGGGCAGGTGAGCGGATGAGTGGATAAGTGCTACATGCATGTGTTATGCGGGAAGGGACACACAGACGGCTGTCACACGCCGACTGTCATGCAACGTACGTGGACGAAGGATGCGAAGTGCATCTCCACGGCCGTCGCGTTGGACAGCCGCACCGCCAGCTCCGCGGGGTGCACGCACGCGCACCGCCCCTCCGTCGCGCTCGGACTCAGCGCCTCCCACTCCCGTTGCGAGCACGCCCCCGCGCACACCACTGGCGGAGGTGAGGGCGAAGGCGGAGGCGGTGGCGGTGGCAGTGGAAAATTTCCGCTTTCCCCGTCTTCTGACCCGTCATCCCCGTGTCCGGGGTCGGCGTTGGTGTGGTTAACCGGCGCAGTTCCCTCCAAGTGCTCCGATTCCCCTGAATCATGCCGCTCGTCTACACTGTCCATCTCGCTTTCAATGTCTTCCGGAACAGGAGATTCCTGAATCGGGTGCTCTGCTCCGTCGCTGTTGACGTCAATGTCTGCGTCATCGTTATCGTCAACGTCATTGTCAACGTCATCGTGAATGTGTACGTAACGGCTCGAATGCGGGCTGCGATTTACCGGTCGAGTGACGGGGAGACGAATAGCGGCTGGAGAATGCACGGGCGTGAGTGAAGAAGGGATAACGATCAAGTACCAGGCACGGATTTAATGAGGTTAAAGGGAGCGAAAATTGTGGCGAAAAACATTAGAAGATGAAGGGAAGGTCAAGTAGGCTGGGAATGCGGTACTACAGACAAGTGTCTGTATCCACGCTCTGCCGGTCAAGCCCGGCTAGCTTGTCGTGGGGCTCACCTGTTGGGATAGTGGTTATAGCCGTTACGATCACAGTCAGAATGGTTAGCTGAACAAATACTGCGGGTGTGATGCGAAATCGTGAAGGTCCAGTTCTCGGCGACCGTGGCCACGGGAGACGTTGGATTAACACCATTGATTGGGGAGGATATGCGAGGGACTCGATGAAGACTATGAATAGTCTTACTACAAGCAGACGGAACTACTATCAGCTGAAAGAAAGGCTTCGGCTAATGGTACGCTTCTACTTTATGGCATTTGATTGGCAGCCTCTGCTCCTCCTACTGGAATCCAGGGTACGAATCCTGTGAACCATCTGTGATAAAAAAGTTGAAACGGTCGTCATTCTTCGCCGAGACATCGAAAACTCAAACAGTTCCTGCTCTCAAGTTATTCGGGACTGAAACGAGCTGCATTTGGCATGCGTCACTAAATCGCCACATTTAGGATTTCTGACTTCTCATAAGTCACCTGAACGACCACCCTCATGAACTCATTACGCGACTAACGAAAAACAATCTTTCGCCGCAACGCGAGAAGCGTCAGGCGACTGACGTGCAGAACCTCAGAGACGAGCTTCGAGAGCAAGCAGCCAGGAAATGCTGGCAGCAGGAGAGTGTTGTGGTGAGCGAGGGTTGCTCAGCAATGGCTGGCTCGCCTTGGGAATTTCGGTGGCTGTGGGCTGATGAGCAGCCCAATCCTTTCCACACCGATGGCTGGCGGAAGTACTGTAGGAAAAAGTCTGTGAGCGCACTCCCCCCCAAACCTTGCAGGACAACGCTGTCTGGGGGAGGAGAGGAGCTACCCTCCCCCCACGTTTTCTGATTGTGTCGCATCGCATGCTCGGCATGCGCTGGCGCATGGAAACGATCGCTTTGTTTGTCGCATAGACGGAACAGCGAGGCGCGTAGGCGCTTGCGACTGAAGATTTGACCAGTAGGAGCGTGTGACCAATAGGATGCAACGAAAGAGGGGCTGAGCCTCGCAATTGACGAGCCAAGAAACACCAGAGAAGCAACCAACCAAATCCAAACAAGACCTCGCGCAACGCTCACAAAACAGCCTTGTTTTTAACGTTTCTGACGCAACATGCGAATACCTATTTTTATGAAGGAAAAATATACCTTATACATACAACAATAAACCACATACTTTCCAGATGTGCTATATACGGGCTCCAAGTCCAAGACCCTTGGGGCGTAGTTCAGCCTGCACAGGCTCGGAAATGCCCTGCTTGTCCTTCCCAAGGCCAGAGCCAACGCGGAAACCCATTTGTGCCATCATGCGCGACCCGAACCCCCTCGTGTGCGCCTCAAAACTTGCAAAATCTGCTGCCACACCAGAGCTGCCCGCACTGCTCCTACCTTCCCTCCCTGGGCCACCCCTGACACCTCGCCCTCCTTGGCCTCGTCTAGCATCTCCGCTGCCCTCCCTACTTCCCTTCACCCGGCCTCTGTTCTGTACATTCTTCCTCTCTTGGCCACTGGCCTTGCCAGCCGCCTGTCCCTGCTCCTGCACCGCAACAGGGGCCCCTGCACTGGCAACAGCAACAGCATCTATTGCCCTAACACCCACCACGCCACATGTGGTACTCACACCACCGGCTACAGCCACACCCCTTTCTGAACCTTCCTCATTTGTCAAAACCCCTGAAGCCTCCTCTACTTCTGAGCCTGGCTGCTGCACATTCTGTACAGTCACATTAACCTCACTCACCTCCTGGTCGGCCTCATCTGTTACAAGCACATCGGTGGCCATGATACCCCGTGACACAAACACCACAGGATTCGACGCATACCCCTGCCTTCCTGACCCACCACCCACCCGCCCCTCCCTCACTCCCCGCCTCCCACTACCTCCCCCAGCTCGCACCAGCCCTCCTCCCTTCCTCCTCCACAGAGTCTCCTCCTCTCCACAAAGCGCTCTCTCCCTTCCCCTCCGCCCCTTCCCCTCCCGTGCCATCTCCCGCAGTGCCTTCTTCCGCGCTGCCTTGTCCCGCTGTATGCGCTCCCCCAGTGCCTGCATCAGTCGCGCCTGCGCCTGCGCCCTCTGCTGCTTGCGCGACACACGACTCACCTCCCCCGGCACAAGCCACTCCTCTTCCTCCAACTCAAGAAACGCATCTTCTGCCTCACTGCTTCCCTCACTTTCCCCATCCTCCTCACTCTCGGGACTCCCATCACTGTCCCCACCCTCCTCACTCCCATCAGTCTCCTCACTCTCACTCCCTTCGCTCTCCTCCTCCCCACTTTCATCCTCCTCATCCTCGTCATCATCACCGTCCTCATCACTCCCAATCATCAGCATCATCTCCTCCATCTCAGCGATCCCATGCTCCACATCCATGTCTTCCATGTACCGTGCCAGCCGCCGCTCTCTGTAGTCCCCGCCCTTCCTCCCTCCCCGCTGCCCCTGCCCACTGCTCCCTCCACCACACTCAGCAGCAGCGGCCCTCGCCAGGTTGAAGCGCCCGAGAATCTGGCAGGCAGGGACGAAAGGACGGCATAGAGGTGGCAGCAGTAGTTCCAGAGGGAGTTGTGGAGACATGCAGCGGATGCACGGGGTGGAAGGAAAGGAAAATGGCATTGCCTGGCACTGCCCAACAAACTGCCCAACAACAGCCCACCCCCACCCCTCCCCAAAGCAGCATACCTCTTCCAGTCGAGTCATGTCATCTCCCTGTGGCACTGCAGTGTGCCGCCCAGACCGAAATAGCAGCATTCTGAATGGCAAGACAGCAGAAGACGAACGTGTGCAAGGAATCATGGAAAGGGGCACAAAGAGGGAATAAAGGTCGTGAGAAGAGGTGGTGGGAGAGAGGTGGAGGGGAGCAAGCAGGCATGCGGCACAAGCATGCAAGGGGAGACCAAGGAGGTGATGAGCAAGAGGTGAAGTGGGAGTGAACGGAGAGAAGGGCGATACTGCACGGAGAGTGGGAGCACGTACTTCCTCTTGCCGCTCTGCTGCACCGTGGTGGTCAGGCGGTATGAGCGTGCCATGGCTTGCACCTGGGGGAAGGGGCGGGGGAGACGGTGGATGGGGATTTGTGAGAAGATTGCATGGAAGAAGCCATGAGCGCATGAAACTCATTCGTACAGTGCTGGCATGCACATATGCACAAAAAAACACACGAGAACATGTGACTTATGCTGTGTGCTGGAGCAGGTGCAATGAGCAACGCACCATGGAGAACTGGTGCTGTGTCAATGGTGGCGACGCAAAGACGTCCACTCGCCCCACCGCCACCTGCTGCATGCCCTGTGCACAGGGCGGGGTGAGGGCAGACCCAGAGCGGGGGCAAGAAGCATTAGTCAGATGCCAAGCGTCAGACTGTGACCTGACACACAGCGCGCAGCAGCATCAGGTTGAATCGGGCGGTGCTTCCCACGGTGGCTCACCTGGTTGAGGCACATGAGGTCCACGTCAGCAGCATCGGGGTTGAAGCCCATGGCGCGCTGCATGCGCTTCAGCTCCATTGCCTGCTTCCTGCGCCCCTTCTTGCTGCCCGCCGCTGCCAGGTGAGGGAGGGGGGGAGATGGGAGGGAGAGATGGAACATGGGGAGTGCACACGAAAACGAGTTAGCTTTCAGGGCATGCGGTCCACACCCTGCCTTTTTTCTCCCCCACACTCTGACCCATCCGTCCACATACTGATGCACCTCTCACCTTTAGCTGCCTTCTTTGCTTGCTTCGCCAGGGCCCTCTTCGCCTTCCTCGCAGCCTTCTTTGCCCCGCGCCCCATCCCCCCTCTGCCACCACTGCCCTCCGCACCCCCTGCTCCTGCTCCTCCTCCTTCCTCCGCACTCCCCCTTCCAGCTCCTGCGTGCCCTGCCCTCCCCCTCCCTGCTCCCCCTCCTCTCCCCGCACCCCCGCCGCCCGCTGCCCGCCCTCTGCCTCGCCCCAGGGCCGCAGTGCCCCGTGGAACAGGGGCAGCAGAGGCGGGGCAGGGGGAGCAGGAGCAGCAGAGGCCGCGCCCTTGCCCTTGCCTTGCTGGCGGCGAGCCAGCTCCCGCTGGTAGGCCGCCTCAAGCTCTCTCTCCCACTCCTCGCCCAGCTCCTCCTCCATGCCCTCCTCGCTCTCCCCTTCCTCCTCCCCCTCTTCCTCCTCACTCTCTTCCTCCTCCCCTTCACTCTCTTCTTCCTCCTCCCTTTCGCCCTTCCGCCCCCCCTTCTCTGAATGCCCTTCCTCCCCTTCACCTTTCTCCCCCTCCCCATCCACGCCAGCATCCAGCTCTCCTGCTTCACTGCCCTTCCTCGTTTCGTCCTGTCCTGCCGCCCCGCCTGCCCTCGATCCTCCTCTGTCGCCCGCCTGCCCCCCCTGCTTCGAGCCCCTGGCGCGCTTGAGGTGGTTCCAGAACGCCTCGGGAGAGGGCACGGAGCCACCAGGGCAGTACCCCAGCCCAGTGTGACGCTCCTCCTCGTACCACACTCCGCCTTCGCCCTCGCTCTCGCTCTCGCCCTCGCCCTCGCTCTCGCTCTCGCCCTCGCTCTCGCCCTCCACTGCATCTGCTTCTTCGCCGTCCCCCTCGTCCACCTCCTCATCCTCGCCCGCCTTGCCTTCGTCCTCCTCCTTGAATGTCTCCCCTGCATCTTCCTCCCCCACTTCTTCCTCTGCCTCTTCCTCCCCCACTTGTTCCTCTGCCTCTTCCTCCCCTGCGTCTTCCTCTGCCTCTTCCTCCCCCACTTGTTCCTCTGCCTCTTCCTCCCCTGCGTCTTCCTCTGCCTCTTCCTCCCCCACTTGTTCCTCTGCCTCTTCCTCCCCTGCGTCTTCCTCTGCCTCTTCCTCCCCCACTTGTTCCTCTGCCTCTTCCTCCCCTGCGTCTTCCTCTGCCTCTTCCTCCCCCACTTGTTCCTCTGCCTCTTCCTCCCCTGCGTCTTCCTCTGCCTCTTCCTCCCCCACTTGTTCCTCTGCCTCTTCCTCCCCCACTTGTTCCTCTGCTACCTTGTCTGCGTCTGCCACCCTACCCTCCGTCACCACCACCTCTTCATCCGTCTCCTCCTCTTCGCCCTCCTCCATGCTCGCATCGTCGCTGTCATTCACCAGGTTATCCATAAAGTCCAGTGCCACGTCAGCATCGATGCTACTATCGCTCCCCTCCTCACTCTCTTCCCCACTCTCATCTTCCTCCGCACTCTCTCCTTCTCTCCCCATCCCACCTCTCCTCCCCCCACCCCTTTCCCCACCCCTACCCCTCCCCCTACCCCTCCCTGCAACCCCACCCCTTCCACGTCCCTGCCTCCCTCCACCCACATACCCCTGCCCTTCATACCCCCCACGCCAACCCCCACCTCCACCTGTCGATACAGTCACACCACCAACAGTCACATACCCCACGTCCTCTACTCCCCCCTCCAACATTCCGCCCTGCCCCCGCCCCCACGCCCACTGCCCACTCCCCACCTCCACCTGCTGCTCGTCTCCCCTGCCCCTCCTCCCCCCACCGCCCCTGCCTCTACCTCTCCCCCCACGCCCCCTTCCCCTGCCTCGCTGCCAACCCGCCTCACCCCACTGCTGTCCTTCACCCCCTTGACTCCCTTGACCCACTTGACCCCCTAGACCTCCCTGGCCTGGTGACCCCCCTGGGCCTCTACTTCCTTGCTGCACTCCATTGCCGTCTCGCCCCTCCTTCTCCTCGCCTTCCGCCCCTCCCTCCGCCTCCCCACCCATGCCGCCCGCCCCTATGGCCTCCACGCCCACGTGGAGCCTCTCAAACCGCACTGCCACGTCTGCAGGACACGTAACTTCCCCTGCTCCCGCTGCTCCCACTGCTCCTGCGGACAGAGGCAAGCGCTTGTGCCTGTCATCCAAAACAGGTAAAAGGCCCACCCTCTCCTCCACCACAGGCAGCACCTCGCACGTTCCTGCAGCAGACCCTGCCCCAGTAGCTGACCCAGTAGCTGACCCAGTAGCTGCCTTAGACAGGCTCATGGCACCAGCTTCAGCGACAGCAGAAGCAGGAGGGGCAGCAGCAGCAACACACGGTGCATCCGAGCGGGGCTGAGCCTGTGCGTGCGCCCCAGTGGAGGAGCCACCTCTGTCGAAGAACACAGGCAGCACCGCCAACGCCCTGCCCTGCTCTGCTCCCACCGCCGGCCCCAACACAGCTGTCTCCCCCACCTCAGTCATGGCACGCCCGCGTTCGTCCTCACACACCACGCGCAAATGCCGCTGCAGCGCCACCTCCTCCCTCTCCACGCCACTGCTGCCCCCTCTTGCTCTGCTGCCCCCTCCTGCTCTGCTGCCACCTCCTGCTCTGCTGCCTCCTCCTGCTCTGCTGCCCCCTCCTGCTCTGCTGCCCCCTCCCACCTGCGAGTCACTAGATACAGTCTCTGCTGTCTCCCCACTCCTGCTCTGCTGCCCCGTCCCATCACCTCCTCCTTTGTCGCCCTGCACTTTCTCCTCCACCACCATCGCCTCGTCCTCTTCCTCCCCTTCCAACCCCCTCTCCTTGGCATCCCCTCCGTCCGTTCCTTCTTCCCCATCCCCTGCGTGCGCGCCTTTGTCCGCCTGCTTCCCACCCTCGCCGTCCCCTCGCAGCACTCCGCCTGGCCTAAACGTCCTCGCGGTACCCTCGCCCGCCCAGCCACCACTCGATACCTCCACCCTGTGGGAGCCGTACCCGAGGCCCCTGTGGCCGCTTGCACCCGCAGTAACACCACCAGCAGCACCTCTCCCGCCCCCCCGACCTTGAGCCCGCGAGGATCCGCAGGCCAGCCTCAACCACACACCGCGCGCCTTCCTCCCATGCCACTCCGCACCGTTGCTCGATCCCTGCCCTGCTCGCCCCTCTGCCGCTGCCGCTCCCCCAATGTCCTCCTTACCTCCGTGCTCTGCCGCACCCGTCACAGTCATCTCTCTCTGCTCTGAACCCCTCGCCTCGTCAAGGTCTCCTGTGTCATATCCTCCCCCGCGAACAGTTTCGTACTCGTATACAAATTTCACCGCCGAGTAAATGCCCCGTCCGCTTGCTGCTGCACCGCCGCCGCTAGCGCCCGGCTGCCGAGGCTCATTCCTCCGCGGATTCTGGCCTTCATTCGACGGCTGCGCGCCGATGCCACGGCCACGACCACGGCCGGCCCCCATGGCGCGTCCTCTGCCTCGAAAGCCTCGGCCTGAAGCCCCGCCATCCCCAGCCTCGTTCGCACCGCCTCGCCCGTCCGATCTTCCTTGGTCGTTCGGTCTTCCCCTGACTTCGTTTGCAGTACCGTGAGGAGCATCGCCGCGTCCTCTTCCCGCCGATCCACCATTCCGCCCGCTTCTTCCGCCTCCCCGGCTTCCTCCACCACCAGCCCCCCCTCGCTTACCTCCTCCGCTGTTCCTCCTCCCCATGATCGTTGCGTTGAGAGAAAACAAACCGTCCTAAATTGAGAGCGCTGACTGGAACAGATGCACCAAGATCGCACAAACCTGCGAGCCTACGAAAATCGACTTAACGGGAAAGCGCTTGGGAGTAGCAGTGTCAACTGCGCGCCTTGCCCAATGTCCTACTCTGTGTGACTGCTCTGGAGCTTATGAGATGCTGAAATACGCTCTGGTGTGGTGGCCGTGGAGGACAGCATATTCTCGTACACAACATGGATATGCGGACATTCAGTTTCAGTGAACTGCGCCGAGGTGCGGCAAGAGGGCTGACGCGTTTCGGGCATGCAAGGCAGCATGGTGTGCAGGACACGTCACATCACTTCCTTGGGAACTCAACCGCCATGGGTTTGGGTTTTCATTTGCCGCTTGACTCGACTTGATCGACACCTTTACTCAATAACCTTATGGCTTGACTTGGAAAACACCTTTATCAGGAAAATCCACAAAAAAAAAAATCTCTTGTTGAAGAGTCTGTACAGGAACAAAACTATCATGTGGAGGTGGTTTGTGTAATATCACAGCGTGGGCCCCTGGCTACTGTGTTGCTTGAGCAATAATGGAGGACAAACTGCCGCCCTGCTCCTTCGCTGTCTCCACCAATGTGTCCTGTACAGGGAGGAAAGACGGGATCGTCAGTGAGGCGGCTGTTGCAATCAGTGAGGATCGAAGTACAATAACTGGGTGGAGCGTACCTGAGCCGCTATCACTCTTGCAACCGACTTCTTGCTCGACTCTTGTAGCTCTCCTGCTATGAGGATTTCATCTAGTATATAGTATGCCTGGAAGGTCAGCACAAACACATTGGATGGAAGGTTGTGTTTGAAAACAGCAGGATCAAGCCTACTAACCTAAACAGAGAAACCACAGAACGAGAGTGCCATTAATCCAATCCAGGCGTACCTTGTGGAAGTTAAAGATGAGATCAAGCTCGCAGACCTGCAGAATGATAGAAGCACATGGAGAGCCGTCATTAGAGGCTAGTGCAGGTAAACGGCAGCACCAGAAAGAGCAAGCATGGAACCGAAAGTGGGAAGAGACGGCGTCTTACGTTGGTGAAGTAGCGGTCGAGCACCTCGACGTAGTGGTGGATGATCTCGAGGGTTTCCAGCTCGTTGTCGTTGATGTCCACGCACATGCAGAAGTACAGGCTCGCGTACCTGCAATGCACAGCCACACCAGCGTCGCGAGCGTCAGCTGGCTGAGGCACTTGGATCTTTTGGCAGACTTCAGCAGACAAGCGCAGGTTTCGCTTGCAAGGGAACCTTTTAGGGGACTTTATCAGACAAGCGTAAGCTTCCTTGCAGTTAAGGGCGAGCTCACGAAGTCGAAGTGTCTTACCGCTTGTAAACAACCTTGTAACCCCTCCAATCCACGAAATTGCATAGCTTAGCCGGCCTGCTGAGTATTGTTCCTGACAGCTCCCGGGTGATCTGGCATATCGACATCGACTCAATACATTAGCTTCACAAAAACTTAGGGCCTCGCGAATCCAGTCGGCACGCACCATGAGAGAAAAAACGGTGTTTCACGACTTGAAAGGCATACCTTCGTCCGTTCCTTCTGAGAGTACGCGGAATACCATTTTGCCAGCCTGACCTTCCCTTGCCGGCTAATGAGGAGGACGAAGTGAATCTGCCATGAGGACGTCCACATCGAAAAGTAAGCACTCGTACAGATTTCGAAATTTTACTACCTCGACTTTTCGCTGCAAAACTCACCATACTCGATCACGTCCCTAATCGACGGCTCTGGAATTGTCGTACTCGTAGCCCAAAGGAGGAGTTCAAAATGGCGGATCAACTAACGGGAACAAATGACTGCCAAGACACACGCAAAATAACCGATGAGACGGACAGCATCTCATGGAAACCTTGGGACAGTGCGAGCACCAAAATTGAGGCTGCGTTCTGCGGGCGCATTAGCCCGCATCAATGTACATTGCAATTTTTTCTCGACGTTCCAGGAGCCTTCTCTGATAATCAGCCCGCAGGTTATCAAGGCTCGCGATAAGCTCTTGATTGCCGAGGCAAACCATGCCCAAATGCCTGCAGAACGGTCTTTTTGGCGACCACGAATTAAAATGTCGCCGCGTTCCGCGGTATTTTTTCCTTGATGCGCGCATGATGCAACGCCGAGAAGACGCATGATGCGCGCATCAGCTCGAATTTGAGCCATTTTTTTTCAAATTTCCGTCGGGCAGCCCAGTACATGCCCTTGGGGAAGGCGTCAGGTATGTGCTTCCCTGCTTCGACGAACCCAATAAATTGAGGTCGAGATTGGGAATGTCTAAATTTCAAATCTCCATTTCCCGATTTCCCAGACCTCAAATTCAATTTTCCGAGCCTCTATTTTACAATTTCAAATTCCTCATTCCCGAACCTCAATTTGTCAATGTGCGGATCCATCCGAGCCTAGGGCGCATCAGAGCTGATGCGCCCGCAGAACGCAGCCTGACTGACGGCTAGAGATGAGTTTCGATATTGACGATAACCATTTTGTGCGGAGAACAATCTCTTTATGGGTACTAATATTTGTGTATTTGAGGCTTTTATCGGCGCACATTTATACAGCAGTTTCCCACGGCGAACCTGCCGACATTTTTTGCGAGGCCGGTACGGCGTTGGTTCAGAAGCTGCTGCTGATTCGCGTCACGACCTGACAGAAACGTGCGAAGCGCCTGCGGATATGGCGCTCCTGCGAGAGCTGGTGGATCAGCCCAGGAAAACACAGCCGGCTGAGTAGGGGAGGCGCATTGAGCAGCACAGGCGGCATGATGCGTGTGTGTTAGTCGAAACATAAGCCCATTCGGCAGACTGCAGCTAGAATTCTGTTCTTCCAATCATGGCACGCATATATTCGCGTCGATCAGCTTGTTGCCGTCGAAAGACTTGTAGTTTCAGATCAGAGGCACCGTCTACTGTGACACTGTAAATATCACGCAGTAGCGTCTAATTACACGTTGTAAGAATCAGAACTCGGTGCAGTGTGGGGCTACTAGGGATACGATACGAGGACCAATGCTAGCCAGATGATTCTCCGGCAATTAATCTTGGCGCTGCAGGCCCTCAAAATGCGAACAGCCAAGTCACGGGACTTCTCTTTCATCTCGCTGCTCCGCAGCAAGCGCTGGTCGTTCTATGTCGCCCTCTTCCTCCTTAGCGCCTTCCTCGTCCTTTCCTTCATCGTGACGTCACCCTCATACGGTCGATTTCGCTCCCAATTTGATTCGTTCATCTCGCCGCCTGCGCTTACCAGCATTGACCTAACAGCCATGGCGGCTGGGACAATACCGTTCAGAGAGCTTACTAAAGACGGGTACTTCCCGCCATGTCCATCCAACTGGACCCACCACATCCCGTGCTACGATCCAAACATCGCCGTCCACTTTCCCTTCGCAGACAACGTTTTCCGCGAGCGACACTGTCCGCCTCCTTCCGCCCGCCCGCGCTGCCTGATTCCCCCTCCCCCGGCTACCAGCGCGCGCCTGCCTGGCCGGATAGTCTATGGAGCGTGTGGCGCAACAACGTGCCGCACTCAAAAATGCACAAAGACCCGCGGAACGTCCTGTGGATGGAGCTACGTGGCAACACGTGGCACTTCCCGCACGCCCTGACGGCCATGCCCGAAGCGGACGGCGCGGAGCGGTACGTGGCGCAACTGCGCAACTTCATTCCGTTCGGCTCGCGCCTCCGTACGGCGCTCGACATCGGCGCGGGGGTGGGGGGGTTCGCGGTGGAGCTGCTGCGCCAGGGCATGATCACCGTGTCACTGGGCCCGCGCGACGGCTTCCGCGGGCAGGCGCAGTTTGCGCTCGAGCGCGGGCTGCCCGCGCTGGTGGGCATCCTAGCGACGACGCGCCTGCCGTTCCCGTCTCTCGCGTTCGACCTCGTTCACTGCTCGCACTGCCAAGTCCCCTTTGGCCTCCCCAGTACGTGCGCCGCTGCTCCTTCGCGCTCTCTAGTGCCCCCTCGCATATCCCCCGCGCACCCATTGCGTGCTCCCATGCTCTTGCACGTGCGAAGCTCAACGCGCACCTGCTCATTGCGCGTTTGAGTAACATGTCTCGTCCCGGTTTCCCCCCCCCCCCTTTCCCCCCTCCAGACGGCACGCACCTGTTGGAGGTGGATCGCCTTTTGCGCCCGGGGGGCTTCTTCGTGCTGGCGGGGCCGCCCGTGCGCTGGGCGGGCAGGGCGGCGGAGTGGCGCGCGCTGCGCGCTAAGGCGCGCGCGCTGTGCTGGCGGCTGATGCTGGTGGTGCCGCACGTGGCCATCTGGCGGAAGAGTAGGGGGGCCGAGGTGGCAGGGGGAAGCGGGGGAAGCGGAGGGGATTGGAGATGGTGTCCTGGCGCGGAGGGATATAGAGAGGCGGAAGGGGAGGGGGGAGGAACGGGGGAGAGAGAGGAGGGGGGAGGAAGCGAGAGGGAGGAGGCGGAAGATTCGCAGGAGGGAGGGGCGGAGAGAGAGGAGGGGGGGGCGGCGAGAGAGGAGGGAGAGGTTGATGAAACGGGCGAGGAGGGGGGAGAGGAGAAGGTTGAGGAGGAGGGCGGGGGGGAGGGAGAGATGGGCGCAGAGGTCTGTGCAGAGAACGACAACCCCGACGCTGTGTGGTGCGTGCCTGTGCATGCCAGTGCTGCCGCCCCCCACCGCGCTCATGCACGCTGGCGCTCACCCCTAGCTCCGCGCCCGCCCCTCTCGTACCCACTCCTCATCTTGCCCTCTCTGCCTCCTGCTCTTCCCCTGCCCCTCTTCCCCTCAGGTACTCCCCCTTGCAGTCTTGCGCCACCCGCCCTCCCCCTCCCGCGTGGAGCCTTCCCCCCTGGCCGCATCGCCTGTGGTTCGCCTCCCCCCGCATCTACGCCGCCCCCCTCATGCACCCGCCCCCTGATGCGCCGCCCAACGTTTGGGGCGGGGGCGCTGAGGGGAGGGGGGAAGAGAAGGGAAAGGGGAAGGGGAGAAGAATGGGGAAAGGCAAGAGGAGGAAGGGAGGGAAGCGGAGGAGTGAGAAACGATGGATTGAGGAGAAGCCCGAGGAGCCTACAGAGGAGGACAGTGGGATGCAGGCGCGGGATGAGAGGGGGGAGGAGGGCGAGACAGAGGGGGCGGAGAAGCAGGTGGAAAGGGCCGAGCGGCAGGAAAGGGAGAGGAGCAGTGAGGAGGTTCCTGCTGCTGCCGCTGCTGCTGCTGCCGGTAGGCGAAGACTGCTGAGCTCTGATGTGCATGGCGATGGCGAGGGTGGAGGAGGGCAGACACGTGTGGTTGACACTCCTAGCAGCAGCAGTGCGGATAGTGGGGATGCCAAGAGGACAGCCGTGGAGGCGGCAGGTGCAGAGCAGGGGGGGCAAGGGGCGGACGCGCATTCAGTGAGCATTGGGACGAGAGACCCAGAAGCGACAGCAGCAGTTGCATCAGGAGGAGGTGGAAATGCAGCAGGGGACGGTGAAGCAGAAGGGAGGCAGAGAACAGAGGGAGAGCAGGAGGGGGACGAGGGAGACATGCGCAAGGCACTGAAGGCAGAGCAGCAGAAGTCACTCATGAACGCAGCCTCATCGCAGTACAGCAAGCGGCAGGGCACGGCACTGGCAGCGCTGTCGCCGAAGCAGAAGCGCATGAACATGGAGAGCAAGCGCTGGGGCAAGCGACTGGCGCACTATGAGTTGCTGTTCCTGGGGGACCTGCTGGGCTACCAGGGCAAGAGGAAACGGCACAAGGGCGCGGAGGGGGATGGTGGAGAGGCCAAGGCGGAGGAGAGCGAGGAGAAAGGGAGGAGCAAGGAGGAGAGTGGGCCTGGGAAGGTCCGGAACGTTCTGGACATGAACGCGGGGGTTGGGTCGTTTGCGGCGGCGCTGCAGGGGAGGGAGGAGGACGGGGAGGAGCGAGTGTGGGTGATGAACGTGGTGCCTGTGAGCGGCCGCCTCAACACCCTTGCAGCGGTGTTTGACCGCGGGCTGGTGGGCACGCTGCACGACTGGTGTGAGGCGTTCTCGTCGTACCCACGTACATACGACCTCGTGCACTGGCAAGGCGTCTCCTCCTCCTTTCACCCGTGAGTGCCCCTGCCCTGCCTGCTGCTGTGAGCGGGGAGGCGTTGTTGGCCGGGAATGGGTGGAGCAAGAAGCATACAGCGTGGCACACTCATTCAATGCTGTGCGCTAAAGACACAAGTCAATCACTTGACAAGCATGCATGAGGAAAGGTTCTAATACTTAGGTTTCCCCCACCCCTCTCCCTGCGCCTTACAGGAACCGATGTGACATAGATGACGTGATTATAGAGGTGGACCGCCTGTTGAGGCCAGGAGGCACGGTGATTGTGAGAGACCTGCCCGGCGCCCTGGCGGACCTGCAGCGAGCTGCGAGAGCAGCGCACTGGAATGTGACGGCATACCTGCCCGAGAAGGGCAGCAGCAGAGAGCACTTGCTGGTGGCTCGTAAGCCGCTGTGGAAAGTGGATGCACGGGGGGTGATTGAGATCGTAGACACTGATTTGTAATGGAATCAGGAATCGTCAAAGCCAAGTTGAATTGCACCGGAGCGACAGACTTGCTGCGTTGCTGCGAGTGGAACCTGGGTCGCCTAGGTGAAAGCCAGGGCTGGCTATCCAGGCTGGCTTACAACGCATGTTGGGAGGAAAGTCTGCACACCCATAAGCATAGCTGATACAGCAGCAGCACCCCTTCCACAGCACCGCCACTGCACACGACAAGTGACAAAGAAGTGCATAGGCCAATCAACTGCCCTGGGCAAAAGCAATGAACGACATGGAGGAGGTGCGCACAACTCGGGGCGGCATCAAGTGTATACATATGGAAACCTGACTAGGGTTGATGTTTCAAGGATGGCATACCATTCCACTGGGTTGATGTTAGGATGGCTAACCTAGTTTCTTGCTGCCTGATGGTCAAGGCAATGGGTGTGTTGGCTGAAGTGGGGAGGACTGCTCTGTATATCCCGTGAGGCAGAAGTCTTTTGAGACGTCTCAAAAGTCCCGTGAGGCAGAAGTTCTAAACAGGAATAGGCTTTACCATCTGAGAACAGCAAGGTAGGGCAAAAAACTCCGTTGCCGGGATTTGAACCCGGGTCGCCTGGGTGAAAGCCAGGTATCCTAACCAGGCTGGACGACAACGGATATCTGTGCAGCAAAACAAAAATATACTACCGCTAACTAAAAATCTCATCACACCATGAATTCGCTGATCTCCTATGTTGGATTCGCAGATGATAGCAGGTACTGAAGCCGTGCCTTGGGTGCGGGCCGGCGTGGGTGCAGTCAGGATCCATGGCCGCGGAGCAGCGCTCTCCAGGCGTTCGCTCCTTGAATCGGCGCGCCATGAATCAGCGCCGCGGAGCCCGGCGAGTTCCACTCGCGCAGGATCACGCCTCCCACGCAGATTCGCGTGCCCAAGGGATGTTCTCAGCGTCGATTCCAAGATAGCGCTGCGCGCGACGTGTGACCGCGTGGCAGGCGGAAGAGCTGGTCGGCGTGCAGACCATGGTCGCACCGCCGCGGCAGTACCTCGCTGCCGCTCCGGTAATCGCGGCGCCGTGGCTCCTCGCGCGGAATTGGGGGATGGCGTGGGGAGTGGTGCGGCGGAGACCAGCCGTGGAGGCGGATCGTATTTGAAGGGTGCGGCACGGTTCTGGCGCGACGCACGGTGCGGCGAGCGGAGAGAGTAGATGTGACGGTGGAGGGAGAGTGAGTGAGGGGGAGAGAGGTTGTAAGGGGAGAGATTAAAGAGAGGGAGAGAGTGAGGGAGACAGGATGTAGTTTTCATGCCCGTTCTCCTTCCCACCCGCAATTCCCCTTAACTCCCGCGTGCCTGTCCGCCCGCCTGCAGTTCCGCCTACTCCGCGGATGCGCTGGGCGCGGAGATGGCGGCCATTGCGCTGCCGGCGCTGCTGGCGCTCGCCGCCGAACCCGTCGCGTCCCTCGTCGATACGTTCTACATCGGGCAGATGGGTGAGAGCAGATGGGTGAGAGCAGATGGGTGAGAGCAGATGGGTGAGAGCAGATGGGTGAGGGCAGATGGGTGAGGGCAGATGGGTGAGAGCAGATGGGTGAGGGCAGATGGGTGAGGGCAGATGGGTGAGGGCAGATGGGTGAGGGCAGATGGGAAGTCGCTTCGTTGGGCAGATCAATTACTATAGTCAGCTGATTAGTCGGAGAGGTGGTTTATCTGGAGAGTAGGCGATGATTGCACATATTTTTTGAATATGAGTGTCTCTTGTCTCATGAAGCAAGCGGGTGCATGGCATGGCATGGCATGGCATGGCATGGCATGGCATGGCATGGCATGGCATGGCAGGCACGCACTAACCCATCGTCTCTCTGCGCCTTGTCTCTGCCGTGCTGCGCGCCCCCTGCCCCCCTGTGTGGCGCGTGGCAGGCGCGGAGGAGCTGGGGGGGGTGGGGGTGGCGGTGGCGGTGGTGGGGGTGGTGTCCAAGGTGCTCAACGTGCCGCTGCTCAACATTACCACGTCCTTCGTCGCTCAGGATCATCACCTCCTCGCACGCCCACCGCACCACCAGCCTCACCACCCACACGCCTCGCATTCACTATCCTCCGCGTCCTCCGCGTCCTCCGCCCCCTCCGCCCCCTCCGCCGCCTCCGCCCCCTCCGCCGCCTCCGCCCCCTCCGCCGCCTCCGCGACCTCGTCCAAGCCCGTGGTGCCATCCGTGTCCGCGGCGCTGCTAATGGCCCTGGTGCTCGGCGCATTAGAGGCGCTGCTGCTGGCGCTGGCGGCAGCGCCGCTGCTGGGGGTGATGGGCGTGGGCCCCGCGTCGCCCATGCACGCGCCCGCGCTGCAGTACCTGCAGGTGAGGGCGGTGGGGTCGCCCGCGGTGGTGCTGTTCCTCACGGCGCAGGGCGTGTTCCGCGGCCTCAAGGACACTCGCACGCCCCTCGCTGCCTCCGGTGAGCCCCAAGCTTCACCTGGAATAGCGCTTCATGTCACAAGAGGGCTTCAGGTCACAAGAGGGCTTTAGGTCACAAGAGGGCTTCAGGTCACAAGAGGGCTTCAGGTCACAAGAGGGCTTCAGGTCACAAGAGGGCTTCAGGTCACAAGAGGGCTTCAGGTCACAAGAGGGCTTCAGGTCACAAGAGGGCTTCAGGTCACAAGAGGGCTTCAGGTCACAAGAGGGCTTCAGGTCACAAGAGGGCTTCAGGTCACAAGAGGGCTTCAGGTCACAAGAGGGCTTCAGGTCACAAGAGGGCTTCAGGTCACAAGAGGGCTTCAGGTCACAAGAGGGCTTCAGGTCACAAGAGGGCTTCAGGTCACAAGAGGGCTTCAGGTCACAAGAGGGCTTCAGGTCACAAGAGGGCTTCAGGTCACAAGAGGGCTTCAGGTCACAAGAGGGCTTCAGGTCACAAGAGGGCTTCAGGTCACAAGAGGGCTTCAGGTCACAAGAGGGCTTCAGGTCACAAGAGGGCTTCAGGTCACAAGAGGGCTTCAGGTCACAAGAGGGCTTCAGGTCACAAGAGGGCTTCAGGTCACAAGAGGGCTTCAGGTCACAAGAGGGCTTCAGGTCACAAGAGGGCTTCAGGTCACAAGAGGGCTTCAGGTCACAAGAGGGCTTTAGGTGAGATGAGGGCTTTAGGTGAGATTAGCGTATTAGGAGAATGCAGCAGAGAATACTACGTGCACAGCCTTTGCGTTTGGAGAACAAACTACAATCCCTGGTTTCACTCTCTTTCCACCTGCCCTCCCCTCTTCTGCAGTGAGTGGTAACGTGGTGAACATCCTGCTGGACCCCATTCTCATCTTCTCCTGCGGACTGGGCGTGTCAGGCGCTGCAGCCGCCACGGTGGCAGCACAGTACGGCATGGCGGGGTGGCTGCTGCTGCAGCTGAGCAGCACAGTGCAGCTCATCCCACCCTCGCTCTCCCTCCTCTCCTTCCACCGTTTCTTCAAGTCCGGTGAGACCTGCCACTCACAACAGAGCTCGCATCAGCATCAGCATCAGCATCAGCATCAGCATCAGCGCATCAGCATCAGCGCATCAGCATCAGCATCAGCATCAGCATCAGCATCAGCATCAGCGCATCAGCATCAGCATCAGCGCATCAGCATCAGCATCAGCGCATCAGCATCAGCGCATCAGCATCAGCATCTGCAGCACAGCATCAGCATTATCATCAGCATCAGCGCATCAGCATCAGCATCTGCAGCACAGCATCAGCATCAACGCATCAGCATCAGCGCATAACCATCAGCGCATCAGCATCAGCGCATCAGCATCAGCGCATCAGCATCAGCGCATCAGCATCAGCGCATCAGCATCAGCGCATCAGCATCAGCACATCAGCATCAGCATCAGCATCAGCATCAGCGCATCAGCATCAGCGCATCAGCATCAGCGCATCAGCATCAGCGCATCAGCATCAGCATCAGCATCAGCGCATCAGCATCAGCGCATCAGCATCAGTGCATCAGCATCAGCGCATCAGCATCAGCGCATCAGCATCAGCGCATCAGCATCAGCATCAGCATCAGCATCAGCGCATCAGCATCAGCATCAGCATCAGCATCAGCGCATCAGCATCAGCATCAGCATCAGCGCATCAGCATCAGCATCAGCGCATCAGCATCAGCATCAGCATCAGCGCATCAGCATCAGCATCAGCGCATCAGCATCAGCATCAGCAGCAGCATCAGCATCAGCATCAGCAGCATCAGCATCAGCATCAGCAGCATCAGCATCAGCATCAGCATCAGCGCATCAGCATCAGCATCAGCGCATCAGCATCAGCATCTGCAGCACAGCATCAGCATCAGCATCAGCATCAGCGCATCAGCATCAGCGCATCAGCATCAGCGCATCAGCATCAGCATCAGCGCATCAGCATCAGCGCATCAGCATCAGCGCATCAGCATCAGCATCAGCATCAGCATCAGCGCATCAGCATCAGCGCATCAGCATCAGCGCATCCGCATCAGCATCGGCGCGTCCGCATCAGCATCGGCGCGTCCGCATCAGCATCAGCATCAGAATCAGCATCAGCATCAGCATCAGCGCATCAGCATCAGCGCATCAGCATCAGCGCATCAGCATCAGCATCAGCATCAGCATCAGCGCATCAGCATCAGCGCATCAGCATCAGCGCATCAGCATCAGCGCATCAGCATCGGCGCGTCAGCACAGCGCATCAGCATCAGCATCAGCATCAGCATCAGCGCATCAGCATCAGCGCATCAGCATCAGCGCATCAGCATCAGGATCAGCATCAGCATCAGCATCAGCGCATCAGCATTGCGCGCATCAGCATCAGCGCATCAGCATCAGCGCATCAGCATCAGCATCAGCATCAGCATCAGCATCAGCGCATCAGCATCAGCGCATCAGCATCAGCGCATCAGCATCAGCGCATCAGCATCAGCGCATCAGCATCAGCATCAGCGCATCAGCATCAGCGCATCAGCATCAGCGCATCAGCATCATCAGCGCATCAGCAGCATCACCATCAGCGCAATCAGCATCAGCATCAGCATCAGCATCAGCGTCAGCATCAACGTAGCATCGCATCAGCGCATCAGCGCATCAGCATCAGCATCAGCGCATCAGCATCAGCGCATCAGCATCAGCATCAGCATCAGCATCAGCGCATCAGCATCAGCATCAGCATCAGCGCATCAGCATCAGCGCATCAGCATCAGCGCATCAGCATCAGCATCAGCGCCTCAGCATCAGCATCAGCGCATGAGCATCAGCGCATCAGCATCGGCGCATCAGCACAGCGCATCAGCATCGGCGCGTCAGCATCAGCATCAGCATCAGCACATCAGCATCAGCATCAGCATCAGCGCATCAGCATCAGCGCATCAGCATCAGCATCAGCATCAGCATCAGCGCATCAGCATCAGCGCATCAGCATCAGCGCATCAGCATCAGCATCAGCGCATCAGCATCAGCATCAGCATCAGCAGCATCAGCATCAGCATCAGCATCAGCGCATCAGCATCAGCGCATCAGCATCAGCGCATCAGCATCAGCATCAGCATCAGCATCGGCGCGGTCCCGCATCAGCATCGGCGCGTCCGCATCAGCGCATCAGCATCAGCATCAGCATCAGCATCAGCGCATCAGCATCAGCGCATCAGCATCAGCGCATCGCATCAGCATCAGCGGCATCAGCATCTGCGCTCACGCATCAGCGCATCAGCATCAGCATCAGCGCATCAGCATCAGCGCATCAGCATCAGCGCATCAGCATCAGCGCATCAGCATCAGCATCAGCATCAGCATTAGCATCAGCATCAGCATCAGGATCAGCATCAGCATCAGCATCAGCATCAGCATCAGCGCATCAGCATCAGCGCATCAGCATCAGCGCATCAGCATCAGCGCATCAGCATCAGCGCATCAGCATCAGCGCATCAGCATCAGCGCATCAGCATCAGCGCATCAGCATCAGCATCAGCATCAGCATCATCAGCATCAGCATCAGCATCAGCGCATCAGCATCAGCGCATCAGCATCAGCATCAGCGCATCAGCATCGGCGCGTCAGCATCAGCATCAGCGTCAGCATCAGCATCAGCATCAGCA